>VZZY01006563.1:77655-119208 GCA_013400335.1 Eurystomus gularis | reverse complement strand
GACCCCTTGTGGGCAGATCGCAACACTGCTTATAATTTGTTCTGACATGCTTGAGATACAAACAGAAGGCAAGTGTCCATTATAAAAGTTAGAATTTATGTTTTAAAAGTAACATGGATGACACACTATTTTTACCGATACTTAATTTTAGATTATTTCAAATTACCTTAGAAACTGATAGGCTGGTGCAGTCCTATGTCATCTACAAAGACTATGAGACAAAAGGTTACTAATGATTACTATTTATTTTGTTAAGTCAATAAAAAGTGCATAGTACAAGCCCTTTATCCCAATCCAAGTACTCCGTAAAAGATTACCAGGAAACTGCAAATGGCACAGATGATTTTTTTGTTTGGCATAATTCAGACATTTTAAACCACCAATTTACATTAGGTACATCACATCATCACTCTTCCTTTTTCAATCATGAACATTACAAGGCTAAGTGATCTGCAGACAATACATGAATACATATTAGTTCTCATTTCAGAGTATAATAATTGTGTTAAGCAGACTCTAAAAATACTATTGATTTAACAAAGTTCTAAGCTAAGGTATAATTGTAAACTTCCCTCCACATTTTTCAAGTTGCTACAACTTGGATCTCTTACTAACCAAGCTTAAAACCCTCATTACAGAATTAGTCATATCCTGAAGCTTCACATACCACTAATCTCTTCCAAACTTCTCAAAATTTACCATAAACATCTGTAACTATGACACAATTATTTCATCGCAAACTACATTACTAAAGGCCAGATTTCTGCCACCCTTACTAAAGCTGCTACTAGTACATTATCTCAGAGTAGTCCCACAAACTTCAGTGCAACTACTTGATGAGTAAGGCACTATTTAACATGAATAAGAGTGGCAAAATACAGTCCTACAACTAGTTAGTTTCATTTTAATTAAGAGTGGTGATCTGAAGTTTGTATCTTGGAGAGAGCATCTGAATTCAAAAGGCGTATATTTTGACATGGGATAGTGGCCTGGCTCTTTAGTAAAACATTTTACAATAAAATATTTCCAATGTTTTTTCTTTCACATAGAAAATTTAAAATAGCAATTTACATGAGGAAAGCATACATGTATAAAATCACTGGGACAATTACTTAGAGGAAATTCAAGTGAAGACAGATCATTTAATGTAAAACACAACATTACTCTGAACAAAAAGTTCATTTGCCAAGACTGTCAGAGCTGGGTGCGCATGGTGAGATTTTTAAATACATACACAGACATTTAAGTAAAGCGAGACTGATCCTCACAAGTGAGGAGCATCTGCTGTGAACCTCACCAGCTTCCAACAGGACGAGGACTGGCACTGTCTGTAATGAAGCCTGTTTCACTTGGCTTTGTAATCAGTTGGAATCCTGTTTTATTCACCCCATAGCGAAGAATTCTGCCCAAAAATCCTTGGAGAAAAGGTCAGTGTAGGAGATTACATGTATTTCCTTGTTGCTTCAACAAAATGATGCTGTATTACTGGTTCTGTTCAAAACAGTATCCCAAACATAAATGTACACAGAAGGCAAGAAGCAAGCACAGTCAGACTGCTCGTCCCAGTGACATCTTTACACAGTGTTTGTGGCCTGTACATCATTAGATGTAATAGGACAAATTCTCTCAGCTTCTCTGCTGCAGCTCCATTGCTTTACATGGCACTGCACGATGTCACTGAGAGCACCTGGCCCAATCTTCTTTTTTTAACATTTTAAAAATTTTTTTTACACATGCTCCTGTGCTTGGGAGCGTACTATTCCACAGAAATTCAAAGGGCAATTACATCAACTTACAGAAGCCTTTCTTCAGGTCTACGCTGTACCTTTACAAGGAGGCTCAGCCGGTCTGCTATTTACCCTGAGGAGAAAAACCCTACGTCTGTTGGCCATGGGATCTGATGTGATATTTTTGTTAAAGCCCATTAATGAAAACCTTTATGCATCTTAACAGTTAGTTCCTTCAGCTTCATAACTAAAGTCCTCTTGAAATAAAGGTTTGTAGAGTAAGGCTTTGAATTCCCATATGTCTGTTCTACTGACCTTTACAGAAAGAAGCTTCATGTTGGTAACATAAAAATGTTCTTTACATTATTCTCATCAATTTTTCAAATTGATCAAGAAAAATATACAGTGTTGCTTTTCTGTACATCTTAAAATGCTCTTAAATTAATGTACATAAAAAAGTCATTCCCATTTGCTACAATGGGAGATGTGCACAGGTGCGTGCACAGCCGCACGTACGCACACATAAACACACCACACACACAAATATTAGAGGGAAAAGACATGCCATATGTAGTCACCTGCAAGTTTGTTGTTCTACAATTACAACCAGTAGATAAGGATGAAATACTAAGAATTGCTGATAACATACAGGTGAAAAAACCCTGAATAGTCAGTATATGTTGTATACCAAAGTTGGTAACACCTTGGTATGATTTCATCCTGTCCAATATACATACATAATGGCTAAAAACTTGCAAAGAAACCAATTATTTAAAGACTGTACCAGGACAGAAAATTCTACCAATTTTTTCTCACCAAATTTCTCTTTTCATAAAGTCTGTAAGTAACAAATCTCGTTTTTTTTGACAACATATTGAATAAGATATATCATTTATTAATTAACAAGATTAATTTCTTTTTGGTGGTATAATCTTTTTAGTAAAGTTCCAAATATATATGTCAAAGTTTTGACAGTGGCAATTATCAAATTCACTTATGTGCACACACATAGACATAGTATAATTCTAGTGGACAATCCGTGCTTTTGCCAATAACCCTGAAAAATATGTTAGTGGTCCAATGACCAGACTAAAAGCTGCTCTGAACCCAGGGCAAATATAAAAGAATTTCAATTTTTCACCACATAACTAAGATAATAGTTGCAACCATAATATAACTCTCAAAAGCATACTGGAGAAAAAAAATGGATTAATCTGAAGAAAGGTCAGTAACCTTCCATTATTATAGATGTACAGGGACTTTCTTTTCCTTTCAACGCATCATAAATCACTGCAAAGAAATTAAGATGATCGTAACAGAAAGAGACTGAGTGGAATGTCCACAGTAACAGTAACAACCAAAAAAAACCCCTGCAATGCCTTATCATTATTCAAATTACAACCTACTGGGAATTGTAATAACATACAAAGCAAAAATTAACTTGAAATTGAAGTTGCTAGAAGCAGTTCATGAAGATAACTGCTGAATGATAATTCTGCTCTATATAAATGAGAAAATAAATCAGTATTGAATGAGGTTTAGGAGTAATCTGGTCACTTCGTTCATTTGGTCGTGCAAGGTTTTAGCTGCTGGACTTTGCAATGCTTGAACGCTCTAGTCCACTGGTGGGGCTGGTGGTTCGTGTCCCTAGGGGGAAGGAAGGAGAAAAAGAAGAAAGAAAAAAACCACATACAGCATTAGAAACAGTGATTCACATAAGAGGATTTAGCAATAAAAGAACTCAGAAGCATTACATTGTGTTTTTATTGTAGATCTTTCAACATCTCTTTTAATATTCAGAGTAAATGAGCATCAAAGAACCATACCATATCCTGCATCGATAGGGATTTTTCCATCATCCCACATCTAGAACAGAGACCACCTTCCCAGTTTCATGCGCTGACTTTGTCTACTGACTTCTCTGAAAGCTGTCATTTTCCCCTCTCAGGTAAGAAGACAGGAGGCAGTTCTGACCAGGCACAGCCAGCGTCCAGAGAACATTATGACCCACAGTCACCCCTGGCCCGCTCCACCCCATGGCAGGTCTCACACTTGGCCTTTGTGATTCTACTTACACTGTGGTTTTACTCATTTTCATTGTTACTGGAGTTCCAAGAAAATACATTAAAAAAATGTAAGGAAAAAATGACTGTAAGATAGTCTGCATTAAAACAAAATACATCTAAGATCTTGTAGGAGTGTCTCTGCAGGGCACTTGAAGATGCACTTACATTATGTGGGCTGGTTGGCTTTCCAGATGTGTTGGATCCTCTCAGATTACTCGGTCTCAGTAAGAACAAGACAAGTGCAACCACCACCCAGGCCATCATGATCATGGCAAAGCTGATGCCGTTGTCACTGGAGGAGTTCGGTCCTGGCACTACAGACAAGGAAAACTCAAGTTATGGCACAAAGTGACAGCAGAGTTCTTTTCCCAGAATGAAAGAAAAAATGCAACATAAGTCTCAGAAAAAAAAACTGAAATATTTTTCAATTGAGTTTTCTGATTAGTCCTTCCTTTCGGTTTTGAGACACGTAATTCTTGGTTAGTGTTACAGTGTTCCTTTTTAATCACATTTCTTATCCCTTTGAAAAATTCTGTTTTGTAAGATTTCAATTAAATTCTCAGAATTATCACAAATATTTTAGTTCCCATTAACTCCTAATAAACTGGAGACGATAAACACGCACCTTATGTTTCAGAAATAAAACTTGATAATATATTTATGTGGGGAAACCCTCATCTGTATGTTGGTGTTTGTTTTTTACCTCAAATAAAATAGTAAGACTAAGGAGATGAAAGCTCAGACTCTGTTGTTAGGCCCCCCACAGAGAACATGCTAATTCTAGCAAGAAGGGAGCAAACTAATGGTTATAATTTTACTGGCTACTCTAAGTTATTTATTGATAGTTTGTTTAAACTAGGGTCAGTGTCAATATGCCAGATCTTCATGACTGATCATCCAGGTCATTTGGTATTTCTGATAGCAGGTATCTGTCAGAAGGGGGAAAAAACCACTGAGCAGAGATATGAAAAATTGAAGCCCAGGAATACAATATAAGAAATTTACACCTAATTTCCATACAGAATGGTTGAGACATCAAAGTATGGAAATAAAACTGAGAAAATCCCCTCAGACTGGAGATGGCTGGTTATTTTTGGACCAGGAAACTCTTGCAAATACATGCACATTTGAAAATTACAACTTTTCTTCTCTGAAACATAATTTCAAATAATCAAATGGTAACTAACGTCATCTGAAGTGTAAACCAATGTATAGCTCATCACCTATGGTACTTACATGACTCCATTTATAATAGTATGTTAAGACCTTAATTGATCTAGATGATCAATTAATATAGAGCAATCACTACAAGGGAATAACCTTCAGAATGAAGAGCGGTTTTATTTTGTTATTCAAGTTGAAAACTTCAACATCTGTGGAACTTCCACAGAGAGACTTGTATCTGACAGATTTTTCAGTTGTCTCAACTCAGTTGGATCATCTCATTATGGAGTCAAGTCTGGATTCCGCATCAGTTGGAAGTTGTTCTTGTTTAACATTTGCTATATAACTTATACCCAGTGAGCTACTGAAGTCATTTCCTTGAAGGTTGATGCTGATACCAAAGAACCACCCTCATCAGTGTCACACTGGGTAGCATTTTTAGCAGAGGCTTTTCTATGGAAGTGGTTTCTGCAATAGTACAGCTAAGACACAGCAGAGGCGCACTGTGAGGAAGCTTATGGCTATGCCATTCACAATCCTGCTGTTCATGAGTTGGGGCTGTTGGACTTAGGTCCTTTACTGACACGACATGCTGTAGTGGGTCTGGCTGAGCTGGTTTTCCACACAGCAGCAGTGTTTTTGTGCTGGGAACTAGAAGGGTGTTGATAACACACCCGTGTTGTGACCACTGCTGAGCAAGGCTCGCACAGCACCAAGGCTCTTCCCAACATTCACCCCCCAGTGGGATGGGGTGGGCAAGATCTTGGGAGGGGACACAACCAGGACAGCTGACCCAAACTGACCAAAGGGATATTCCATACCATGTGACGTCAGCTCAGCTATAAAGCTAGGGAGAAGGAGGAGGAGGAGAGGGGGGGGGCGTTCCATTGTCCTCCAGAGCAACCGCTACGCGTCTTGGAGCCCTGCTTCCCAGGAAGTGGCCAAACATCGCCTGCTGATGGGGAGTAGAGAATAACTTTGTTTTCCTTTGCTTCTGTGCGCGGATTTGCTTGGCTTTGCTTCTATTATTATTAAACTGCTTTTTGTTTCTCATCTTATTTTACTCCCCTTTCTTTTTGCTGTGCTGAGGAGGGAGAGGGGAAGGAAAGGGGGGGTGATAGAGTGGCTTGGTGGGCACCTGGTGCTCAGCCAAGGTTAGCCCACCACACATGCACTCAAAGATGTCAAAGAAGGAAAAAAAATGTATTATAGAAGTTCATGCCTCTCAAAGCACAAACAACACCATTAACTTGTATGAGAAAATAAACTGCCGTACAGCTCTGGCTTTTTAAATGTCCAAAAATACAAACATTTAAAAACTCAAGAAGTTGCTAATGTAGAAGAATTTTATGAATATGAGTAGATACAACTGCAAGTGACAATTCCTGGGGATCTTAGATCTTGGAGATCCGAGTGAACACAGGGTTTGTGGTTAAACAAGAGTTGGGGTAAGTAAGTACTGCTAGGTCACCTCATGCTACAGGTCAAGGAAGGGAGCAGAAGGAACCACTGAGGAAAACCACAGGTGTTAGTGCAAGACACAGTTTCTTCCAGCCTGCATTGTAATATGGATTAGGTGGAACCAAATGTGCTGCAACATTCTAAACCAAGTTAAGCAAGACAACAGCTGATCTAACACAGCTTGGCCCTGTACTACCTACTCTAAGCAGAGTATGGCAGATACTAAAATAGCCACAACACTGTTTACACTATTCAAGAACCGTTAAACCCACATCTCTCACAAATGACCATGTGTTTTAATAAGGATGTGAGATATCTCAGAATCTGTTACTCTAATCTCTTAACACAAGCAGATGAGAATAAGCAAAATCTCACATAGCCAGTGAATTATGCTTTTCAAAGCTTTCCATGACAAATCAAGAGGACAAGAAGCTGTTTTAGCTACTGGGAACAATAACAACTAGAAGGTAACAATCTTTTGCTACAAAGACTTCTATCACTGAGACCACAAAATAATCAGATAAGACCAGCTTATGGGTGAAGAACAGTTGAGTAAAGCTGAAACCAAGCAGGATGGAATTTAGGCTGATAAGAAGAAGAAGAAGAAAAGAATCTTAATTTTAATGGTTTACAGCCACAGTGCTTTTACCTATAATTGATATTTTTGCAGGTAATTTAGAAGTGGTTTTAATTCCTTGAAGAATAAAGGCTGTCCTGTAAGAGCACCCGTGGATGATATTTTCTAATATTTCCAGATGGATAGATGACTGCCCTGTTCTGACCTCTCAGATGAATGTCCCTTCCACCACCCATTTTGATGGATGGATCTGGTTATTAATCTCCAGTGCCCGGGAGACCCAGCTAGTACAGAATGTAGCAGTACACATTCCCATGTCACCGAGTGACATGAAACTTAGAGTCTCTAACATGCCTTTCCGCATGACACCGAATCCAGCCCAAGGTCTTTATTTTCAGAGTATCTGGTCCCCTGGGCTCAGCATACCTATATTTCCATGCACCTCTGAATGAAGCCTGTGAGCAGTTCTGCCCCTGGAAGCAGTTCCTACCTGGAATTCTTTTACACCATGGCCGAATTACCTCCATACAGGAGAAAGCTTTATGAGAAGCTGGTCTGAGATTGTGGGATGAACCCTCATGGGAGCTAATGACTATGGTGTATCCTATCTTTTGCTCCAAGTATGAGTTACAGTTCTTCGGCTTGTTTTTTTCCTATAGAAACAGAGACTAGGCCACATAAACTAGTTTCCTCTCGGAGAAAAATGGGAAAAAACCCCCACTTCTGTGACAGATGTTTGCCACCTCCTTTAACATTCTACTTACAAGGCAGTCAAAGCTACAAAAACAATGAGTTTGGTAAAAACAAATTCTAAAGATTAAAGGTCAATCATCTCCTGATTTTGCAACTGAAATCTGAAGAATACAGTATTAAAATTAATAAATTCCCTTGTTAAATGCTCCTTACATGAACTTGGTTCTCTTCTTTAAGTGCTATTTTTCATTCAGAGCGAGGCTGTACCATAAAGAAAAAGAGGAATGATTGTATTTCTTTTACTGTAAAAGTATATTTCATGTGGTGCTTTTTGTCTGCCCTCTCACAAGAGAAATACCTCCTTTTGAATCTTCAGCTTTTTACTGTTTAACATCTCCATGTGGAAAGGCAAAACACTGCTCTCTGGTGCCTTCTCTTCACAGTGTTTTTAGCCTTGCCTGTTTTGTGAAAGAAAGGTAGGGAGCTGTATGAAGAGAGGTATCTTACAGATGAATCATCAGGGAAGACAAAGTGCCTGCAAGACCTTCAGCATATAATCCCTGCAAGCTAAGACTCTCAAAGGCAGGGATAAGGAAACTGAAGAAAGCCAAAAAGGACTTGAGCAGAGAAACGGAGAAGGGAATTACCAGAAAAGGGAGGGAAGAGTTGGCAGACATTTCATGCTGTTAGGTTAGGCTGCTGTGACTCCCCTAGATGAGTACAACTCAAGATGAATCACAGATACATTAATTTTAAAATACATAAAAAATTGGAAGTAGAGCAGACAACATTTGAGACAGTAATCTCTGACCATATTACAAGTTAGGAGAGCACTGGGAATAGTGTTGAAAATATGAATGTGGTAAATCCAGGTCACAACATCTGGGAATTGCTAGAACACAGAAAAAAAAACCTAGGCAGTGTCCCCTCATTTCCTTTGACATGGAAGGCTGACTGTGAAGGGCGATGAGCCATCAGAGCAGCTCAGTACCAGCTGGGATCCTCCCTGGGCTTGATGAACCGCTGATGTTGCAACTGCCTGCTCCACTTGCATTTGACAGAATTCAGAAAAGAATTATCACTCTTATTCCTCATTTCAAGGGAAACTGTAAGATATTCTGATTTGCTGAGCCTAAATGATCCCAACAGAACAGTACACGTGTTGCATATTTAAAACTTGCAGCCTTTTTTTTCCTCCAAGGCACCCACTGAAATGGAGGAAACAGTCATCAGACTTTGATACATGCTTTATAGTCATAGCAGATATTCTGACAGAGAATCAGCAGAGAAACAGCCATCACGCAGAATGCCCAAATGCTCTCTGAAGTGGTGCTCATATCCTCCTGTATGCAGGAATACAAATCCAAAAGCACTGGTCCTGACCATGGCAGCAAACTCTCTGCAGGGAGTCACTACCATATAACGGTGCCAACAACCATAAACAAGAATTCAGAGCTAATAACACAAAAAATGCAAGTGAGGGAGCCTTGGTGCTACTGCTTTGATTTGGCTCCAAAAATCTAAAAAAGATCTGAAATTAAGCATTGAAAAAACAAAGTGTGCTCAGAAAGAATCAATGCAGGGTGTTTCTGAGAACTTCCAGCTGGTAGCAACAGCAGAACACATGACGCTGCTGTGACACTGGCTGAACCACAGCCCTGACATTTCCCAAAACAAAACCACATACATCTCGTCAGTTATTCCACAACCTTGCAACTGAAGAATCTGTGTATGACAACATTCCCAGCTGCACTTCCAGAAGGAAGACCAAATCCTGGGAATGAACCAACGACTGGGAGTGAAACAAGTTCCTCCATATCAAGGTCCTGAAATGAGGAATCGAAGTCAGCAAGTAACAGGAAATGGAGCTGTGGGACCTAGAGAAGAGGAGACACACCTCAAAAACAAGGTGACCACAGCGTAGCTCATCTGAACAGGATGAAGCAGTGGACACAAGACTGGCACAGAATTGTTTTAATCTGTCTCTGAAAGCATCCCTAGAAGCTTCTCCAGGCTCAATCTGTTTGTTTTTGCCTTTGACTCCTGGGGGTCTTACAGAGCTCATGTTGGCCCAAACACAGAATCACAAAAGCATCACAAAATAATCTGACAAATAGGTAGTCAGTGTCATTGCATCCGCAGAAAAAATACCTCTGCTTGAACTAAATTTAAGGTAATATAATAACATAGGAGAGGATTTACTCTGTAATTTTTGCTTTGGTTTTTGAAACAAACCACTGGTTTGGAACAATTGCTGCCAAATTGCTTTGCACCTGCACAGACAGCTATTGGAAGGATCTCTTTCAGGGTGGAAAGCTATTTGCCGCAAACCATTCACATCCTCACTGTACTAGGACTTGGTAGCATGAAAGCTATCCCACAAGCTTTGTGCCTACACATAGCAGAGCTTACTGATTTATACAGTCTTTAGCCTAAGAGCTTCATAAATGTTGATGAGCCTAGACTCCTAAGGCTTGAGTGAGAATGACCAACCATCGCTTGGTTTTGACTGTGGACTAGAGCTCAGAAAGCTGCACAGCCTGTCTGCGCCTACTTCTAGTACAGAAAATATTTAGTTTCCTGTCACCTGCCTCTTTCCCTCTCCTTCATCCGATTTTGAAAAATACACACACATAGAATTCTAAGATGTGGGAGATGAAAAGGTCTGCCCTAGGGCAAGTGCATTTGAGAGAGGAGGCGGGTGCTGGAAGGCACAGATACACAGCGTAACTCGGAAAGCCCATAAAGAAAGAGTAAAGCCAGCAGCACTCTTAAGGCACATGTGTGCCCCACTTTTTTTTTTCAGGGGTTATTTGGGAAAGCTCGTGGCTTTTTGCCTTCAGCCCAACATGGCAATGAATCTGGGATTGTTTCACACTGGCAGGGGACCAAGCAAGTCTAAGACAGATGCCCATCTCTAAACAGGTTTTACTGGGGAGTAAGCAGGAGGAACATGAGCGTGAACAAAGGCATGTCCTCTCCTCAAGATCCTGGAAACCCTGGCTGCACTGCTCCTAGGCCTGTAGAAGATTTGGGCACTAGCAGCTCTTGCTTCCAGGAACACTGCTCAGGTAATCCCTGCTCTCTCTGAGCATTACAGCAGCCCTGATGCAGGCTAATTGAGTCAGTTCATATGCTCAATTGGTAAAGCAATATAGGAAAAACAGATCCACTTCATTGTTATTTATAAGCATTTGGCAGTGCTCCCTCCAGACCATGAAAAGTGTAAACAGAGCGCCTCAGGGCAAGCTTACATTAGCGCATAGCCTCTGCACAGCTCTGCTTCCCTGCAGATGCTGGTAACATTTGACTGTCCCAGTAATGCTCACCGTTTGGAAGAGTTTTTTGATGTATTTCATAGAGAATTTCAAGGAGGTGTACACACAGTACTCTGCTTCATTAACTACAGAGCTGCTGAGTCAAACAGAAATGCAATCGTGGTATATGTCAACTTATCAGTCAGAGCTGGCAGAGAATCTCCTCTCCCTCACTGTGGAGTGTTCACAGCACTGACAGTAACTCACTCAGCCTCAGCCGCGTACATGTCGGGGTCTGTGCTCAATATCCAGTCTTCACTGGCTGCTATGACTGTAAGGAGGATAAATGAAGCTTCTCCAAATTTTCTCCACAAGGAAAAATTGAAATCATCCTACTTGGAGGCTAATGGTGAGATTCAGTAATGCCTGGGGCCCGATCAATGGTCATGCTGGTACATTGATACTTCCAGCCTGCTCCCCATTACCATTTCCATACAATGCTTCCAATGTACCAGTGTTCATCTGTATCACAGATTCTCAGAAATTACCTGCCTCACATAACAATTTTAGTACTGTAGTACTTGATTTCATGTAATATGTTCCTACAGCATTAAATCAACTGCTGCATTTTAAAGACCAGTCAGACTATGTTTTTCTTGTATCCACCCAACCTCAACAGTTACTCACATTCCTGAAGGCATTCTGTGTCTGTGCAGTATGACTGGGATTGTCTCAGCTGAAACAGAAAAAAAGATGTGACAGTTAGCAATAAGACTCGGCCAGCTTTTACCGACATAATGATTTAGTATCACGTCAGAGCACAAGTTCAAGGTAAGGAAGATGATAACCGATCCTTTGCTGCATCGCACTTGGCTTACGGTCTGTGAAGAATCCCAGGTATGGAGGTAGTTTCTGAACACTATTTAAATAATACTTTAAAATCACCTGTCTGAAGTGTTCTTGCTTCCACACAGGTTGCAGCCAGTGAACGCCTTTTAAAATTCAAGCTAACAGTCTATAGTGATATAGACGTTGTTAGATACAGATACAGTCTCTACGCACATTTTGGGATTTATAAAGCACAGGTGTTACTACTATTATCCAGATCAAGTAACACTAATATACTCTGTGATTACCTAACAATAAATGATCAGACTGTGATAATGATTATGCACAGAGAAGCCCTTAGCACTTACTATTTTTTCCACTTCAGACTTTTTCTTAAAAGCAGATTTTAATATTTACTTTTTTTTTCCTCTTCTAAAATGCTTCTAGCAACTCTAACAACTATTTGCATTTACAGTGTAGGTAAGCTTGCTAGCTGCAAGAAAAGTCAACATTGGCTAACCTGCAAATCGGTGTAACTATTTTACAGATGGCAGAGTCAAAAAAAGAATGACAAATATCACATTCTTTATGAAGCACAGAGAGGCTAAATGGATGGGAATTAATCCACAGTATTACGGAAATATGCTCTATCCTCTGTTTAGGTAAACTGCACAGATTAATAATAAAAGTTTTTTAAAGTACAGAACTGTTACAATGCCTTGGTTAGAACTGACATTTGCTTTTTGTCAGGTTTTATGTCACAGCAGCGTAACAAATCCCGAAACTTCTTGTCACAACAGGCTAATCTGTTTATTACCACTGTAAATATACAAATGTAAAAGGGAAGAAAATATTATGTTCCTTATGAAAGAAATACATGAATAATTTCCACAAAGCCAACTTCCTCTTGTATTGGCATAACTGATTTGCAGTATGTAGTCATAATATTATGCAAAGCACATCAAGGAAACAGATGAGCAACTGAAGGAGGAAGAAATTTGGAGAAGTCTAAGCTCCTTCCTTTATCAGAATGATTTTCAATGACTGACAGATATGCAAAAGAAAAAAAAAATTGAAGACTGGTCACATTCATTCTTTCATTACTATATTAAAATCTGCTAGCAAATTTACTAAGACTACAAAGAAGTTTCTTAGGAAATACCAGAAAGACTGGATTTAACCTTTCAGCTATTTCTATAGTTAAAAACAACAGCAGGGGAAATTGGAAGTTCAAACCAAAGACTTCTACTTACCTTATTAAAGAAAAGAAATTCAAACTATGCATATTTCCTGCCCTTCTTATATAAAAAGTAAAAGCTCCCTTTATTTTCAAACTTCGGAGCTCATTCTCAAAGGGGAGGTTTTACGTTAGCAATCATACCAATCTGTAATGTCTGACACTGAAAGATTCCTAACTGGGAAAACTGGATATAGCTATACCCACATTTTAAAGAAATCAGCAACATAATTATCTTCTGTTTGTATAACAGTTTAACTCTGGCAGGGGCTTAATGTATAAAGTAATTCATCCCTACCCTGTAAAACACAGTTTGGAGGCATTCTTCAACACAGAATGATGCCCATAATTAAAACAGGTGATAGGTGTATGATCAGAAACATCGTACCAGCATATAGCATCTGGTTAGCCCTCTGTCTCCAGGATGGCCAGTACTCATACAGCTTCTCTAGTTTGCCCAGACAGGCAACCCTGCCTTGGGGAGTTCCAGCCACAATATTAGTTACCTTCCATTTCAAGTGTTACACTCTGTCCAAATACAACTTTTTTAAACCATGCAATTAATGTTTCTATAAAAGCCATTTAAAGAAATGGTGCATGTACCTTTTGTTGCTGTTAATATCCTGCTCCTTCACCTGGTTACCAGATAGGTTTCCACCGCTACCGTACAAAAAAAAAAATTAGAGCTCCAGCTCTGACTGATTCAAATATGTTAATGACCAGAGAAGCTTGTTTCAAAACAACAGAAAGAGACTCTGGCTACAGCTATGCTTTCTTGAAAAGCAGTCTCAGTGGTGACCGTGACCACACTTTGTCATTCACCACCACCTGGACCATTTACTTATGAAAAGCCTGCATTTGGAAATGCCTGTTGATGTAGAAGGCCACTTGATGAAGATACACTATTAAATCCAGGAGATTTTGTGTGCCTAGAGGGTGCACTCAGACACTGAGTTTTCTCCTAGGGACATCCCTGGTGACTTCTCAAAAGACGGGACAGGCTTCAAGACCTTAGAATGAAAAATACTGCTGGAAACACCAATAATTGAAATATTACAGTAAGCAAGCAGTCTTAAGAAAAATACCATTGAGAGTTACTCTGCAGATCTCTGCTAAAAATTTTTTCTTATACTAGATTATATCCTACTACTATGGAAAAAAGTCGGCTTCTGTATGGAGGCACAATGTACAGAAGAACCTTTACAAAGTAGAGAGCTATCTGTACTTTGATAATGGGGCTGTGCTTTCCAGAGGGCTTGTACAACAAATATTCCATTTTTTACCATGGGAATTTGGAAACTAACTGTACAATGTTGGTTTAGAAACCTCAAATTATGTTGTGAAAATGATTACAAGAGAAAAGTATGGAAAAATGGCATTTTTATAATTTGTATGAAATTCCTCTAAATTGAAAACAGTAAATAAATAATCATATAACCATACAGATTTAAAGATCCCACATAAAAAAAAGAAATTACACTTCATATCCAGCAATACAGATATTTCTTAGAAATATTCCTCAACTATTCCAGGCAATATAAGAATTTCTTATAAAAACTACTTGTGCTGGAGAAAGTTCGGTCAGAACAGGACCACCCATAGACTCAAATAGGTTTTAAGAAGCCATAGATCACATGAGAAAAAACACACTCAAATATCTTCTCATGCTCACTTCCCCTCCTGACTAAAGCACACGCAAAACCCCAGTATCCACGAGCAGATGCTCTAGGAGGGCTCTGTAAGCCAGGGAGCCAGGTAACGACTGTGTGTTTAACAGCTCAGTGACAGGTTCTGTATTGTTCTCTTGGGATGAAACATGGCAGATGACGGAAAACAAGCAGCATAAAACCAGGTTTTTCTCAGTTAATTTGGGTGAACTGGTTCCTAACTCTGTAACCCAATACAAATCTGATCCCTTCTGGTCACTCAATTAGTCAAAAGATGAGAAAAATTCTGGCACATGTATGAAACGCTTACGTAAGTTGAATGGCTGGGAAAGGTGACGCCTTTTGCTGAAACAAGAATGCTCCTTCTACCAATTAGCTCTCTCTTGATAACTACACCCTTAAGGGACATAGCAACTGCTGGGAAAAAAATGGAATGTGAGATATTTCCATCATCAGGTAGTTAAAAAAAGAGCAATTATCAGGGACTGATATTGTATTCAGATTTTTCTATTCTGATGTGGACAGGGAGTTTGGATGAAAGTTTGCAGAATAGTAAAAAGTTGAACCAGACCTTCCCTCTTCTCAGCAAAACCCTCAGACAGACTTTTCAAATACACCCAATGTTTTTCAGACTGGGAACGTAGTTATTGATGAGAAAAATCTGAATGGGGAAGCATTTCTTAGAATATGTTAACTCTTACATACTTAAAGGCAATACTATTAACGGTGTGTTTTGTTTTATTTATATTTCAGAGATGCTTGTGTTGTCATAAATGTGATTTTAGTGGAATATTAATAGTTGATTAATAGTTGACTGCCTGATCTGACACCTGCTAAAATCAGCAACAACCGTTTCATGTTTTCAGTACATTCTGGAACAGACCCTTAAAAAGAACGCAGAAATTAGGAGAGTGAAACATCAAGGCTTATTTGACAAAATAAGAGAGTGAAAAATGTTACAAAATTAAACATTTATAGAAATTATTATTTCCTTCCATTTAAATTAAGGGGATATCTGAATTTGGACATTCACTGTGCAGTTTGTCATCCAAATACAGTAAGTGGCTTAGTGCATGTGAGCCAAAAAATGAACTAATTTAACTTTTATTGTCCAAAATTAGGTAAACACAAATTGTAAAGAACATGAAAGCTAAAAGGGAGCTAAAAAGGCTCCAAAATTCTCAGTTTTAATACAGTGCAAACTTGCAGGCAATACAAGTAAAAACACTAACTATACATTCACTTTATTTAAAATATAACTGTGACCTTTAATTCCCTCAAGGTACATCTAAAATCTTGAAAAGCTTAAGTTAAAATACTTTAAATTAATAGTTCCCAAACCACAAGAACTCTTGGTCACTATGAATATTTGGTTTCTATACAGCCCCTTACAAGTTCTTGGAATGGGAGGCATCAGTGGCTGAATTACAGCAAATCAGCATCCACTTACTGACATATTTTGAATGTAAACCCAACACAGTGCCAAGAAAAAAAAGAAACTGAGATACTTCTAGTTGTAAGAGAGAAAAGGGCTTCTCCTCACTCTTTCCCCATGACACTCAAATTTTGAATTGCAGAAAGAGCCCATTTCAAACACCTCCCAGTTCCAATTTGAAACAGCTCTTCCTTTTTTTTGTTTTCCTTTCCCAAAAGACACAGCTTTCAGCCCCAGTTCACACTGACACCAGTGTTTAGATACTGCTCCTTTGACACTAAAGTACAGTTTTAACATGCCATCTTGTGGATCAACAGCATCTACCCATCAAGCATACCTGAAACCTGACTGTGTCCTGCTGCTACTCTGACAACAGGTCCCATGTTCAGGAGCCTGCACGGTTTTCAGCAATGACAGCCACCATTTGTCGCACGCCTCAGCTGCGAACAAAACCTGAACAGCCACTGAACAGTAAAGGGACACTGCAATCAGCCTTGGGAAACTTTTTTTGTGAAGTCACTATATTAAGTGGAGTTTTTTTATGTGAAAACCTACCATGGGCACACAAACATACCACTGTGTGGTGAAAACAGGGTGTGAACTTTTACTGCATGTTAGCTGCTCCACAAAATCACTGAAGTCCAAGTGAAATAGTGAGCCCGGTGAAACAGCTTCATCTAGCTAAACAGAGAACTTGTTCTACCAATAGTGACCTCAGCCACTGGGATCATTTCAGCCTTCCCATGAAAGAAGTTGAGCTACTTTGCATTTACTGCTCATTACAGATAGCTACCGTGGAGAAGGAAATCCAGACTTCTGCCTACCTTCACAGTAACTCATCCTTGTGTCAATTCCCTTGCTTCCTCTTCAGAGGAGTTTTCTAAAACTCTTCAGATGAGTTTTCAGAATTTGCTACCCCAGAGTTCAACAGTATGAGAAACTCTGGGACTCGCCCTGCAATCTCTGCTTGGATAATTTTAAAAAAAATTAATAGTGTCGTGTCTGAAAGAAGAGTTCCTATCCAATATAAACATTTTTTAAGAGTTATATATGTTATTTAAGAGTTACAAAAAAGACAAAGCATACAAATATCAGGAAGATGATTAGACAGCTCACCTGTTTGTCACTTTTCAGAAGAAATCATGGCATAATCCCTGTCCAAAAGCAAAAGCCCTTCCCAATACCAGGAATGGTATAAGAGGTAATAAAACAATAAGAACAGGACTAGTGGCAGGAACATAGTGCAATAATCAATGACTAGTGTAAATGGCAGGTGAGATTAAAGTAAGTTATTTATGTAGGGATAATTAAAATAATTGCCTTTTAGAATAACTTTTGAGACAGTTTAAAGCAGAAATAAGGCCTCAGAAAAGACATGAATGAAAAATTAGTAAGTTCATGAGCCAGGTCAGGAAAAGACCTCAATACAAAAAATTGTGATGGAAGAAAGCCCAGAGAGATGTGTGAAAGAAACAGATAAATTGGGTACAGAGATAAGAGAGCAGAAATTTATAATACTGGCAATGAAAATAAAAGGACAGATAAGCAGGAAAGCAAGGACAAATAACTAACTTGGTATCATCATTTATCCTGTGAATAAAGGTAAATTTAAAATTGAATCATAAAGACTGTTGATAGAAAATTTTATCTGATAAGAAAGGCAAAATATTATGTCTTGTGAAAATACTTTTTTTGCAATTTAGACCAGTTGTTTTTTTCTCTCCAATGATGCCAAAGATGACAACACCATGGCATACCTCCGATGGTGTTCTCATGCTTCTGGGTAATGAAATCACTGTTTAAGCTTTGTTGGCAGCCACATCTGTTCTGTCCAAAGTATATAAACGATTTAGTAAACAACATAATAAATAAATCACTGTGGTAGGATAGGCCAGTCCTGAACACAAGCCAGGTTGCAAAGTGAATTATATCATTATTCATAGAGTTCAGATTTAAAGATGCAAAAAAATGACACCTACATGCATTATTCTGCTATAAGTTCGCCAAGAGAAATAAGAGAAAAATAAGGGGGAAAGAAGGGCATACTGATGGAATTAAATTGTCGCTAAAACTACGTTATCTTGTCTTACAGGAACAAGGAAAAAGTGCATACTGCCTTCCCCACTCCTACGTCTTCTATGAGCATATGCAGAATTAAAATAAATTATTGTTCATACAAAGACAGAATAACACTCTGCAATAAAAAGATGGACTTTTGTCCTCTAAGGTGACAAGTAATTTTCTCTTCTATGGCAAATGAGAAAGAAGGATGGTTGGTACCTTTCAGAATAATACTGCTAGATTACAAACCAACTCTTAAGACCCAGAATGACCGGTCTTCTGACAGAGGGAGAATATTAGCTTCATACTGAAAGACACAAAATTTTACGGAGGAAGATGCAGCAGATAAATGAGTCAGGGGGACCACTTGCAAATAGAAGCCCGGATTTGGGCAACAATTCATTCTTCCCTTTATTTTCTTATTTCTCTTGGGATTGCTGTTTTACCTCAGTATCATATAGATCCCCCCTTCCTACACTTCCCTCACTTTCTGCATGACTTTTATTGGTACTTCATTTTATAATTTTGCTGGCCTTGAGGACCTGGGATATTGCTGGCATCCTACTTTTAGTGAATGCAAAGCAGAATGAACTAGCAGAACAGGAAGAGTCAGGTAAGAGAAGATGAAGCAGTGTGACAGTCAGGATCATTACAAGGAGCTCATAGCACCTCTAACTACATGAGATACTAGACAACAAATGGATGAGATAGAATATTACACAGTATTACTACAGAGGCATCTGAAAACATTCACAAACAACATACACTGATCTCCTAAGAGGACATTAGCAAACTTACATCTGAAATACAAAACCAGAATACATGTGGGGTTTTTGACCAAACAGTCGAGTATCTCCTGCAAAATCATGCATATTAGCAAATGAAAAGGGTACTCCCACGTAGACAGCCTTGAGGAAAAAGCTTAGAACTAGGAGTTCCAACAGATAAGTACAGTTTGCTCTAAGTGTTGATTACATCCACATGTGGCCTGACAGAAAAAACACAATTTTCTCCTTTTTCCTCAAATGAGATGGCTACAACACAGCTCTGATCATCAAGCACAGTCCAGCCATTCATAATACAGGTTATAGCTTTTAATTACTTCTGGGATACCAAGCTGACAGAATTTTCAATGCCTAATTTTCTACGCTGTCTGCAATACTGTCACACCATGCATGCCCTGAAACAGTCATGAGGTGTGACTGAGTTGTGGTTTTATTTTTTTTAATATATATTTACTTATTTATTTTCTATATACTGGTTAAGAAGCAGCAGCTTCCAGCATACTACAAAACTAAGGAATGGGAAATGCAAAGAATGACAGGCACCTTCAACTTTCAGTTACGTTCTGATACCTAACCCCTTACAGGAAAAACTGGTCTTCATGGGACACAGACCCAAGAGGGCACCACTCTTCATAGCTTTTTTTTTTTTTAATCATCTACTTACCCGTGTAGAAAATAGTCTCTATTTATACTGCTTGATCTAGAACTAATTTCTATGTTAAAGCCCATTAGTGCATGAATTCTGTGGTACAGTTTTGGGGCCTTAACCTGTGCAACATGAGCACCTTGAGCATCCAACAAAGGTGAGGAAATGGAAGTCAGCAGAGCAAGGGTGCTCAGAACAGGCTCACACCCTGCCACTCCAACCTTGTGGTTTATGTTTTTGGCCCAGTGTCTTAAGAGGTGCATCTCTGAAGGATGATAGCTTCTTTGTCCTAATGAGCACCCTAAGGTTCAGCTGTTGGGAAAGGTCCTTTTTGAACCAGCTTGAACACCAAGAAATTGGGAACTGAAGGCACAGGGCTGGAAATAAAGGGGAAAGTAAGATGTAAATGCAATTTCCTACTCTTCATGTGGCTGGCAAAGAAGGACTATAAACTAGAAGAAGTAGCAACTGCTATTTAAAAAAAAAAAAAAGACATATATAATGAGAAGGCAAATGCTGTGGCACATGTGTTCAGAATTCTCCAGGGCAACCTCCATGTTTAGAGGGTCATGTTAAATTATCACAAATGTATTCACTACAGTTCTGTGGTACTTTCAGTAGAAGGCCACGTCAGTAAGGTAACTCATGTTTGCTGGTTGCCTGAGGGACTACTTAAGTCAGACTTAGTTGTGCTGACATCTTGAGAGCTTTTCAACCATTTGCAGCACACAACGTAGGTCTATTTTAGTCATCTGTGTTTATTCTGTGCTGTTTGCACAAAGTTTCCCTCAGTCAAGATTCATGGCTACACTGGATACTATTTCAGACTACGCCAGTTTGTAACGCTAAGATGCTAAAATGACCTAGCCAGGAGAATTATGCGGAAGCTTGGTTGACAAATGAGTTTTTTAACCCATTGTGATGAAATAGTTCAAGAATTTGCAACTTTTGCTATAAAATCTAGTGACACCCCAAAATACAAGAGAGATTAAATAAAGAATGATTTGCTTTGTATCCCCCAGAGTTATTGAGACATTCAAGCCTTCTGATATAGCAACATTACTAGACATGGGCCATTACTTTGCAATTATCTACAGAAGAACAAAGCACAGGGTTGTCATTCCCACAGAGGCTTGTCGGGACTTCAAATCTCTACAGTAGAACTACTGGCAGTTCATCCAAATGGGTCCTTTTATACTACAGAATTAAAAATTTTTTGAGTTAATGAACATATTGCTCATTTTCATATAAACTAGTATGAGAGAATTCTGAAGTCACAGTTTCTGTAAAGCTAATAATACTGTATCAGAAGGGGGAAAAAAAGGACATTTACATCACACAAAGTTGTGTGTGTTACTGGCTTGCTTTGACATTTCTGGCCACCCTGAGTAGTCATATACAGGCTTCATGGACAATGCTCTATGCATGTTTATTGCCCACCACCACGCAGACTCTGTTTTCAGGCTTGACCTGAGCCTTGGGCTAAGATAGTCCGTGGATCAGCCATGCTCACTAAGAGAGCACCAAAGTCCAGAGGAGTAACATAGTGCAATCAGATTTTTATTTTACAGAAGAAGTGAAAAAAAGAGAAATAAAAAGGTTTAAATATAGCAAATCTCTAGATAAAAGTGATGTTATTTCTACCACGACTAAGACAGGAACCACTTCCTCCTCTGGATATCACAGTATGTCCTTCACTATGTTTCTTTCAAACAACTGGCCCCTTGTCTGACAGAGTTTTCCCCCTTTAAAGTATTTGATAATATTTTTTTTTCTTCATTCTTGAACTTTGGCTCTTGTTGTCAAAATAAGTTTTGCAGATGGAGGACACTGAGCAGTCATACAAGCTAACAGACCTGTCATTGTCTTTTGACAACTCTTGTGTATCTGGAGAGGATGGAAAGTCTTGTGATATTTTTCTTCTATGCTTATTTCCTCTCATGGACGTTCCCAATTATCTGATATATCCATAGAGCAAATAGTGAGCCTGGCGTACAATAGTCAGATTGTTGCACAACAATACCAAATCATAACAAATGTTGCTATGGGTATTACATACAAGAAATTGTATTTATGAAGTCACAGCCAAAGACTTTATGTTTATGTTGTTTCCATGGGAATATTTGGAAATTATAATATTTATTATTCACAGTAGCCATACTACAGAATTTTACCGTGTGCAAAATTTTCATATTTTGACACCAAGGGGAACCCTGAAAAATCAATCCACTTCAGGAAAATGACAGACCATTCAGCATAAGAGAACTCAATGCCACTTAAGCATGTATATGTAAGTTCTAGGAACCACGGGTATGAATAACATCCCCCAGTTTAAAAGATTTTTTTCCTGCTTATTAGATAAACATGCATTTGAGATATATAGTCCACTATCTATAAAATCTTCATGGTATTATGAATTATGAAGAAGAAAATCAATAAATCCTTGCTTAGTCAAGCAAAATGAAGGACAGAAAAATAATCAAGCCATGTAGCTTAGTAAGAGTTAGGCTTTTTAAAAACAAACAGCTTTCTTGTTTGTAATTTTCTGTGGTGTTGCTAATAGCAGAGAGGAAGAAGAGTTCAAATGACAATAGCTTCTAATTTTTTCATTGTAAAAATATTAATTGTAATGATAAGATGAACGGAAGTCTGCATTTCAAGCAGAGATTTGAACTATAAGGTATATACAAAAAAATACAACGTATTCATCCACAAATTGTACTTTGAATGCCAAACACATTGTCTTAGAACTTCAAAGTAAATACACCAATTAAATTAGAAATTAAAAGTAACACGTAGGGAGTTAAGACAAGAACTTCAGGTTATGGAGTCAGACTTTGCGACCTCCTTCTGACCTTGTCATGGCAGCATCATTCAAATTTCCCATACGGTTAATTCTTAACAGAAATCCTATGTATTTGAATATGTATTTTTAATTCTATATGTAACAGTTATAACTGAATACATCATGCCTTCTTCATTAGCAGAAGCCTTAATTCTTATCAGCGTTGTTCTATGACACAAATTAGTCCGTAAAAATTAGTTTACTTTAACCCCTTAAGTTTAAATAACTTTAAGCAAGTTATTACAAATCCACGCCAATCATGGGGTTTTTGCACAATGTCATTACTGGACTGAAGAATCCTAAAAGTACATTTCCACACTTGGGCTTCATTTATAATTACATTGTTATTCTGTTAAATTTGATTTAACTCTGAATTTATGGATTTACAGTGCTCAGTCTGGAAATAATTACAATCACCTTGTTATGCAATTTGCTCAGAAGTCCTGACAATTACGCCCAGCTATGAGACCATTCAAATGTGCTCTGGTGTGTTTTACACCTACCGAAGTAAGAAAGAACCAAGTTTGTAGAGGGAACCATTCTGGGTATACAGCATGTTGTACAGCCTCGCAGGCTGAACAAGTACAGATTGCCTTGCTTTCTTGTATCACAATGGTTTTGAGGTAAAGGTTTTGATGATTCAACATTTAGAGGCAGGGGGTACCCAGCCTCCACTGAGACTTGTGGAGTTCAACAACTTTGAGAACTGACGTCCAAGGGTTCCTTTCAAAACAAATAGTAAAACTCCTGTTTGCTTATGTCGTGTAAGATTGAGTGACAAAACAGCCACTTAGAAAGCAAACTCATACCGAAGCATAAAAGTTACAGAAGCAATGATGAAGGCTTAGCAAAGCTCCTGCTAAAATAATGCAACCGGTTACTTGAGGATAGTCTGGCTGCTGACTGAGACTTTTGAGACTTTTCCTTTCTAGATTTTGCTGAATTATCCCAGCCAGTGATTTGCCCTTATAAATATTTAGAAGCATCTGTTTTGCTTTTTAGGATAGATGAAATCTGGCGTTTTCCCTTCTCACAGTTTCAAGTGCTAATTGGTATGATCTTTTTGGAAGTTCGACACTGAGCAATAAAATCCATTCCTGCAACTACACAGGAACGCTGTTAGACTGGTCTTGGTGACTGCCCAAGAGTGTGTACCTATGATGTGCTCTGTTTACATTCCCAGTGCAGCAACTACTGTGCCTCCAGATGATCCATTTGCACCCACCTTACACTGCATGGAGCAGCCCAGGAACTGTGGTTTTTCTTCTGACTCATCTAAATTCTTCATACCTAGAATCCTCCAGCCACAGCATAAAGTGAACTGGCTGACTGGTATCATTACCTGTCAATATCTTCTAGCAAAAAAGGAAAATATTAAAAATGCTGAACGGGGAGTGAAAGTCTGAACCATACTGGTTCAGATTTGCATCCAACAAGCCTCAGAGGAAAGGGTAGCCAACATGCATCCTCCTTTCTCCCTCTCACCTTTCTGAAGCTTTGTCACTGCTTTAGCACGTGTCCAGAAGACTCAAGGTCCAGAATCAACACAACCCTGGGATACGGCACAAATGTCACATGAAGGACAAGAGGAAAATCCTTCTTGGGAAAGAACATGTGTACAAGTGTCCATATGGGGGTAGCAGGGAGAGCTCAGATTTTTAAATTGTGCCTCTAACTTAGGATAGCTTGGCCTTGATGTAAAGGCTCCATAGAAGCCTCAATTTTCTATGCTCTTGTGCCAATAGCATTGACCTTTAAATAGAGCATAAGTACACAGAAGGATGAGATTACACTCACACTCAGCACTTTAAACCCCTATCTGGAATAATGCATCCAGTCTTGAACTCGCCTACAGAAGACGTATTTACAGACTGAAGTGAATTCAGCAGGGGGAGCTGGGCTTGTTCAGCACAGAGAAGAGATGGTTTTGGGTGGATCTAACAGCAGTCCCCCCAGTACTTACAAGGAGGTTACTGAGAGAACAGAGACAGGCTCTTCCAGGGCTGTATGGCAGAGGGTATGATACATTCAACCAAAAAGAGCGGATAGAAAACATTCTCTATCACAAGCACTGACAAACATTGGAGCAGGTTGCCTCAAGTGACTGCAGAACTGCTATCCTTGGAGGTTTTCAAGACTCAGCTGGAATAAAAGCCCTGAATGACCTGGTCTGAATTGACTGTTGACCCTGCTTTAAGCAGGTTGGCCTAGATGACCTCCCAAAATCCTTTTCACCCTGAACAATTCTGTTAACATCAACAAATCGACACGTCCCTTTCACTTCTTGCACCTCCATCCCCCAAACAAGCCTGTTGCTTGTTCAATAAGAAACTGAGTCAATTGCTAATCAATTTTGATTATCAAGAGAGCGCTGGCTGCACCACGCTTGGTAACTACCAAAGAGAAATGGTACCAGGCCCATAAAGCACATGGAATTGGCTATGCAGACATGCTCTGTTTGTCTGGTGTCATTTTGGACTTTGCTGCAGCTGGCCACTACATGGATCTGGGCTATTTGGCAAGTCTAGCTTTGATTCTTAGCTCAAGGGTCTCGTGGCCTGTGAGATGACAAGTGCTCGTCATCTCCTTCTGCTACAGCCCTCTCACTAAGAGAGCCTGGTCTGGGGTATTCTAGCTCCCAGTGTGGCCCGTGTGTTTCTGAGGAGGCATTCTGTGTGCACAGGCCCACAGCTGCAATGTGAGAACGCTACAGCACAGATTCTGCAGTGCTGCATTATGGACACGCACAGTGAACTCTGTTTACTCTGGGCAGAGTAGTTCTGGAAAGTGGAGTCAGCCAAGCTCCCAAGGAGCACATACAAGTACAGCATCTGCCCGGCCTTAGGTTCATCCCCTGGCACTCCAGATGAAGTAGTACATTACCTACAATGCCCTCCAAGGCCAGTAAAGTGTGGACGCTCAGGATTTTATGTTCAGAGTGAAGTCAGGCTATATGAGTGAAACCCACACATTTGCAGGAATGAGCTATATATACTTCTTGCAAAGTGCTGTTTAAAGCAAGTTTGTTCTTTTGTGGATGTATGCATGTGGAAGGGGTTGTTTTTAAGGGCAAGCACACAAATTGATTCCTTATTCCCAGATATACGTTCTTTGGGGACTTACACATTAGCCCTACTTTAATCATTGGCTAGTGGATGCCATATTTTCCTGATAACCTTCTAAAATACTGATAAGAAACCTCTTGAAGAAGGGCCCGATCCTAGAGACGGTGCTCTTCACACATACTGCCTTGAGGAGCTGTGTACTCAGTAACTTAAAAGGACACTAATTTAGCCCCTAAAAAAGAAAATGTAATAAAACCAAGTTTATGAAAAATCAACAAAGGGAAGTACGTAAAATGAAGCTGATGTACAATGTGATCTTAAAAACCAGTTTAACCAAATTACAGTTGTAATCAAGTTCACTTAGTTGCTAACAGTTCAAAAATGTTAGCGTTATTTTAAAAAATAAGTACTTTTGCTTAAGGAAAAAAAATAGTACTTTGCAGCTTTTTCTTCAATGGACAGTGAACTAAGTTCCACACAGAAGCAAAGAATCATTGCTATTTTACAGGCCACAGTTACAGCAATGTAAAATACCTTGCTTGAATTTGCTCAACCATATCAATTACATAGCAAGAGACAGAACTCAAAATCACTGGATTCTCAACTTCAGAACTTTGTAAAGGTTAGTTTTAAAAATGTAGACATTGTTATCTTGCCACAAGTGTGTGTAACTTCATATGTGTGGTATCAGCTTGAACTCAAAAGAGTCTGCAGAGTTGTTTCTTTGGTTTTATGCACACTAAAAAAGGGTCACAAAGGAACATTTCAATAGAAATGCTGTCAATGCTTTCAAAATGCAGCCCTGGGAAACAAATAGAAAGCTATCATTTGTATTAACTGTTCAAAAGCTCAACAGAAAGTCAGATACACAGATTCTGACTGTACGTGCAACTGAATAAGCAGAATCAAAAGCATCAGTAACTGCAAATTTGCAAGAGCTGAAATAATGCCTGAATAACCACCTTTCCAAATATCCTCATGTTATTCTTACCAGATTAATCAGTCTTCTCATTGCATGTTCATGCGAGCAAATGCATTCACAAGGATCAAATCCACCTTCTGCCATGGTTATCTGGATAAACCTGAACTTCTCTGTGAACACCTAAGAAGAATAAGAATAAAATGACAATGAACTCTTTTTCAGATGACCTTATTTTCCAGAGACTCGCACATCAAGTTTCAGTTCATTTAATGCCACGGTGAAAAAGCAAAACAAAGCAGGGTAATCCTATTATTCCTTTGGCTGCATGAATGAAGAAGTCTGGTATGCGCAGTTTCATTTTGATGTTACTGAAAGCAGTGTCTCACACAGGCTTCCTTAGAGAGCCAAATAATTTTTTTGCAAGAATTTGTGTTTCTCCCCTGGGTCTTCCCCACATCTACAATGAAATACATGCTAACAAACAAGAACCACAAAGATTAAATTCTGGTCTCTCATCTGCTTAGTGGGACTCTCAACTGAACAAATACAATTTGAAAAATCAGGGGAATCTGTGCTCCTAAACCCTAACAAACTGTTGGCATTCTCCCTCTAGATCAACATACAGGAAAATAATTTAAACCCAGCAAGTTCTTTGCTAAAGGGAGAAACAATCATCTTTATCGCATAATGAAAGCAAGCACCAGGGGTGCAAAAGTGGATATAGTTTGAAACACGTACAAAAAATGGAGCTGCAGACACTAACTTTAGATCAAAGAAGTAGATCATTCACTTAGTAATACAGAGAGTTCAAAGAAGCTGTAATGGACATGGTGGGGAATAAATTCTAGGTTATTCACCTGCTAAAACCACTTACACCAGATGTGCCAAGCATATACAAGCATATTTTTTACTAATTACCAAAAGCTTTCTCAGTGACTTAATTGATGGTCAAAATGGGTAGCGGACTGCAAGGCACTTCCACCCTTGTGGTCAAATCATGGACTGATTTCTCTTGAATGATGATTCTTACAATGTATTAGATCAGTTCTGCATAATGATACTTCAACAAAAATATTTTTGTTAACTTGGCATCAATAAAGCTGGATTCAGATTGTGCTTGTGTTGCACGCACTGGGGCCCTAATGTGACATAACTGGCAAACTTAAATGAAGCAGCATAGACCAGATACAACCTCTTGAGTTCCTAAAACAAGTAGCTGATGAAGGTGCCAGCCACTTGATAAGGGTGCGCTGAATCAACAGACATGCTCTGCAGTCATCACCAATAAAAACTTACAGCCTTGATCACAAATAAGCATTTTAATGTTTTGACCTCATGAGGAGAAAGAGAAATAACCCATATGGCAATAAGATGGCTTCATTCAACAGAATGTATCACCACGATAGTTCTTCCCTCTTGGGAAAGAAAGAGGTGGAAGAAAGAAACTGCATTTCAGAAGTCCTTCCTCTGTCAGTGTCTACCACTCTTCTGTATTGCTCTCTGCCGTGGTAGAGAGCGCCAGACAATGAAAGAAGGTAGAAGATATCTGTATCTTCATTAGGGAGTCTGAACTACGATGCCATTGATCTGCTAGGGTCTCCACTTTTTAAAAAGAATACTAAAAAGTGAAAAAGAGAAAAAAAAAAAGGGATGGAGGAAAGGCTTTTTACCTAGACACTAATAAAGAGTATTCTGGCAATGCAGTGAGAAGACTGAGACATTACCCGATTATGTAGTGTACAAGTAATTTTGCATAGAAAAATAAACCTGAGAATTGATAAGTTCTATGAAGTGATCAAGAACTGGAGGCTGTAATCAACCAAATTCAGAAGAGAAGCAAGGCACACATTTTTACCATTACAGTAACTGACCAGTGCCACAAACTACCAAAGAAGAGGTGGATTTCCCATCCCTCAACGCATTCAGATGTCCTTCAGCCAAATACAGAAGCATCCAAGTTTAGATATAATGTTCTCCAAAATACAGGAGATCACAGTGGATGATCTAATAATTCTTTCTGAGAGTTAATTATAAAGCTACACTAACTTTGATGAAATTATCTCAGAATCAGTAGAAATACATGACAACAACAGAAGAAATTTTTAAACTATACAACCTCCCTGGGTGATATACCACGTCAACCAAAATAGCCTTTCTAAAACTATCTTGGCACAAGGAACAGGTAAAAGCACAGATTGCTAAATTGTGCAAAGTGGTTTCTCTGGACACAATGCCAACATCCAAAAGAAGGTATCTGAACCAGTAAAGTTGCAAAACTATTAAATTGTAACTTGAAAGAATTTAGGAGCCAGTAACACATAGTAACATCACAGCAATCAAGAGGAGTGTTTGTATACGGCTACAAGAAATCAAAACATCAGATAAGAGTCATCACCAATGAAACAAGGCTAACATTCTTTGTAGAGCATAAAACTGAAAAAGATTAGTCAACCAACAGGGAAAATTAGTCTGTCATATACCATCATAAATTTAAGGATAGAAGGAATTTACCCCAAGGCATCTGAACTGTACATGACAAATTGCCTTAGTGAGCTAAAATAAAGCAGAACACATGTCACCAAGTAAAATGCCATCCAAGCTTTCAATAAAAAATCCCTTACAAGCATTCTCACCTTCACACGATGCTGAAAGGAATGATCCTTTATCTTTCCTTCCTCCAAGGCCTATAACAAGCTCTTTCATCGGCAAAGGACCAAAGACAGTCCATCTATTTTGGGAACAGCACTAGGTTTTCCTCTGATAAAGATGCTAAACTTTGATTATTTTAGTACTCTAAAAAGAATTTTAAAAATCTAAGTAACTAAACCCCCTTTCTGCAATTATTTTTTGCTGGGAAGGAAGAAACAGAGATTTTCTGTGTGGATGACCAGTTACAAAGAAGAGAGAACCATTCTATACTATATGATGATTTACACTGCTAAAATGACACTCTCATGTCTATATTCCTCATTAAGATATTCTTGGCTTAGTAATTGTACTTTTTTCTAACATACTTTGAATGCATAAAGTACTAAATACCAACTAAGGCCTGTAACCATATTCCGATGTTTATTAACGTTTTGTAACCTGTGTAAAATTTGGTAATAAAAGACTAGTATTTTTATACATCACAGAGCAGGAATCCTTGGCTCCACTGTGTGCTCATAGGCAGCCTGTTTGTATCAAAATCCTGTTCCCGAATTGCAGTGTGCTTCCTGTCTGCCTCCCGGTACTTGCCATTGTCTGATCGCACGTCAGCGGCTAACTCGTTCTGCCCAGCTCTGACCTGACCTCTTTGCTGTGAGTCACGCTAGCTCTCCACCTTTTGCAAATACAGTTCTGCTACATGCGATCTATCACAGAAAGTGTGAGGACGTGCTCTGTTCTTTTCCTCACGATCTGGAGAAATAGTAATAATAAAAGCTTGTATTTTTATTTTATTTTTCTGTGTTTTCCTGTTTATTGCTACCTTGCTTTTCTTGGAATTCATGGAGTAACCAAAGCAATTGGTAAGGCTATGATGTCAAATACCTGCAAGTACTCTGACTCAGAGAGTTACTTTTACTCTACTTACAATTACTGTATTATTGCCGGCACAGTATGTAATTCGCGGTGTTTACAAATTGCTGGAAGATACATTTGGTAAATATGGTGAAGCTCTCACTGATAACAGCTGAGGAGGTATATATCATGGCCTCTAGACTAAGCAAACTATGATAGAGAGCATAATAAAGAAGAAAATTAGCAAACATGGGCAAACCTGATGTACCATGAAAGAGTCAGCATGACCTGTCCAGTGTAAAGAGGCCCAGAGAGGCAATCATAAACAGTACTACTGAAATTAAAATACTGTAGTCAGAGCCAGAATTACTACAGTTCAGGAGCAGAGTGGAGTCTCTGGTTATTTAAGGCAAAAAAAAAAGCCCAGCATTACCTTCTGACTTGAGCATCTATTTGAAACTGTAGGTAATGAAGCCATATTGAAAAATATTTCTAGTCTCTCACAATTTAAAAAAATAGCATTCTCGTTTGTAGTTATTATTGTAAATTGTTTCTTCTTTTCTTATCTTCCTCAATCACAGCCCTACAGCTTTGTATTATATTTTATACATGCTACTATCAAACAAGCAATCTCTACGGCTACAATCTGATTGGATTTTGTACTTGGGAGACTCTTCTATATTTTAAATAAGTTATTTCCCAACTCAGCAACACCTCTCCTGAGTAAATAGCAAGCAGCTGGTGAGCTCTGGGAAGCAGAAATTATAGTCTGCCTCTCTCCACCCTAACCATTACAAAACTGAATTTCTTTCCAGCATGAGGGCAAACGAGAAGTTTTGCCAATATTCCATATGCTGGATGCCCTCCAATGGGACTCCAGCACAAGGCTGATAGTAAGATTGTTGAAGTGCACATGTGGGTGATCTCTACTCCTTGGTATAAAGGAGTGTGTAAAAATATTTATAATTCCAGTTTTCAAAGAAATACTCAATCCATAAGATACATCAGTTAGAATCACTGCAGATTTATCATGGACTAAACCTGGCATCTTCAGCATCAAAACTCTTAACATCTGTTAACTCTTACATTTCTCAGATGCAAGCACTTTTAAAACGTAGACTGTCACACACATGACACAGACAATAGCTGAAGATTTCCTCTGCTAAGAACTATTTTTGCTGTTTCACCATTTTCTTGAAGATTGAAGGTAAAAACATCTTTGGGTTTAAAATACCTCATGCTACAGCAGACATGTAATAGAATCTTTCCATGTTACCCTAAAGAGAAACAAAACCCTATTCAGCTCCTTGTAACTGTTCTTCAGGCAACCACAATAACTCAAAGCACTATCATCAAATATCTCTAACAAGCCATAAAGTTAATTTTGCTTCTAAGTGTGGCAGAACAAATCACAGTATGTATAAAATTTAAAATAAAAATGTAGAAAGAAAGCAAATATATTATGCCTCTGCAGCCATTCTGAACACTGATAAAGGGCTAACATAGCAAAAGCCATACACAAAACATGAACAATTCACTGCCCCAAAGATAAAATGTTCATTTTTATCTTATTGCCAGAGGCAGAAACCCTCTCTCCCATGATCTCCTAAAGGGTTCAGGCTTCCATAAAAAGGATTTGTTCTCTTGCCTTTTCACCTGCACCTAGTATCCATGTTTTCCTACAGTATCTGACCCTTCTTTAACTATATCCTTGGCAGCACACCCCAGGTTTGGTTCTTCTGTATAATGTTACCCATCTCCAAAGGGCCTCCTCCTGTTCTCTTCTAGCATCTAAAACATCCCGTACATTGGCCTTGCATAGCACAGCACCTTCACAATCCTGCACATGAAGTCCTGTCCCAAAGAAGGTATCAGACACAGGGGCTGTGTGACCACGGTACCTATTAACCCAAGGGGTGGAAATTTGCTTCAGTTAAAGCAAGAAGAGACTTCTGTGATCAGCTCCTCATAAAGCTCCCAATCACTGCTTATACAGGACTCTTTCTTCTCCTCCTTGGCCACTCTGTCCCTCTAGGGACCATCAGCACTCCAGGGGCAACTGGCACCTCAGCTGCCTCATTATTGGGCGCTTCAAAATGCCTCTGGTACAAATGGTTACTCTAAAATGTGTTTTTAATCCTTCTTCTTGTAGGGACTGGACTCACTGGGCCCTGCCTAGCCACACAAAGTTCAATGCAACATCAATAAGGTACCTCATAAAATAATAGATAAAGGTATCTTCAGTAGGGCAAAAATGCTTGCTAGTGACCAGTCAACCAAGAGGAACCTAAACATTCAAATCCAGTGAATCCCAGCCAAACTCATAATTTTCTGTATTTGTTATACAACACATTATATTGTTTATTTCCATCTTTTGTAATATTTGTACTTAATGCACATCCACCATCCCACAGAATCCTGTGTGTTTTGTTAATCTTTTGATGAACTACCTACATCCAACTCACCAGCCCAATATTTAACTTCCTGTTATTTCAGCTGTACAGCTAAACTTGGTGGGTAAGACAGGCCAGGGAATTTTACCTCTTGATTTCTGCATCAAGTTTCTCTTCAGACTGGGTTAGAGCATAGAGGGGGGAAAATAATATACAGGGATTTGGGGTTTTTCTCTTAAAAAACAAAAAACAAACCGCCAAACCAGAGATCTGTGTAGATAGGACTTGTTTCACCTGCAAAGATCTTTGTGAAATTTCTAGTTTTTTCACTTGCTACTACCAGAAATGCAGCATATTTCCCATTGCCAGAGCAATATAAAGGTGGAACAAGGCAGAAATTATAACAGAGCCAATAAAAAAACAAAGGAAGGGTATAATTAAACACTGCATAAAAACTACAGGACAGTGTCAGAAAATGGAAGTGTTTGTGGTGGAACAAGGAAGAAATATCACAAAGGGAACTACAGAAATAGAAAATAAAAATAAGCAGTCATTTCAAATAAATAAATGTTATTCTGGCTGAAGTTAATGGATACATGATCCTAAGGCAGTAGAGAAGGACATCGCACTAATCAAAATTAATCCAGAAACCAAGGGCCTGGCATAAGTATCCAGTGGAGGTGGTCTGCATTTTGTATGCAATAGTCTTAAATTGTAGGCATTATAGAACTGACCAAAATAAGCTTGAAGATTTCTAAGGAAACTTCCTTTACACAGCAACTTCCTCTGTTCAAACAAGGCTAAAAATAGGTTATGTAAAAGGGAAGAATCTTGTATACAAGTTGGTATTAATTAAAACATTCCAGGGATCACTTCTCCTCTATTACTCTAATTTAGATAGTTCAAGTAAATATACCCTCACAGAACTTAAGTCTGAAACACTGCAACGTTATACTTGGCTTTTTTTATAATGGTAATTTTTAATCCTTTTTATTAACAATGCAAGAGAAGCTGTCTCCCATCACCTCTTCCACGCTTACAGCTCCATTCTACTTTTACTGAAAAAAGTACCAGCACTTCAGTGGCTTCAGTGGAGCAGGATCTAGTAGCTCTGCAAGGTCACAGATCTCCAGAAGACTATGATCTTTTTCTACCAGACCTCCTCCTGGGCATTAAATTGAGTTTTCAGGACAAAAGAAATCCAACTGGCTGACTGGGTAGCAAAAGCAGAACAGCAGGATATAAATGTGGATGCTGCCAGGAGGGCTGCCACAGTGAAGTGTGGCTCCAATTACAGCTTTCGCCAACTAATTGTCCCAGTTCAGATCACCCATTTAGCTTTTCTAGGGAAAAGAGCTGCAGTGACTTTGATGGCTGATACAATACCCAAAGAGGGTTCCTAGACATAGTAACAATTTCAGAGTATAAAGCAATTCTCTCCGCTCTCTTTCCATATAATTCTAGGGGGGAAAGCAGCTGATTGTGTATTTGATAGCATCAGCACATCTCCCTAGACTTTCAGCTGTAGCCTAATGAGTTGGCAAGTGTATTTTTGCACTGCAACTTTTCTCAGGATAATTAACAAGATTCAAGATGAACCTTTCATTGCAGATTAAGCTAAGCCAGTTCCTTTCCTCATGGAAAAGTCAGTGCCTAATGATGCACACAAGGTATATGAAACCGGTGATGTTCTTGCTGTTTTCAAGAGAGACATCAAGACCAGTAGGAGCTCCACAAGAGAACTGCTCATCCAGCCATATCCTGCATACTACTGGGTAACTTCGTTACTGTCTCTCAAATCATTTGGTATGTAAGTAAACTATGAATTAATTTTCTAGTGTCATCCATCTGGTGCTTCTTACAAATGCTAATTTAATACAAAACAACTCCTTAAAAATAGAAGCAAAACCAAACAAACTAAGAAATGCTGAGCCAGCCACTGCAGGATACTACAGTGACATGCCGAAATCAGGGAAGGAGGTTTTGAGCAGAGACAGGCTCAGAACTGAGAAGTATATGCTAAGGATCTTCCCAACTTTTTTTTCTGATGGTTTCATAAAACTAACTGGAGCACTGTTACAACCCTTGTCCCCACAGTGTGAGTCTACCACAACATTATGAGCTTTGCTAGGCCACTAGTGTTTTCACCCCAATGTGGACATTTGGACTTGCTCTGAGTGGGTCAGGAAATTCTGGTGACTCTGCCAGCAGTGTTAGCACCTGCAGCACTGAAGCAGGAGCCAGAGCATGAAAACTTAAAAGACCTATAATTACGGTCAAAGCTTTCTCACAGCCAAGCATCACAACTCTTCTCTCACTGAAGTATGTGAAAAAGTTTGACCTCACTTTAAAAGATGGCAGCATCTAATAGGAACCTGGTAGAAAATTTACTATTTGTGGACAAGGCTAGACAAGGCTAGACAAGGTTAGACAAGGTTACAGGTATGCTGAGGTGCATCAGTTCAACACAGAATGTGTGTATCAGGGAAAAACAGAAGATTACACAAATGCTTCTTTCAGTTAATAAAAGCTTGCCAGTGTCAGGTAGAACTCTCAGAGGACAAGAACCCACACATTAGAACCCCCCACTGTTCCAGTACTGTTTCCCACCTTCCTTTTCATGGCCAGTCCCCAGTATGTGAGGGGAGAGAGATTTCAGGCTTTAAGGCCACACAGCTGATGCCAGTGATCAGAACTGCATTCCTCAAGAGAGCTAAATAAGACCCACAAAGATTTTAAAAAGCTATTTACTTACTGCCATGCAGGTGGGTTAACATTTCTCCTGGACAAAACACTTGAAAAGGAGTTAATTATGCACATACAGTCATGGACCAAAAAAGCAGTTCAGCTATCTTAGAATTCATTTACTGATACCTGATACAGAATGTTATTGCCAAACTCCAGCTGTCAGCATTTGGTCATCCTTTTGTTAAAATGATGACATTTTTCTGAAAGAAATCTCTTGGAACATGAAAGTTAATTAAGAGAAGATGTCAATGAAAACAGAACACTGTCCAAGAATAATACCTTTTTTCTGTTAAGTAAATGCTTCAACTTCACTTTTATTTTTATTGTAGGAGACTGTGACAATGGTCTAAGACAACAAAATTATTCCTATTGCACTGAATGACTCACAGCTATTTAATAATTTTGTTTGACATGTGTTAATGCAAAAGGGTGGGCTATCCTCTGTAAAATTATGAACACATTGTATTTCAACCAGTTTACAGAGCAAACTGGGAGCCCTCTCCTGTGGTCTTCAGCAAGGCAAGAACTCTTACTGACTTTCATGGGATTTTCTGCTTGAGTGGCAAGTAGAAGTGCCAGCTCCTACAAATTTGCTTACTCTCCTGCTTTTGGTTAGTGTCTCTGGCATTACCAACTGTCCCACTGCTTGTGTCAACATTCCTCTTCCCACTACCCAGCAACAACTGCCAATCTCCTAAATTCAGCACCCCTGCAGCTGTATGAGCTATGTGCTACTGCTAGAAGCAACATCTACTGAATCTGAAACCCCTGCTGAGAGCACTCCTGCACTGGTGCTGCAGACACCCATGCTATGCCATGCCACTCAGGGCTCCAGGTTTGTGTTGCAATGTTTTGGCAGGCCTGATTCTGAACAAGCGCCTACACGTGACAGAGGAGCTGGCCTTCCACGGAGTAGACTTTTGCAGGGAAACAAGAATTAAGGGTACTCCCTGTGGATGGAAAACAGCAGAGGTGAGCATTTCGCACCAGCCTCCCCATGGGAGTCGGAGAGGGAAATCGACTTTGCTGCTGGTGACCCCGCCCAAGAGACGTTTTGCACTTAACTTTCAGGCTTCATAATACAAAACTAATCATTTACTTTAAAAGACTAAGTATGGAAAAAGAGTATGTTCCTACAACAGTATAACCTATCCATAAAACATCTCTGCTCCTGTTCCAAGATCTATGAATCAGATTACGATTGATACGTTCAAATGCACCAGAGCAACTTGAGAGCGCAAAGCAGCTCCAATTTTAAAGTTCATGCGGCGAGGCTCAGGACTCGAACTCTGAGCAACTTACCGTGGTGTAACAAAGCCACTGCACCATGGCTGAGCTGTGGCAATGGTCCCCGCACAAGCTCTGAGCCCACGGGAACCACGAGCAACCATGATTTGCTTAATCCGTAAGAGAAAAAGGTGAAGCTGAGATACTTTAGAGCTGCCCTGAGTTAACCGGGAGCACCCAGGCAGTTACCGCAGCTCAGGTGACCTGCAATAACTCATTATTCTGAAGTAAAGTTTTTGGAGGGTCAATCGTTCAGAAATTTTTAGACATTTCACCTCTTTGCAAAAATAAACATTGCAAAAATTCCTACTCACTCTTTTACACAAATGTACAATTTCAAAACAAACAAAAATGAGTTTTTCCACCATATTGAGCCAGTAAGTACAGCCCTAAACCATGAGCTAGGCAGTTTTTTGAGACCTGTTTATTAAGAGTACAATTGTTTAGATTATAAAATACTGCACTCTATCCTTAAAACAGTAAAAGTACACTATTCCTTAATATTACTCCAATCACATACAAACACAAAATTATACTGAAATTCTTTGGAATATTTTCATTATTATTTTCTCCAGGGATGACATATGTTTCTAATAACTTGCCACTGAGCAAACAGATTTAGCAGGGTAGCAGCATGCTGAGAAAGATAGCAGGATTTTCAATTTTCAGATGAAAGCAGCTGTATTCCCTGGCAGCCCTACTCCTAACCCCTTTAGGCCAGATCAAATTTTATCTGGAGCTAGCGGGTGCCAGTCTTCAACTTCAATGGAAGTCAAATCAGGTTTTCTACATACCTGCAGTAAACAATTTGAAGCTTATCAATTAGAATATTTTAAATCAGTACTTATACCAGAGGGAATCTGTAGCAATTAACAGGATTGCTGGGCTTGGTTATTTACATATGTTTAGCTAAAAGACGACCCAGTTTTTACTGGAGAATAACATCCATCTAATTCAGCAGACTCGCAGAGTAGTTTAGATTATCAAAAGGAACCTGCTATGCAAATTATGTAAGTCTCCCCTGCACCTACTAGCAACAGATTTTTAAATCTGTTATATTAATTTGCACAAGGAAAATCTATGGTGCTATTTCACGAGATCAGGATTAGTTTGCAACATGCATCTCAGCTTTGGCTCCACAGTTTTCCCCACAGGAAAGAAGGTGTTTTTCATCTTTAGACACCTTTGTTCTACATACTAACTTGAAACTTGATCTGACAATGTCCATGACTCAAGAAAAGTCTATGTATAAGAATACTTCCATATTTCATGGAGCCCTCTGATAAAAGCTTTATCTAGTAATTTCAAATGGGGATGCTTAATGACAGGTGCCATCTAATCAGTCTCACCTACACAGGAAAGTGATGAGCCCCTAACGACACTGTAACCACTTGCACCGGAAATCCTGTTAAACTCGGGCCACTCACCCCAGGAAACTTTGTTTCACACTTGAGTTAGTCCAACTATTTGAAGAGATAACCCCCAACTTTTCTTCTCATCTTTCACTCAGACAGCCATTTTTTCCCTAAATGTATGAAAACTAACATAAACTACTATCAAGTCCTCTAAAAATACTGCCTTACTAAAAATAAAGCTTTTATCATTAACAGGAAATTCATGAACATACACCTGTGAATATATGAACAAAAAAGACCCAAGCTCTATTACTAGAGGTCTGTATTTGACAAAGATTTGACAAATAAAGCCTTGCAGTTGCTTATATCATGTAAATGGTTGGTGCTACAGCCTTTCTGTTCTTTCTGATAAAAATCTTTCCTAGGAGAGCTCAGTGCTTTGGATCTGACGTTTGTCTAGCAGTTTCATAAAGTAAGAATGAAACTATATTTCGCTTCAGAAAGCCATGGTTTTTAATGCATGAAAAGCTGCAGAAGAATCACAACTAATCTTAATGAGAAAAACTTTTATCAAGTGTAATTCTATCTGTTCCCACCCAAATGGGACTAATTTGTTCCATTATCTGTAGAAATACCAGCTAGACACTTCGACTAAAGCCTCTGAAGCCTATTTGTTCAATTAATAACCATGCAAATGTACAACCACTCAATCATGCCAGAGGCTGCACCCCAAGCACCTTCAAATCTTTCATGAAAAGCCTTATCAATCATCACTAACAGACCTTCTTCTTGCCCCAGCTCCAGCTAATACCATGGAATAGGTGATAGGATGGGAAGAGGAGGATAAGACCATAGTCCTCCACTGTACTGCTAATGAAGTCCAACAGAAATAAGATTAACAGACTGATCCTTCTTGTATCCCTTCATAATGAAGAGCTAAGGATTCTTTCTTCAAATGAGGCTCCTTGGGAACTGGGGAAGCTAGCTCCTGGTGAGTCAAGGCATACAAGCTGAAGGAGCTATTCTGGGAAAATAATTCCTTTTTCTTTCTTTTTTTTTTTTTTTTTAAAGCTGAATAAAGACTGCAAGATTTGGCTCTGCGGTATAGCCTTAAGAAGTTTTCTTAGCTTCCACTGTAGTTACAGAGGACTTTGGAGCACCTGGATCTTCCAGAAGTAAGTATCCAGCATCTTGCAGAATCAGGTGCCTCATTAACAACCAGAAAGATCTCTACATCTTAATAAATTGAATCTATAACCTAGGAAGTTAAAACAGAAAGCACGCTTAACATCAAGTGTAACAGCCTGTATGTAAATGCATGTTTGCAAAGCATGTATGTAACAGCATGTATGCAAAGTAGGCTCATGGGCTCTCTGATTTGCTTCCCAAGCAGAATATGGGCAGATGACATAAACTTCTCCATGTATAAATGCATCTGCCAAAATATTTTTTTATTTGTTGTGATGAGCAATCTGAAAAATGTTCAAAACAGAGTAAGAATCTGACAACATGGTATTGTCAGAGCACTGTACACCTCCTCCACTCACACACTCTTCTAAGAAGAGAAAGAGCATCTTGCTACTTTCATTGTACTGGCCTTGTGAAGACTCATGATGTTGTTAGGCCAAATTCTGCTATGAAGAACTTCAGCAGAGACAAAATTTGGTCTTCAAGAATGTATGTCAAGTACCTAAAATATCTAGGAGGGAAAATTCTGATACACCAACACAGACTTTGTTTTACTACACGTCTGTTATGTAAATAATATTCACACATCACTAATTCTGAAGTCTAAATATATGGAAGCAGAAAATGAGAAGTTAGTAACAAAACAAGAAGTCAGTTAGAAACCACTTTCTCTAAAACCAAATACCGACCTTTTGAAAGCAGGTAAAATAGTTACAAAGCAATTAAAACCATAATGCATTTTGAAATTGTCTTTATGTAGACTACTTCTTTAATAACATGTCTATTATTCTTATATTTCCCTTAGAATGACAGAAGAACATGGACTACAGAATGTTGCCCATGTAACTGGACCGTGCACTTCGGACTTAATGGACTTGATTTTGGTTTGGGTAAGGTGCTAGAAAACCACCACAACATGCACGATATAAGGAATTTCATAGATGCATGTTCATTATATTTCTACAGTCAGCAAAATAATATGATTTAGGCTAAAATAAGGTCCACCCAGAGCTATCACCACCTCAGTTCTAAAGCAGACCCTCCTGGCTTATGGTCTCAAGCAGGTCAGGGACATGCCTGCCTGCCAGGGAAGCCCATGCAACAATATTTTCTGGAATGACCAATAACAAATCCAATACAGCTTTGAACTGTATACAAAATGTTATACAAAATGATCTTAAACCATTTAAAATACAGAACTCTATACCACTCTAGCATCAAGCAAAAATTGTAAATCTCATATTTTACAAAACAGAACAAAAAGAACCAGAGAGGCTGGACTTGCCCACCTTAGTGGCAGGGGAAGGGAGAGCACTCAGGACTGAACCGACTAGCGCGCTGCTAACACTACAATAACTTTCATTTTGCCAACTGCTTCCACCATTTCAAGCCACGCTGTCCGTGACAGCGTCACTTTTTAAAATCAATGACCAACAACAATAGCTTGATTTCTTTCATCTCGACAGGTCACAAGAATGAGATGGAATTATCAAGGATTTATTCTTTCTCACTGTATATAGGAAGAGATCAAAAGCAAGATTTCTTTCTTTTTCTTATTTTGGTATTTTTGATCTGATGTCCACTTTTAGAAAGTAACAGAAATTAGTAAAGGTGGATAGCACTCTAGTAGCTAAGTGTAAAAAAGACTTCTAAGACATAACCCACTAATGCTCACCGCAGATACGTACTTTCCCCAGTAGGCACACTAATAACATTAACATCATAAGCCATGAAGATGAAGAAAGTTAGATGTCCTCACCCCTGAAAACTGGAGACAGCTTTCAAGACTTATCTCTATGCATAGACCCAGATGTTTGGCCAGTGTACAACACAAACAGTCCCTACACCAACAAATCTGTAATCTAAAAGACAATCCTGAAGACTGAGGTTGTTTCTCGGCAAACAGGTGTTTGCCGAGAAACAAAAGTTTTGGATGTAAGTCATGTGCGACATCTAGACAGGAGCAGCAGTTAGCTGAGGCCTTGGGACAGCCATGGGAGGCAGTGGCTGAGCTGCAGGGCAGGACATCGGGGGAACCCTGCATGGTGACAGCTGTGGAGGAATGGCCACGGACAGTATCCTGTGGTCTCCAAGGCCAATATACCCTTCCCCGGGATAACCTGCTACGAATCACCTCTTGGGAGTACACCTATGGAGAGTTCCTGGCAGGAATCCTGTCTTTAACAAATTAATGGCAGCGTGATGCTGTTGTTCTCCCGAGATTATCTTCACGAGAGACTGCCGGGTTTCCCCCACTGCCGCGGCACACGCTGTCCCGCAGGCAGGGAGCGGGCTGGCAGCGCACGCCCGCGGTCCGGCTGCCGCCCCGGCGGCTGCGAACACCGACCACTGAAGCCCTCCGGCTCCAAGTACCAGACCGAGGTCCTTCAAGAAAAAATAAACTGAGGAATGGACGGAAGAGTGCCACTTTGCAGTAAAAACGCCGACAAGCAGAAAAACCCGAATCAGACCAGCGGTGAAGAAGGCGAGCGGACGCTGCAGTGGTTTGGGAACGAAGCGAGCTGCCCCGCGGCGAGCGGAACGGCTCCGGCTCTCCCGGTGTTTACCTCCCCGGGCAGGCGGCGAAGCGCTGGGCAGCGGGGACCTGCCCGTCCTTCAACAGGCGTGCAGCTACCCCTCCCCAG
>VZZY01006563.1:62042-77220 GCA_013400335.1 Eurystomus gularis | reverse complement strand
TCTGCCCCGCCGCAGACAGACGGTCCCTGCGGCCGCCTGGCCCCGGCCGGCGCCTCGGCAGCGAGCGGGAGCCGAGTGTCGAGTCTCCGCTGGAAACCGACCGCCTGCCTGGGAAGGAGCTCGTGACTCACGAGGCTCCTCAGCGATTAAAGCGCCCTCAAAATGTGCATTCAGGTGCTGCGGAACGGAGTTGGAAAGGGAGATGTCAGGTCGCGGCTGCTTGCATCAGCCCGCCGGCTTTACCCGTGCCTGGCCAAGGCGCTGCGGCGGCGTGCTCCCACATGGCGAGATGAACCACGTCCTGTCCCGGGACAGCGATACCACGCCGTGATGCAGTGAGGATTACACAGGGAAGAAAATCTTGTCCTCCGGTATTTTCGAGGGTGGCTTACCTCCTTCAAGCCAGAAAACAAGGACGATGCTACAATTACAGTGAGAAAGGAAGGCTGGATGGAAGCTGCAAGTTCTCACAAGTCAGAACCTCCTCACAGCACCAGTGCCTCATACAGTCTGATAGGGCCCACACATGGCCCACAAGCTGGGCTGTTCTCATCACTCTTTGCTGTTGTCATGGGGCTTTCAAGCCTCCCTTTATGGCTACATTGTTTTTCTGAAAGCTTTTTTCTCGCCTTGGGTGTCAAGCCTACATTACTCCGCCAAGTCTCGGGTGCGTTGCCAGCTGGCAGCCTTGCATGTCCAGCCATTGTTGGTGTGCAGAGCCACCTCTCCCTGTACAACACGGGCAGGCTAACGGCTTGTCTAGGGCAGCTCCTGGGCATAACCACTCCACTTCCTAAGCAGCCGCCTTGGTCCAGCCATGCCACGCAGCCCTGACTTGCTGTGGGTCTTCCCTCTCCTTTCCCATGTTCCAGCCCTTTCTCTTGTGTTAGCATCCAGCTGAACAGTGGCAATACTGAAACAGGAATCAAGGCACTGACACAAAGCCAGGCCAATGCACAAAAAGGCTCATGTCATCTTGTCTTCCATGTCTGCATCATGTCATGATGCAGAGCTCATGTCTTCTTGTCTTCCCCAATCCAGGGAACTGAACCTCTGGTAAGGTACCAAGGGTGCTAAAATTTACCTTTAATTTGGAAATATGAAACTACATCCTTACAATGTTCCCTGGCAGAACAGGTTTCTTGACAGCCTGTCCAGGAGTTTAGAGTGCAACAGGAACCATGAACATCAGCAACATCAAGGTATGCTTGGCCTGAAGTATTCTTTGGCTGTCCTGGCCAAACACAAAGCTATCCAAGTGCTAGAGAGTGATCATAAGCAGAATGATCCATTGTTAGCTGCATCCTTCCTCCCACCTCTCCGTCGGCCATCCTCCTAACCCTTCCTCAGGGAACAAGCCATCCTAGAAGCAAGTAGAGACAGCTTCCCAACACATTAGGCAGCCTTTCCTATCTGTTTCCCACACCTACCGCACAGGGCTAGTCATTGTTCTAGAAAACAGACCTGAGATCCAGAAATCCCCAAACCAGACACAGCTTAACACTAGTCCTGGCTCAAACAAGAGAGGAGAGCAATGGCAGTCACACAGTAGTGGAGAGGAAGGTTCCTCCTGTCAAGCTGAGGCAGGAACACTAGGCACTTCTCTTGCCTGTGGGTGAAGCCAAACAGCCTGCTGTTGCTGAAAGAATGGCAGGCATACTTGGGGCAACTGCTGCGTTTGAGAAGAGAGTGTCACAGTTATTGATTCTTGGAGAACTAAGTTTGAACAATCCTAGAACTGGAGGGGCAAGATTAAGTGAGCTGGACAGGCAATCTTAGATGCTTTGTCAGAAATAACACGAACCTGCAGAGTTTGCAAAGGAGAGGCAGGAGCTGATGAGGACAACTGAGTGATATACAAGAAAGCAGTATGCAATGATGGCACTTCTAGCCAGAGCTGTGACATCTTCCTCTCTTACTTTTAATCAATGCAGCTTCCTTGAAACTCAGTGCATCACATCTAGCAGCACTATCTGGCTGGCCAACCAGCCCTCTAGGTGAAGTGCAAGCTCTCACACCAAGCAGCTCCCCCCCTCCCTACTCTTGTTTCTGCCCCCATGTTGTTACTGCAAAGTTCTGCATGTCTATAGTTTTACATTACTGGTCCCAGTAAAAAGCTGAGCTTTTTCTCAGTATTGTATTCTGCATTATTTGTACTGCCTTTTTGACAGAAGAATATCCATTATTTTCCTGCTTATTTTTCTTTGTTCAACATACATTTTTCCATTGGCATCCTTGGAAATATGGGAACCTGACGGGCCTAAGAAAGGATTTGTGAAAGTGTGATCCTCATGGATCAAACTTCAGAGTGGGAACTGTCCAGGAAGAGGGGCAGGCAATAGAAGCTACAGAAAGTAGAGACCAGGAACAAGAGAAGCACTGCATAAACTCATGGCTTTCAAATCCTGTATAGAGGCAGAAAGTAAAGAGGTATTTTGCATAAAACATTCTGCCAGAGCATCCCTCAGAATTTGGCCGTCCTGGTTACCACGGGCAAATGAACAAGCCATAGCAGGCACCAATTCTAACTCAGCTTCCTACTCCCAGGCTTCAGCCATCTGCTCCCCCATGCATTCACAAATTCAGTGCACGAGACAGCAGTAAAACGAGATCCTGATGTGGAGGCTGTTTTCAGACTCTCTCTATGAAGTCTCCTTTCTGGCAGTCAAACTATGATGAAAACAGTGATGACTTAGGCTACTTTATGACAAAGGCATGAGATGCATTCAAAACCAGCTAGTAACAAAGACAGAATAGTAAGTCCATTGATTTTGGCACACTGAAAAGAATTGTGCTGCCCACTGCCAAGCTAAAACTATTAAAACAACTCCACTTGAAGGGCAGAAGATGCTCATGTTCCTTCCACTAATAACTGTGTCCAATGGAGGAGGGTGGGAGTTGAGCAAAACTTACTATGGCAACTAAAATGATTAGAGGGCTGGAGCACCTCTCCTATGAAGGCAGGCTGAGAGAGCTGGGGCTGTTCACCCTGAAGAGAAGGCTCTGGGGTGACCTTATAGCAACCTTCCAGTACCTGAAAGGGGCCTATAAGAAGGCAGGGGGAGATCTGTTCTCAAGGGTCTGTAGTGACAGGACAAGGGGGACTGATTTTAAGCTAGAAAAAGGTAAATCTAGGTTAGACATTAGGAGAAAGGTCTTTAATATGAGGGTGGTGGAACAGGTTGCCCAGAGAGGTGGTAGAGGCCCCATCCCTGGAGTCATTCAAGGTCAAGCTTGATGGGGCTCTGAGCAACCTGACCTAGTTAGAGATGTCCCTGCTTATTATAGCGGGGTTGGACTAGATGGCCTTTAGAGGTCCCTTCCAACCCAACGCTTTCTATGATTCTATGATGTCTATGAATTCTCTGCATCCGTCACCTGAAAGTAGTGTGGATTGGGCACTTTGTAAAGCAACAGGCAGATGTCATGTTCCACATCACAGTGCTAGCTTTCAGCTTTTCCACCCTGATAGGCAATGGAAAAGCAGGAGTCATCTTGGTGATCTAACTTGCCAATTAATGCATGAGCTTGTCTACAGATAATAGAGAATTCTGGTTTGGGTTGGAAGGGACCTTAAAGATCATCTAGTTCTGACCTCCCTGCCATGGGCAGGGGCACCTCCCACTAGAACAGGTTGTGCAAGGCCCCGTCCAAACTGGTCTTGAACACATTCAGTGATGGAGCATCCACAGCTTCCGTGGGCATCCTGTTCCAGTGTCTCACCACCCTCATAGCGAAAAACTTCTTCCTTACAGCTAATCTAAATCTACTCTTTTCCAGTTTGAACCCATTACCCCTTGTCCTATCACTACAAGCACTGGATGATCTTTGAGGTTCTTTCCAATCCAAACCACTCTATGATTCTATGATTCTATGATTCTAAGAATTCTATTCCCAGAAGAAGTCTACATGAAACTCTACTGCAAATGTTGATACTGAAGAACCACTTGGAAGATGTCTGCAGCATGGTCTGAAAATGGCATTCAGAAAGTGGAAGGGAAAAGATTATAAAGTACCCTTGCAGTAGCAAGGTAGGAGTGGCTTTTGGCAGCAGCAATGGGTTTTTTGAAAGAGGGATCTAATTTTGGAAAAAGAAGCCAAGTCCTTAGAAAAGTTGGTCACAAACATTCCTAGAATTCAGCTGAGCTGGCATCTCACAAAGCGCTGGAGAACTGCAAAGCACTTTGGGACACTAGGCAGCAAGCCTGTGAATTAGCTGGCACAAAGACTATATTGTATACTTAGATTAATATAACAGAAATATAGTCATGTGATCACCACTGAACCAAATTTATACTGCCAGATTTTCTGTCAATGTACACATAACAAGCTTAATGAACATCCAACCACAACCTAAGCTGTCAGGACTCACAGGAAAAATATGGCTGGGTGGAAAGAAGAAACTCCACTGAAATTGTCAGGGGATCTGTGGAGGGCTTTCGTGCTCCTGAAGCATCAACACACAACACAGGCTTTGAGATCAATTAGCCACAGTCCAGGGGAAATGATCACAAAGGATTGCTGCAGTGCTGCCAGATCACAGCACCAAAGTGAAGTTTTCCAAACTACAAAACGGAGGAAAGAAATCTGAAGTTGAGGGAATAGCAAGGATTATTTTACACTTAACTAGAACATCAACTAGAAACTTAGAGTAACTATGAAATGCAAGCAGGCCTACTGGGACACTTAAAAAATCAGGCTTGCAAAAACTGTTTAAAAATAGAGGATTAATATCTGACCCACCAAACTGCTAATGGTAACACTCACTGGTAAAGACAGACCATCTGAGCTAGGCTGAAATGGATCTGTAGAATTAGAACAATAAGTTCTCAGTAACCACAAAAGTTTATGAGACAAAGCTCCACTAAATTTCATTGTGATTGATAATTATGCAATCAGTGTCAGGGACATATTTTGCAAATGTTTTGGGAAATCCTCTTGATAAATGTGGTCTAAGTGAACCAACACTAGTACAACCTTAACACATTGTTTTTCCTCTGGGGCAGAAACCATAATAGCAGCTGCACGATTGTGGTGGCTTTCTTGCAAAGAAAAGATGAGAAACAGTGTGAACTGCTTCTTAAGCAACTGTAGTTCACAACTATATGCTATCTGCAGCCATAAACCCACCAGCAGCTAACATTGCTATATTCATCTGAAAATTGCTGCCACTCGGGAAAAACATGTCTCCTGTCACCCTCTGTGTTCAGACCCATTTCAGCGTTCAGTCTGAAAGTACCTCTGAGTCAGAGCCCTCAACTGTTACAGTTCTCACAGACCTGAAATAAAAATGAATCCCTGTTCGTTTTCCAAGTGAACTTCTAATAGAAGCCATATCTAATAGACGAACCACAGGCACAAAATGCAAGCCAGCAGATTTGATGAATGTTAGTGCAGAATAGAATGTGAGAGAAGGAAATGAAAATAAGGTCCCAAAGGATTTTTTGGGAATACTTCACTACATCTAAGAAGCTCCAAGGAGTTAAACTTTTCTGGTCAGAAACTGGGAATTACTCTGGTCTGAAATGGATATATGCAGTTTTGCAGTTGGTATTAAGCACTCGGTATATGACTGAAATGTAAGAGTAACCATCCATTAAAAAGCCAAGGTATTATTTTCCAAGCACAAAGAGAGAAGACATTCCACACATTGCTGAGGAGGTGTATCAAAAGGCATAACTCTGCCGGTCAGTCTTTGGAGATCAGTATTCTATCAATCACATAAAACATGGCAGCATCTCTGTATGGACTACAGGAAAATAAATCAGATTGTTGGGAAAGAATCTGATCTGTTACCACTGTAAGTGACACTCTGGTTTCTGTAGCACATTCACCCATGATTTTCACTTTGGATCTTAGAACACGAGTATTGACAAATGAACGAGAAATGACTGCTTTCTCAGCTGGCCAAGATCTGTGTGAACATCATGCAAGGGTTTTAGGTTGTGCACGTTTGCTGTTTGGGGATGTGGCATGATGCAGCTGGATTCTTGCTGCAGTATGTCAAATCTGTTGAATAGGAGCTGTAAACCCTACAAGTGGTTTGGTATGAGAAAGAAAAATAGGATTTACAGAACTTGACAACACTGTCAGGTGAGGAAAAAAAAAATTTGTAGTATTCAGCTCACACTTCACAGTTCGCACATTTTGCAAAAACACTGCACAGATTAAGAGCAAGCATTTCAGTGTTCAAGACTGTGAATTCACATTTTCAGTGTTTAAATGGGTTCTTGTTACTTTGTGTTAAGCCTCTACGGTCAAAACTGGACATAGGCGTTGTCTCTAAAAGTGGAGGAAATTACTGAAAAAAAAAAGATGGAAAGATTTGAAGTCAGTGCTATATTACAGCAGAAGTCCACCTCCTCTGTAGAGAGACTACTGAGAGAACCGGACTTCTCAGTGGTGCCCAGAGACAGGGCAAGAGCACTGGGCACAAACTGAAACGTGTGACATTCCAGCTGAACAAAATAAAACATTTCTTTACTGTGATGGTGGTTGAACACTGGTAGAGGGTGCGCAGAACGACTGTGATGTCTTCATCCTTAGAGATACTAAAAACCCAAACAGACATGGTCCTGCTAGGCAACCTGCTCTGCCTGACTCCACTTTAACGTGGGGGTGGACTAGATAATCTTGAGAGGTCCCTTCCAACCTCGACCACGCTGTGGTTCTGTGATACTGTGCCACTCAAGAGGGAATCCAGGAGGATGTACATCTGCAGAACACTTTAACCACAATTTCAGTGGGAGCAAAATTATTTGGGAGGGGTGATATTAAAATACAGGGATAGTAAGACACCTAGAAATATCTGTGCAGGAAGAGGTAATATATATACCCTATTCCGTGTTCATATGTTTTATGTCTGCTCTATGTTTGGGGAAGGGAACAAGAGTGTAATGTCACAACATTCCTAGGACTAAGAGTTATGATCTGCAAAATCCTGAGACAATCAGACAGCATGACTGAGTATCTCCCAGCATGACTAACCCGTATTTGGGGAAAGATATGGTCTAGAATCTTGCCTTTTAAAAGGTGATGACTTCCAATTTACCATGTGATCTTTTTGCATTGTGTCAGGAGGATGGGAAAGCTGGTACACAGAATTTTATGAGATGGGTTATTTTTCACTGAAACTGCTGTAATTGCCACCCCTCATTTGAGAAAAATGTACAGGACAAGAAACTCCTTACATCTAAACTAGATCTTCCACCTAAACGAAGGCACGTGCAACTACTGAAAAAAAGGACACACAGAATAGTAGGGATTGTCTAGATGCTGGTCCGTGAAACCTTGTGTGCCCAACAGAGATCCAAAGACCAGAGAAGCTGCTTGCTTCTGCTGTGTTCAGGGAGACAGCACATTACTCAATACATAACAGAACGCTGTTTGCGCCTTGTTTGTTTAGCCTGACTTTATCCTCAGTGTTCTCCACTAATAACTTGCCAGATCCTATGGTTTGCTAGCCACATGGCCAAACTGGAGACAATCAGGTTAGGAAAACAATAACAACAGTTTGTCTTAATTTGTATTCTTGAACTGGTCCTTATTGGTTTCTATGACTTCAAATGCCGTTCAATTAACTTCTTACATGGCTGCAGTCTAAACAGTGGCTAATGATTTAACTTAATGATTTAGCCCTAAATTATTATCCTACTGTAGTAAGATCAATAGAAAAGGGTTTTTTTTCCTAATACAAAATTGTTCTAGTCTCCAAAATGCAGATATTTTAGGATGGTATCAACAGCAATACAGCTTGATAAATTACCCATCTGTCATGGCTGAGCTCTTTATGGATGATCTCTGACAAACTTCACTGTTTTATAAATTTTTATTGTAGACAGTTCCAAAAGACTTCCATCAGTTGTGGATTTGGTGCCCATCATGACAGATTATACTGTAGTTTAGCAAGAAGGCCATCATTAGAAAGAAATTCAAATTCTAGCTAGAATTTTCAAAAGCCTCAGAATCCCGAAATTGCTAGATCAAACAATAATAGCTGAATTCAAGAGCTCCAGATTTCTTTTTTAATAAAAAGAATGGTATTTTCTTACCTCTCGGGATCCCTAAAAAGTCGTATGCTTTACAAAACAGAGACACCATTGAAGGGATTCATAAGAATTGATGATGCAAAGTATGTTCTCTCTGTGGTTTGGCTTCAAGTAGATTTCAGATTTTACTGTATATATTCTTGTATTATACTGTGTTTATTCATACATCTTTAATCCATATTCTCCTATGGCTGGAAATCTTTGTTGACTTGGGACAATATGTACTAGATAACACAGTATTCTGCAGAAGCTTGATCCGCTCTGCAGCCTGCATTAATGGCTCTACGTCTCGGGTTACACACATGAAGAGTGAAGAGGAAAAGGTGTCCAGGCTCACCCTTTTCTCCCAAGAAGGCATGGCAGTGATGTAGAAGGACAGTTTGCAATACACACTCCCTAAATAAGTGTTGTCTGTCTCCTCAAAGGAAAAGGAAGGGAACTAGGTGGAAGCAGCCTGGAGACCCAGATTTGATCTACATGCTGTCAGTTGGATTGCTCTGTACACAATGAGCTTTCCAGCAGTTCATCTACACTGTCAGGAATATGAACATATTTTAGCAATTAAAGAGCACTACCAATGCTGTGCAATAAAGCTATGACTCCATTTACTTCTTCTCTATCAGAAAGTGGGTTTATTTTTTATTTATTCTGGATTCTCATTTATTCAGTTAATGCTTCACAATAATTTGTTGTTCCAGTTCTAATTCTAAACTCAGCTCTCCTATTGAGAGACTCTAACTCCACCCCCAAGCAATCATTCCAAAATATTAGCGTTGTTTTATCTTCTCTCTTACCTACTCACTGCACTTAGGTACTTCGCTGGCAACCACTGTAACTGAACAACAAATTTAATAGCTTCACGGTCATATATACTTCACTCCTGATAACATTCATGAAATTGAGTTTTTCTGAGCATCAGCCTGAACCTGATTTCAGCCCCCATAGTCATTAAAACAGCAGGGATTGTTATTCAGTCACAAATCCTAAGGACGTGAGGAGAAGATTATGTCCAGGTGGCCAGGAAAAGCTGTTCAGCTGCCCTTTTAAGGCAGCTCAACGTCCCTTTTGTACCTCTCTATGAACAGAAGACTGCCATATTGAATTAGTTTCATAGATTTGATAATGTACTGTAAGTTATATTATATCTAAGTTATTAATAGCTGTAATACACAATGCTTAAAATGGTACAAATACTTCATTCAATGTAGAAAATGCTTCTGAGTGGAAAACAATATACCAGCAATGTAGCATGGTGGCTATATGTTTTATATTCTTAGCCAAATCCTCTCTTCCCTTATAACTCTAATACTCATAAGACTAATAATAATAGCCACGTTAGGTTATGAAATCTATTTCTGTATGCCCAGCTTACTTTCATTATGAAAGGACCCTCAAAAAGATCCCTGTCTTCTTTTTGTAATAGGAAGAAAGGAGCATAGCTTTACACCTTTTCCATTATAAGAAATGCTTTTAGTTCCCTGTCATCAACTTGTCAGTCTGCCGGTGCCAAATTTTTCAAGGTAAATGCCCACTCATTAAGAATATTAATAAACTTGAGACCTCCTGCAGAATTGCAAGAACTATCTCCTTCTCAAACCACCTTTTTTTTTTTCCTCCTTTCATGAATCCACAAGAAACAGTCCCTAGGCCCTGAGGTGTAAGGTGTATGTACCACCAGTTGAAAATCACTCCTCCACAGAGAAGCAGAGGTTTAAAAAAACAATAATTTTGCTAAAAGACTTAAAAGCATAGGGGTTGTTTGTATCTAGGTTTTCCTACCAAAACATCAGGTTCAGATGTAATACTAATTCAGAAGATGTTGCCAGGCCACCAAACTAATGAAAAGTCCAGAGCATCCAGTCAATTTCTAATAAAAGCCTTTAACAAGTGAAGAACACTAGGATGTTATTATTAAACTACCAAAAATTTCTGCACGTGCATTATCTAATGAAAACTTTGCTAAATCTTGTTTAAGCCATAGACTGATGTAAGATCAATAGCTGAATTAATTTCTGACCTAACTCCACTAGGTCCGAGGTATTGCATCGTAAGAATTCAAACTGAATTGCTTCAGATGACTCTGATGGTTAGTTAGTACGCTTACTGCCTTTTTGCGCAACTATATTTAAGCCTCTACTGACGTGAAACACGATTTGGGAAGTGCAGACATCGCAAGTGAATGAACGTCTCCTCTACCAGCAACACCGAACAATTCCTGCTCCACTGTTTTAGGCAGTTCGGCGTGCAGAAGTCCTACAAGTTCTTCCTCGACACCTCCACCGGGAGGTGCGGACAAGGCAGCAGCGGTGCCCGGGGCTCCCGGCCGGCAGGCTCGGTCTCAGGCGAGCACAGCAACGTTCCGCCCAGGAGAGGGCAGCCTGGCACCTGCCCGCGCGGCCGGACCCGCACACCGCCGGGAGGACAGCTTAGAACTCGGTCAACTCGCACAACCAGTTGGTTATTTTTAAGATAAAGCTAATCTTCGGAGTGAGTTGAGTCATCCAGACGCTGCCACAACAGGAACACAATATGACAGACAATAAACGTGCAGGCTAAATTTATCTGTAGTCTCTGAGATGTGCTAAACGATACGCAGGTAAAAAAGACAACTTCTGGCATGTAGGCCCCGCTGTTAAAAGCTGGGATGACAGAGCAAGAGCTGTAGGTGTAGGTTTGGTGAGAAATGAGAGTTAAATTTAAAAATAACTTAGTTTTATGATTATTATTTGCTGCTGATTTTTTAAATAAAGCATTAACTATAAATGAGCATATGAACATTTGAATGCAAAGTGCATACCATCTAATACTAATACAGCCTGTAAAGTTAACCCTTGTATAGACATCTCGTGAAATAAGCAAAATAATAATTAAAAATCTGTTGCAGGATCAACCCCTGCTTCTGAAGTATTTGAAATCAATATACAGGTCTCTTGAGATAGCTCTCCTCTCCAGTACGAAATCCTCCAGCAGCAATGAGAGAAGATCAAGCCTGATATTTTTTATTTTTCTAAACTGAAGAGGCCACAATGAGGAGGGGGGAAGTCTTGTTATGCAAGACACAAAGGAGCCAAAGAGGAACTTTCAAAAATGGCATTTTCTTCTAATCACTAGGAACAATCTCAGTGATTCCAAATTCTGAGTAATTCTGCTAGAAAAATGAACAGAATAAAATTACAAAAATATGGAAATGAGAAAAAGGATCACCAAGAATCTTAACTTGAAAACCAGAAATTTAATCATACTTGGTGCTGTCCTAAGCACCTTGGAGTCCCCAGGCAGTACACCGGGGTTGGGAGGCATCCATCGCTCAGACAGATGAACCATGCACATGGTGACTCTGCTGTATGTACAGCAAGTGGGTCCAACATGCATGATTTGCACGTGGACAAGAGCCACTTTTCCATGAAAATGTGGGGAACTGTTTCCTATATATAGGCTGTGGGATAGACAATATTTCCTGTATCACATGGGAAATGACACGGTGTTTAGGATGTTTGGTTATCCCAGCGCTGGCTAATGAATATTGGTAGCCTTTCCATATTGAGAGCTTGGGCTGAGGTCTTAGAACCACCGATCTTACTTTGCAGGCACTGATCCTATAAACTTTCCTCTTGCAGTAATCTTACACTGTTTGAGCTTCATTTAACACACCATATTTCCCACTCCCACTTCCAAAAGTATTTCAAAGCAGTATGCCAAACATACTAAGCAACGCGTGGATACCCAAAATTTTATCCTCCACTCTATTATTTATGACCAACACCAATGGGCAAAAGTATAGAACGATTTGCAGCCAGTTTGTGAAAGCTGCTCTTGAAAGAACTGTTTGGTATAAGGCTAAATTGGTGATGGGATCAATGAAAGAACTATCTCCTGAAATTAGATATACTAAAATTTTTTGTAATTCCAAAAGTGAGCTGCCTATGTTCAATGGACTAGAGTTTTACATTTTGTGTATGGATTTTTCTAAGGGTGAAAGACTAATGAAAACTTAATGCAGATGATAGACACAGGACTATATTATCAACGTAGCAAAAGGTGTATTATGAAGTCAGACATGGAAGCACTGAAATCCGACAAAGAGGCTATGTTCTTGTTTTTTTCTAAGTGTTTTCTTATTTCACAAAAAAAAGAAAAAAACCCCCACCAAACCAAAAAGACAAACACACCCTAAACCGAGCCAAAACACCTATTAAATGACTGCTAGTCTACAGTCCAGTTCTAGCCTAAAAGCCTGTAGAGTCTTCTGTAAAATAGTAAACTAATGTAAAGTATAAAACAGCGTAGGAGATATACAATGACAACCCTGGCATGCTGATTATCATAGAATCATAGAATCATAGAATGTTCTAGGTTGGAAGAGACCTCTAGAGGTCATCTGGTCCAACCTCCCTACTCGAGTAGGGACATCTCTGCCTAGGTCAGAGCCGCATGATGCCTGACCTTGAATGACTCCAGGGATGGGGCCTCCACCACCCCTCTGGGCAGCCCATTCCAGTGATCCTTTGTGTTAAAGAACTTTTTTTCTAATATCCAGCCTAAATCTATCCTTTCCTAGCTTACTACAAACCCTTCTAAATAGACCTTCTCCTGCCTTCCTGTAAGCCCCCTTCAGGTACTGGAAGGTCAGTATAAGGTCCCCCCGGAGCCTTCTCTTCTCCAGGCTGAACAGCCCCAACCCTCTCAGCCTGTCCTCATACGAGAGATGCTCCTTTCCCCTGATCATTTTGGTGGCCCTGCTCTGGACATGCTCCAATATGTCCACATCCTGTGCTGGGGGCTCTATGTAAGGTACTGATTTTTGTGCAGCCTTTTAGTCCTGGCAAAACCCTCCACTAGTCTGTTCAACCCTCCAAAAACCCTTTCTGTATCTATCTTTTACCAAAGAGAAAATTAACACAGTGTATGGTGGATATGAAACAGCAGTGAGGTAAGTGAAACCTGCCCATTTAAGGACAAGGGAAAGGAGTGCGGTGTACTACAGAAAAGATACAGTAATTCATATTAATTTGATTTGCTTTTTGCAGTAACAGACTCTGACATTTGTAATCCAAATGAGCACATGAAAATGAACATAGATACAAACCAGGCAAAATCATTGCCCTTTACTATGCCTGTTACTCGATGTCTACTACCTAGAACATACAAGCATGCTCACAGGAACACAAAGAATTCTGACACTTGATAAAGGTCATGTTTTACACTCCATTCAGAGCAAAATCTGAATATTAGAAGCTCAGCTTATTTCTATGTGCTGTCTGAAAAGACTTGAGGTATTTAACGCAGAGATTTTATGTACTACCTTTATAATTTTTGTCCATAGTACTCGACAGGAACTCAGCACACCATAAATCCAACTTTCATCTATGAGCTCTACGAGGCTCAGGTAAGAGCCTAAGGCACAGAGAAGCCATGGCCTACCTCCTCCAAAGGAACTTAAGACAAACCAGCATGATGTCAAAAGAACAAGTCTAAATAATTATAAAGAGTTGCAGCTGAAACATGGTTGAGGCATCACAGGGAGTACCTAACCTTGAATAGGATGTGAAACAAAATAATGTCTTAGGTGTTCTTTTGCTGTTGTGATTTAGATATAAGATAGCAAAATACATAACTTCTGGACCAAAGATGAGCTGAGTGTGTCCTAAAGTAAGCTGGAGTGATTACAGTGCTAAAGTACACACCCCTAAAATACAATCATGTTAATTAGGGAACCTCTCCAAATCTCCCTAAAATGTTTCAATAATTAGATAGCATACGTTTGCATGTTGTAGGATGGATAGGGAAATATGACTAACCAATCAAGTGTCTTGTGCCTATTATAAATAGCTTGTGCCTTGCAATGGTGGCAATGCTGGCTGTTGTTTGATGCCTGGCACCCTATTCTGCGGAATAGAAATTAAACACAAATATTGCAACTTAAGTGTGTGGGTTGGCTTTTTGCACACTGGGCGAAGAACCCTTATTAGGGACAAAGAGTGGAACTTAGATGTCTAAATTATTAGATGAAGACCCAAGATCTCACTAGAAGTCATTAAAAAAGAAATCAGGCCTAATGCAAAATGGTTCTTCTCAAAAAGGTACTGAAAACCTCAGCTAAAAAACTGCATTGTATATTGCATTAAAAATAAACTTTGGTCTGAAGAAGTCCTAATCCGATGAACAGATGCACATGGGACAACATTCTTGCAGGAAAATGGACTTTTCCCAGTCAAACCACAGGGGAAGAGTAAACACACAGAGAAAAAGCACTATATGCATATGTATATAGTTGCCAGATTTTTTTTATCAGTTAAGGCCCAACTTTCTTTACTGTGTATATAATAGTCAAAATGCTGTGCATACTAATGGAGATAAATAAACAGCACTTGCAGATGACAGCCATACCAGAAGCAGACATTTGTTGAGATAAATGTCTATATTGTACGTTGTCCTACACTGCACCATTAAGAGGAGGCACTATAAAATTTTTCTATAGACTTTCATGTCTTTAAAGTAAACACCAGTTGTACATGCAATCTCTTGTTCCCCTCTGAAAGTCTATGTACACTTTCCCATACCATACCGTATTTTGTGTACCTCAGGCTAGCAGGGATGGTTACTGGTATCCTATTTCAGTTTTCTAGACAGAGGAACATCTGTGGCTCGCCGTGTTTGCTTCTGCAATAAAATGTAACAGTCCATTAGACAGGACTGACTTTCACCTTTTACTCTACTTTTAAAATCTTGCTGCCGAATCCATAAAAACGAACAGTTGCTTATACTGTCTCCTCAGAGTTGCCGGCTCCTCGGCCTGCCGGGCCTCTAAGTTCCCCCGTTCCCTGTGAGGCGGCAGCAGTGTCTCCAAGGGAAGGGGAGGGGTGGGAATAAGGCAAGGACCTGGGCCAGGAGACAGGTGTGTAAGGATCTGCAGTTTTCTCCAGTGAGCTTAACGGGAGACAAAAAAAACCAAATGGGAACTGCTGTATGGGCAGGTCGGACAGATTCTCACGGCACATGAAACCCCCCGTGGCTATTTTTGCTCAGGGACTTCACCAGAAGACACGTCTCCTTGAGCCAGCTGTTTCCTCAGGGACATCTCAGACTTTTCCCCGCTACCTCGGGCCCCGGCCCGGGCCCAGCTCAGCCGC
>VZZY01006563.1:12380-53400 GCA_013400335.1 Eurystomus gularis | reverse complement strand
AATGATCAGGGGAATGGAGCATCTCTCATATGAAGACAGGCTGAGGGAGCTGGGGCTGTTCAGCCTGGAGAAGAGAAGGTTCCGGGGGGACCTTGTAGTGACCTTCCAGTACCTGAAGGGGGCCTACAGGAAGGCAGGGGAAGGTCTATTCACAAGGGTTTGTAGTGACAGGACAAGGAGTAATGGTTTTAAGCTAGGAAAAGATAGATTTAGGTTGGATATTAGAAAAAAGTTCTTTAACACAAGGGTAATAGATCACTGGAACGGGCTGCCCAGGGAGGTGGTGGAGGCCCCATCCCTGGAGTCATTCAAGGTCAGGCTTGATGAGGCTCTGAGTAACCTGACCTAGGCAGATGTCCCTCCTTGTGTAGGGAGGTTGGACTAGATGACCTCTAGAGGTCCCTTCCAGCCTGAAACATTCTATGATTCTGTGATTTTATGAAGGGGGAAAAAAACAAACCCACAGATGCATTAGGCCGTATTTTACTTAAGTAGTTTAGTTCAATCCAACTATATATCACTTTTTATTTCTAACTGAAAGTGATCTCTGAGAAAGTCTTTTTAAGTTTTTGCAGTGTTAGGATGTGTTTAAATACAGGAGGCTGTTCTGAAATAAGGTAGCATATACAAATGGAAATCATGGTAGCTGTGTTGTATTTGCTCCCTTTCTGGAAACTCTTAGAGCCGTCATGGTGTTTAGGTAAGCCTTTCCCCTTTGGACTAAGGATGTCCACATGGGAACCTAGTACAGAAAAATTCTTCTGAGTTGTTTCTGCAAGTCTTTGAGCTCTGGGGCTGCAAGTGAATTAGCATAATCGATTTAAAATGAGCTGAAGCCTGTGATTCCTTTATATGTAGAATTACTAGCAACCTAAGTAGGGTAGACTTGCAGAACTGACTGCAGAATCTGCACCAAATGGCTTTGGGTGTTTGTAGAACGACCAGTTCAAAGTATTGTTCAAACTGATTATTGAAGCGTGCTTTGTCTGCAGGGCTTTTCAATTGTTTTGCATCAAAGACAGAATTGTGCATAAAAAGATAAGGAAAATCCATCCTGCGTTCCTGCAAAAATGCTTCACAGAATCATTCTGGTTGGAAAAGACCTTCAAGATCAAGTCCAACCACTAACCTAACTACCGCATCCACCACTGGACCCTGGCCCCTGGCCCCACATCTTCATGTCCTTTAAACATCACCAGGGATAGTGATTCAACCACCTCCCTGGACAGCCTGGTCCAGTGCCTGACAACCCTTACAGCATGTGTCTGAGGGCGTTGTCCAAATGTTTCTTGAATATTGTCAGGTTTGGTGCCATTACTGCTTCCCTGGGGAGCCTGTTCCAGTGCTCCACCACCCTGTGGGTGAAGAACCTCCTTCTAATGTCCAGCCTAAACCTCCTCTGGCACATCTTTCTACCATTCCCTCGGGTCCTATCATTGGTCACCAGAGAGAAGAGATCAGCGCCTACTCCTCTCCACTCCCTAGTGAGGTAGTGGTGAGCTGCCATGAGGTCTCCCCTCAGTCTCCTCTTCCCTAGGCTAAACAGACCAAGTGACTTTAGCCACTCCTCATATGGCATCCCCTCTAAACCCTGCACCAACTTGATGACCCTCTTCTGGACACGTACTTGTTCATGTAGGCTTTCCTGAACTGGGTTGTCCAGAACAGGAGTCCCTTGCATTGTGCCCATTCTGATGCTGAACATCTCAGTGGCACTGGGATTATGTTTGGGCAACTCCTGCCTGAGCCTAATGCTCCCAGGTACTGTAAATATCTTGCATAGTTAGACATGGCCTGTGATTGTGCAGAGACCCTTACACCAACATGAATGTAGGTTTGCTGTTACGTACACAGCTTTCATGGCTTGGCTTTACCAGTTTAGCTGCGCTCTCCCTTAGCGAGACAAGCAGTGGTTGTGTAACTGCGCTTGGGGTTTATGCCAGCATCGCTGTCTCAGTTACACCCCTCTGTGTCCCTGACTGACACAACGATTTTGTCAGAAATAGTGTAGACAGGCACTGGAGCTGAAGCTTCAAAATTCTTTTAAGTTGTCCTAAGGCAATGCCAAGAAGCAGTGGCACATTCGTCCTGCAGTCTAGTCTCCTCTTCCCACTTTGTGTTCCTTCTCTTAGTTGCAAATCAGGGGATTGAGTTAAAATGAAAGAACTTTCTTACTAAGATCAGATGTTTGCTGTGCAGTTGTATCAACACTTGCACAAAATCCTGCTCCCTCCTTTGCACTGGTTCTACCAAGACCAGGAGGAAAGTAGGACCTTGGCAGCTATAAGACTGGCTTAAATTACTGTGAAAGTGGCGTTAGTAGTACGGTTTTTGGTAGAGTGATGTGTTAAGAGCTGAGCGTTAGCAAGAATAGGTATTTAAATAAAATACCTTTAAATAAAAAAAAGTTTTACTGGAACTAGCTGATGCTCCAGGTCTAACTCTTGCTAAATGAAGACTTTTTAATATTTGAGGTGTTTTGTGTTCTGACAGGAGAAAAGACTCCTCTCAGTATTTTTCTTATAGATAAACACGTGTAATATAGAATTTTAAGGTTGGCAAGGACATTTTATTAAAGAACCTTACCAAGGTGTATTTAATAAATAACTGTGCTAAGTACAAAAATTCTAGTTTGAGTCTATTACCAGTACTACAGAATTCACACAGTGTTCATATTTGTCGCTCCTTAGATATATTAAAACAAGTTATGATTAGTAGTATAGTATATTGATCAGTAAATGGAAAAAATTAGCATGCAAAAATAGTCTCACATTTTTATTAAAACAGGCATAACTCTAGAAAGTACATATAAATACAGCGAGATGAAATCGAATGTGGAAGGACTTCAAAACTGAAATTGATAGTAGGGTCAAAGAATGTTGGAGTGTTTTAAGAAAATGCATTTCTTTGTCTTGACCTTTTCTTATCTAGGAAAACTGCTCTTTAATGTGCTTCAGACAGGCTTGTTTCCTCTCTTCTCCTTGCCCTGCCCCAAACATTTGGTTGTTTCACAGATGAACATTGTTCTGTGCTTTGAGGGTCAGAAAAAGCTCTCTGAGAATACAGATGTGATCTGCTGATCTTAACTGATAGTGCAGTGTGTGTACTTCATAACTGTGACTGCGGTAATTATGTGACATTTCTGCTTCTCGTCGTAATAGTAACAAGCTCAGGCTCTGGAGATGTACTTGATTCTGGCTTTTAAACAGGAGTAAGTCTGAAGGAGTACTTCCAAAGTGTTGAACTATTCCCTCTTGCTTTGGTAGCTCTTTGACTGGGGGGAAAAAAAAATCCACAATTTTATAGGCCTCAATATTTTTTAAGTTGGATTTGCCATTTTGCTTCAGTACTTCAGTACTTTGCTTCCTAGTAGAGTGATACATCCTTCATTTTTGCTGTTATCCCATTTCTTGCAAAAGACTGAGCTGAGGAGATGCAATGTACTTATTGTCAGCTACTCTGTGGTAGCAAAGGGTTAGGAAGGTAGAGTTTTGGTTTGAGAAGTAAGGCCAGGGAGATGAGAGAGTGGTAGTTGACTCCTTAGCAGCCTAAGAGGTGAGCTTTTGTTAGGATCCTCCCTTGCTGGCATACCAGTGGAGGGGAGAGACCCAAATCATTTGAACTAAGTTGAGAGAGTTAATGTTATCGTAGCAAAAGAGTATAAGAAAATAATGTGGCAGTTATGGCAAAACAAAATTACTTTGAATATTTATCCACAGATTTGCAAGTAGAATAAGAATGAACTTGGGTTTGTTGTTTTCTTTTTAATAAGTTATTGATTTATATAATTGTTTAATGGAGCAAACTGCTACCGAAAAGTTGGGGTTTTCTACTAAACACTTATATTGGAGTATTCATGGCCTCTTGTAAAATTAGCGTTACATGGATTTCATTATGACAGTCAATCCGATGATCCTTTTTTATAACTATTGAGATAACGTTCATTCCTTAGTCTTTGCTGAAATCTCGGCCTGTACATTCTTTAACATTTGTCACTTCTTAAAGCTTTTCCTTAATGTGTAAGTTGCTAGTCTTAAAGCATTAAAGGGTTACAGACTTTTAATACTTACTGCTTTTATTACAGCTATACTTGTTTATCTATACACATCATTTATGATTTGTGTGTGTCTTTTCAGGTTAGGGTTTTTCTGTTGGCTTTTTGGAGGTTTTTTATATACGTATATTCCTAGAATTTTCTCTGAGTTTTCTGTAAAAAAGTAAATTAACATAATAGTAGTACTTTATCTAGTATAGAGTATGTTCCCCTTAAGATGGAGGAAGATCATGTTACAGGACCTATAAAATCACAGACTGCAGATAGTGAATTGCTATATGGAATAACAGGTTTTCATCTGCATAGAGTTATTCAGAAGTGATCATTAGGTTTTAAATTCAAAATCTAATTCTGTTTACAGTGGGGTTTTTTGTATGTGTTGTTTTTTGTTTCTATAAATTGTTATTTACCATCTCAGCATTTATACCCAAAGATATTTGATAGGAATTTTCCACATGGTATCTGAGTATGTAAGGTGAGATAGATACACTCAGAACATACAAGTAATAATTCATTTTGACACTATTTTTTTAAGAAAGCAATTAGCTGAATTGAAGCTATTAATATTGCTAATGAACATAAATTCTTTTCCTTTTTTTTTGTTCTGACCACAGCAGTTTAAAACATAGTATGTATGCTAATGGATGCATAGTGGAGAATGTGGCCTGTTACATTTCTTTAGAATAATTTTATTGAGCAGGGATCAAAGGTGTAATGTTAAGATAATGTCATGGGGCGAGTAAGTAGAGCTGGTTGGTTCTAGAATAACCTCACTTGAAACTTCTTTTTTGTATGCCATTATCATCTAGTATTAAGTTTATAATGTCTTTCGTAGCCATGGCTGACATGGAAGTGTGAGAGTGTGTTCTGTTTGGGGGTTTGTCTTTTTTATTTTTTTTCTTCTTCCCAAAAGAGTTCAACATAGATGTCAAAAACTTGTGGCCACGCAATTTAAAAAAATGTAGAAACATCTTATTCCTACATTTTTAGTTAAACCTACCAGTATCTCTCTACACATTGCCAGCTCTGATAATAGACATTTTTATGCTGATTGCTTGAGGTTAGCTTTTTTCTGATTGTCTACTTATCAAATAAATATAGAATTTGGAGGCTTGTTAGAAAGCATAAAAAATTCTGATGCACTTGTAGTTCCTACTTCTAAAAACCCAGGAATTCCATCTATCTTGACTCTTGAAGTAGATTCATCTCAAGGTCGAACTTGGAATATGTAATATATTTATTTTTTTGGAATGTAGTAAATAGTATTTCGTATGTGGGAAAGAAATGTTTAGAAGAATGGTGCAGTTTTTATCTTGTCTTAATGTGCTTCTGTGGTGTACATATGTTACAATTTTGTATTGGCTCTCTCTTTTTTTTTTAATCTTGTGTGAAGGAACACTTGATTTTCAAGAGTAGAGGTGCTGGATTAGTAAAGAGGATAACAGGCCATGAATAACATGAAGAGAAGGATATGGCATGGAAGGCTCAGGAGAAGGGATGGATTAGCTGCATGAAGAAGTAGATGCCTCTGAGGGACTCCTTGTTAAGGCCTGTAGTCTCTGATGAATAAAAAGAGCAGGAGAGCTTGTTGTCTGCTGAAAGTAATATTACAAGGTCCAGAGTTGCTCCCTGAAAGGCCTTTAGTAGAAGAGGCGAAGAAGTGTGAAGTCTTCAGAGTGGCAGAACTTAGTCTTCAAAGTTTCTACTGGAGTGGATTGTGTGATACAAGGAGGATACTTGGATATAAAATCATACAGTGTAATTCTGGATTTTTTTTTTCTTATTTAAGAGAAGGCAGGCAAAGACAAGTCAGAATATTATGCATCAATAGCTACTGTGATAAATGTGATTGAATGCCCAATCTGGGAGATGCTCACAGAACGACTGTTCATGAAGGGTTGATTCCTTTGGGGTTTTTTTAGAGATAAGGCTTTTGTAATGGATGAAAGTGCCTTATATGAATCTTGCCCAGCTGCTCTGCCTCACTCCTTTAGTTTAATCTCCACAAGGCAGAATAAAATTATATAAGCATGACTATAGCAACGCATAAAGAGGCCTAGCAGTTGGGGTGGTCTAAAAGATGACAAATCTTTTTATTGGAGTCCTGGTGTGAAGCAGGGGATGCATTTAAAAGGAAAAAGGAGCTATGCATAATCTGACTAGAATATGAAGAAAACAGATGAGGGAATGGCATAATGCATTGTGTAATATGTTGCGTTAACGCTCCTTTCTTTCCTTTTTTTTCTTGTCTTGATCAAAATAATTTTCAAGTGTGATGATGGGGAATTCTGCTGGTGTAGTGTTGGACTTGTAGACTTCTAGGGAAGAATTTTGGTGTTGGTGGAGTGTTTTCATGTTGGTGAGAAATACTGATAGGAATTGCTTGTTGAGGAATTTAACTTCTTTTGAGATTATCAGAATAAATGCTGTTAGTGATGGCATGGCTCGTATTTCAGGAATTGCTAGCCTGGTGATTTAGTCATCAAATTGTTACTGGATCAACAGGACGTGATGCTGTTTTAGACTTGGTATGGAAGTGTAATGAGGTCTTTGTGGACAAACCGCTTCTGGAAAATCAACTTATGTTATGAAACAACTTGTGATCTCACAGATTCTGTGCTAGGATCATTGGTGTTGGAGGCATGCTTTTGGAGGACTCTACTATTGGTAACATTTTAGAGACACCTCAATTATGGTGGAGACTAGGGATTTGTTCTGTTAGAGCTGCTAAAATTAAGTAATTTTATCATACGTGATCCTCATTAAGGGGAAATATTGTAGAAAAACACTCCAGATTTAATTGGATGAATAATCAGTTAAATATCGTTATTGCTTCAGGGATGAAGGAAAAAGCAAGAATTGGCAAGGTCAGGCTGAGCTGCACCTTGAAATGCCTATCAGAATAGCATGAAAAGGGTTCTTCAGCTATGTAAATAAAATAATGCATTTGTTATACGGAAGGCATGGTAGAATTTGAGTATGACTCCGAAATTAAGTTAATTGTAACAGTGAAACCAGTGTAATGTAGCCTGCCATTTTTCCTCAGGGTCTGTATAAAGGAACTAAGGGTGTGGAGATAGCTACAGCTGCAGTAACAAAAGCAGTCACCTCAAACGGGGGAACTGACTCTTGAAAGAAACTGAGCTTGCAATAGGGTTTTTGTTTGCTTGTTGTTTACCAAATTTATGGAGGTGGGAAGAAATTGTTGTGAAAACAGCTAGTGTGGTACTAAGTGGAATTTAAATATGAAGGTGAGTATCCAGGCTGTGACAACAGTGTGCTGGGCACTGAAGAAAAGTAAAATGCTAAGTAGAAAACTAAGCAAGCTGCAGCAGTGGTTAACCATAGATTTTTGTTACTGAGATTCATCCCTTTTGCTATTGCTTCAGTCCTTGAGATGGAAAGTTATGGGTTCACTTGCAAAGAACAAGAACTCCTGCTGTCAACTTGTTGCTTACCAGGTGAAGCTGACAGAGGAAGCGCAGAGAACCTGAATAGACCTTAGAATTGACTGCATTAACCAAGTAGGTAGTTTTGGTGACTCATTAACTGGATTGGTTATTTAAACCAAGGTGCTGCTTTGTGAACTATGAGGTAATGCTCTGGGGCAGTACCTCTCAAAGCACAGTGCAGTCACCAAAGAGGACAAAAACTTCCACAGGAAGCCTTGCTGGGACTCTGACACTTGATCTAAGCCTCATGTCACACAAGAAGGCAAATTTGATCTTAGGTTATGCTGGTTGTGATGTATTTTCAGTGAGTGCAACAGTGTTCCTGGCACTGATTCTGAGACTTCATCTGAATTTTTATGTAGGGCTCGTTAGATGATCATAGGATGTAGAGTGGAGAAATTGAAAAAAAATTGGTATGGTGAGGTTAAAATTTTGACTCATTTAGAGCAAAATTATGGCTCAAAAGGGAAATTGATATAAATATGATCTATTTTGTGAGGGGAATAAATACTAGAAATACAAAGAACCTTGTTGAAACTGGGAAACAATGCGGTCACAGGTGGGCATAAATAGATTTTAACTTTACCTAAATTGTAGTTTAGAAAGCTTTTGACAGTTTTATGAGGTTGTGGGATGGAATGAGCTGCCGGTTGGAATAGCGAGAGATCAAAACTTAAAAGGGGGGATTGGAAAGCTTGCAAGAGGAATGTGTTGCCTATGATTGAGTTTGGATTCAGAGAGGGAGCTTCTTCCAGTGCCCGGCTGTTGGGGAGGGCTGTCTCACTGGGACAGCCTTGTCCTTCTGCTGCTCAGTATTATGGAAACAGAGCTTTGAAAGAAAACTGTTTTGGCTGCTTTCTGGTCAGGCAGCTTGTGTGAACAGTAGCAGGAAAGAAATCTAAAATATGTTTAAAATGGAATTTCATCAGGTCTCTGATGTCTTAGCTCAGACAAAGCAAGATCTGATGCTGAGCTTAAAAAGCTAATTTGTAGCTATAAACTAGTGAAACAGAACCGTTTAGTATTTAATTGGCTTTTGATTGTGGATGTGCATGGTGCGTTCATAATTTGTAGCGTAGTTGAATCTTTTTGGGTTTGGAAGTGCAGTGCTTGGCCTCAACGATGCAGTTGTAGATGCTGCCTCATTTGTGTGGGTTGAAGGGTTTTTACCAAGTTCTAAAGACAAATGTGTGTGACTGTAGGTGTAAAAAGCTCCCAAATCACCTTTGGATTAATTTAGTGAAACTTTCAGCTAAGGTCTTCTATGTGGTGAAACTTTTACTTTGATTTTTCTTTACTTGTGAGCATCTCTGGTCAGAAGAGCACCCTCTCTGGTGGGGAACTGAATCTATAGAACATTTACAGGAAGGTAGTAATCTCCCCGCTGTTGTTCAGTGAATTCTGCATCCCTAACAGCTCACATCATTGGTAGATCCAAGAACCAATTGATGGCAACCATCAGCTTTATCTGACTTAACTCTTCTCTCACAGCTGTCAGCAACCAGCTTTGCTCTGAGGGAGGAGAGAAGCACAGCTGCACGGGGGTTTTTGGCATAGAACTAGTTGGAACAATTTTAAAGGATCTGGGAAGATGATACAAGTTCTTGAGAAAAATAACACAGGATTTAAGAAATTCGTATGGCAGTCAGTGAGCATGGTATGCAGGAGTAGCAGAATGGACAAACCTGTAATTACTTACCTCTAAAAACCTCATGCTATGTCTTTCTAAAAAGAGATTCTGCTTTGTGTCCCCCAAAGGAAGTTACTGGCTGGAAGACTGGTATGAATTTCACTAACTGGATTTGGAAAGCAAATTCAATGGAATGAGTAGCTCTGGCTAAATGCTTCTGAGAATCGGTTTCTGGAAAACATATGTTTTTTTCAGTATTGAAATACAGTGTTTTTATTTTGTAGGCAAGTTGATGCGGGGTGTGAAAATGTTGAGGAGGTGACAATGAAATTCAAGTGTATAAATTGTACTTTATGCCTAAATATTAAAGATAAATGTGATCTTAAGCAAGACTACAATATTTTGTTTAGATCATCATATTGTTTAAAAATAGTGAGCATTGCATTGGGGGAGGTCTTTCTGTATTCCAGTGAAAGTGACAATTGTCTCTTATTAATTAAATTGCTCTAAACAAGAAAAAAGCAATGTGTTACTCGATCAATTTAATTTTATAGTTTCAGATATGTTGAATTAGTAGCTGATTGGGAAGATCAGTCTTTTAAAAATATAATCAACTTTAAAAAAAAACTTTAGGTATTATATTTCTGGGTTGCCTTGCCTATTTCAGTGATAGTATAAATAATATTATTGGAATCTAATGCTTTGCAAATAGTCTATTTTTAATGAAGTGAAATTCCAACTGGAAGATAGCTATTCACTTTCGGTTACTATAGTTTTAAATTTTTATTTATTTGTTTTTAAAACTACTATTCTAAAATTTGAAAATACCGTATTTTGCGGGAAATCTGTATGTCAAATGCTTACTTATGATTCTTTGTTTCTCTGTTTATTTTTAAGACGAGCAAAAATCAAATTAAAGTAGATCTTGTAGATGAGAATTTTACAGAATTAAGAGGAGAAATAGCAGGACCTCCGGACACACCATATGAAGGCAAGTAATGTTTTTGTGTATGCAGTCACTGTACACTTCAAATAATGTGTCTTGAGATGCTTGGTCTGCAAAATTAATTTACAGCCTAAAAATGTTGAGCTCTGTGTTTTAAAACAGTCTGATATTTTTTTTGAAATACAAATTTTAAGCTTGAAAAATTTCGATTTTAAGTTCTGTGTTGCCTGAAGACAGATGCATTCTGCAGCAGGATAGACTGTCCTGTATCAAAGGTTAACTTACAGGTATAAGCTGTGCAGTATAGTTGTTATAATTCTGACTTTTACCTGTTTGTTTACTATCTTGACAGATTAAGCTCCTTAGCCACGAAGCATCAAGAAACTGAGCTTTAGAATCTGATGTAATTGTTCATATATTTTTGTGATCTAACGTGGTCATTGAAAAATGCGTTTCATTTTTCTATCTCAAGGAGAAATGCCATTGCAAATTAAATTTGGGATTAATCTCAGGCATCCATAGGTCCCAATCCTTATTTAAACTGGAGTGGAGGACTCTGTAGTAGAACTTCAAGTCTATAGCTCGCTTCAAAAATTACACCTTATTGACTTCCTTTTTTATTAAAACCAGTATCAGTAATCATAGACCTCTTCAGTCTAGAAAAAACAAGATAGCTTGTTACACATAGAAGCTTTACCAGAAGCTAATATAGCATGCTTTGTCAGAGAAACCATATTAGTCAGTAGTGCTGGTACTTGTAAACTTTCTGTTTGTATATAATATATGCAGAGCTGGCAGACACACCTTCTACTAAAGTTCCTTGAGAAGAAATGAGAATTTTTGGTTTTAAAGTTGTTTGGTTTTTTTTTTTCTTTATTTTTGTTTACTTTTGAATGGTATTTTATTCACATTTTCCATGCCAGGTAGAATCATAGAATGGGTTGGGTTGGAGGCAACCTCTAAAAGTCATCTAGTCCAACCCCCCTACAATAAGCAGGGACATCTCTAACTAGGTCAGGTTGCTCAGAGCTCCATCAAGTCTGACCTTGAATGTCTCCAGGGATGGGGCCTCCGCCACCTCTTTGGGCAACCTGTTCCAGTGCTCAACCACCCTCATATTAAAGGACTTTTTTCTAGTGTTTAACCTAGATCTGCCCTTTCCTAGCTTAAAACATTAAGGTATCTTAGTTTAATTTGAACTTCCAGCAGAAAAAAAAGTCTCAGTGAATGTTACAGGCAAATAAATTGTTTTGTGGGAAATTCAAACAATTTTCCAAGTTTTCAGTTCTTCTAGTTGCTCCATGCTTTGGAGCTAAGAGTAGGACTTGAGTATTGTCCCGAGACCAGACACATGCTGTTTATCATTATTTTGAAAAATAAATTCTCATCAAGTGGGAAAAATACCTGAAAATTATTGTGTAGGTGTATATGTACTCAAAAGCATTAGTGGCTACTGATGGAAATCTGGTTGTAGCGTTTTCACTGAGATGGCAGGACACCCCTTGTGATTTGCTTCTCTGGGCAAGCAGCTGCTGGTGCAGCAGCATCATTGGACTTGAGAGCAGGGGAGAGTCTCCCCAGTGCCCATCCCTGTCCCCAGCTGGAGGCCAGCGCACGTAAAGAATGAGGAAACAGCTTAACAGAGGTTGACCTTGGGGAATATTGGGTAGAGGTAGAAGGTGTCAGAAGCTGAGGAGAAAGGAAATGAGCCTGGAAGATAGAAGGTAGAAAAGTAGAAGCATCTGTAATAGTAAGAATGCTTTCTTCCAGAACTTGAGTCCCTGAGTTCCTCTGCTGTCTAGCAGACGATGGTGTTTTCCCTCCCTCGCTTCCTGTCTCTCTGTCCTCATCTCATCAGCCACTAGTGTTGACAGAAGATAACGACTGGAAAGAAGAGAACTTCTTCTTCTTATAACATGTGCCTCCAGTTTAAAAGGAAACCTATGCTGTGGACCTAAAATAAAAACACATCGTTGTCAATATGCAGTCATGCTGGTGGCCTATTTGGAAGGGGATAATTCTGTTTAGTTCTTCTGCAAGTATAGTTGATCATGTAAACCCAAATCTTATGCACAGCTGTTAACGTGCTACAAAATTACATAATTGGGTACTAAGAAATATCTGAATGATGACTCGGGAGAGTCTGTTTGTCATGGCTTAATATCCTTCTCCCCCAGTCAGTGTTACCTTGGCTTACTAAATTGACTTTTTGGAAGAATGTATTGAGAGTTATTTAAAATGAAAAATGTATTAATGTGTCAGAAAAGTTAAAAACTGTATACAGTTCATGAAGAAGGTAAAGAAAGTATTTTACTATCTGCATAAGTGGGTTCTGTGTGGTGCTGGATAACTCCTCTAGACCAAAATTTCAAAAGCTGAGCATTTGCATGTTCAGCATAGCCTGCTAATGAAAATCAGCAATATGTGCTTAGTGCAGATTTTGTTGATATGAAATGCATGCATGCTTACATACATATGAGTACATTTAATGATGAGAATGTAGTAAATAGCCATTTTGGGGGCTAAAACTATTACATATTTTGATTATGGCAGAGATCTCATGGAGAAGTAATTTGATCGTATAGTTACTTTAATCTAGAAGGCATATGCACCACGGAGCAGAATGAAAGTTGCTGGCAGCCCAATTCCTGGTGTTTGCTGACACTTGAGTAATTTACTTTGGGACGTTAATATTTCTGTAGCGTAGCTTTATGCATTTATTTCCATATGTAATTCTGAAGGGTTTGCCAGTGTGGGTAGTTTACATTTTATGACTAAGGCAGTAATGCATGATGCGTCACTACTGACTGATCTCCTGTTGTGTGTAGTCTGAACAGTGACACAGCAAGCAGTGCTTTATGAAGAAAAGCTAATTAATGCAGAGTTCGGGGCAGACAATTCCATGGTGCAGGAGGGAATTCTAGGACCATTGTGAAGGGAAACAATGTTAATATTAAGTGTTGACCACAGCTGGTCAGGTATCTGAAAACAAACTGCTACTGCAGAATTCAGTTATAGGTGATGCCAGGACATTGGTTTAAATATGATTGTCTATTTCCCACAGATTTTACAGCTTTTATTTTTGTCAGTAATGTCAACTTGTATTGATCCATTATCAGAATATTGAGAGACATGACTTCCAATTGAAATACATTTGTGTCATGGTAAAACATGTCTGTTTGGACAGAAGACCTTTGAAAGTCTAGATTAATTGCTGCTGGGTTTTACTTTATTTAAGACCTTTTCCACAGATAGGTGGTTTTTTTGCTGCTGTTTTGTGGTTGGGTTTTGTTTTGTTTTTTTTTAAACCACATGTAACCATGGTATTAATTTAAAGCCAAGTTTACACATGAGCCACAGTAACTGCAAAATTTGTGATGGAGTATGTCAAGGAAAACAGTTAAAACTTGCTCTCTGTTGTGAGGCCTATGCTTCAGTAGTACAGAAGGAATATTCTGCCATTACTGTTCAATTTGATCTCAATTCTTAAATAGCTTTGAAAAAGCCATAGTTACGCATACCCCTGTTTAAAATTCTGCAGAAATATTGGCATGCAGAAGTTAGTATGTTAGTCACTTGCATTTTAAATGTAGTATTATGGAAACTAATATCCAGATTTGCTCAATTTAAGTCTTCGAGCCTGTATTTTAAACTGTAAACCACCGTGCACTACAGCAATATTGTATAAAGAATATCACCAACTTGGTAGTCCCTGCGCTTTTAAAATCTGTTGGACTTGGACATTCTGGATGGAAAAAATTGGTGGCTGAAGAGCCTCTTATGCAGAAGGCTGTAATAGTCAGCCTCTTAAAGGCAAGTTTTAATGGTAAGCAGAAATGGTGATACCTAAGGATGAGTTTTATATGACCTCACAAAATGGTGTGACAGTAAAATCATACAGGAACTGATGAAGTTTTGCAATCCAGGAACAGTGTAATTGTTCTGTTTCTTAGGAAAAATTGCTGCTGAATTACACTTTAATTCGGACAAAAGGAAAAGCAAACTTACTTGATAGTTAGTTGTTGATGTATGTGTCTTCAAAAATATTTCACCTGTACTGCACTGTCAGCAGACAAGTGATCAACTTAGACATCAACTATTTTGGATTTACTTGCCTTTCTTCTCTTGTATTTTCTGTTAAGTCTTCTGAGGGTACTGTAGTAGGGAGAAAAAACGGCTGTAGAAAATAGCGTAAAATACCAAACTGTAATAGCCAGTTTCAGGTGTAGTGTGTTAGATTGAATTACATTTTTCAAGTGAGAGATGTTAGTAGCTGCTAATGTGAATTTTGGCACAGGTGAAAGGTGGCATAGACTATATAACTGTTCAGGGTATTCCTCTGAGATTTTTTTTTCTGCATGAAAATCTTGCCGCCTATTTTGAGACTACTAGAGGGCTGGTTTTGTATAGAGTGATTTGCAACAGAGTAAATGACTCTTGAGGTCCCAAAGGAAATAGATTGCAGATACTTCAACTTTAATTCAAGGAAATGTATAAATTGCAATAAAGTATATTGAGGGAGGGAAAAGGTTTCTTTTTGAAAGAACAGCAGCAGGATGAGGAAAAAAAAACAGCAAATGAGGAGAAATGCCTTCGGTTTCTATAAAAACTAAATGTCTAAATTTGTGTATATGTTTTGTTATACTCTGTTCTTTCTGTCATTAAATTGCTGCCTGGCAAATGATCTTCAGTGGGCAGGCAGAGATAGTTCGAGATTGCTCCAGAAGACATAAGTTTTGGTAATGAACTTGAATGTTAACAGAACAATAATTGAAATAGACATAGGTGATGATACTGTTAATTGAGAAAAAAAGAGAGAAATATTTAGAAAAAGGCGGTGGTTCTGTCCACCAAGCTCATACACTGTCCTTTGTTGCATGCTGTAATCCTGCAAACTGTTAATAGTACTAGTGTGTCAGTGTTTGTGGAATTGCAATAGGAGCAAATACTTCAGCCAGTAATGCAGAACATAGTGGAAGTAACATTGGAGCCTCCTTTATTGTTTTCCTAAAGTGTGGGAGCTTTTCTTAAATGACTTGGTCAAATGTTCTTCAGTTCCAGAAAGTACACAATTGAAATTAACTGTATTTAATTTTAAAATTTGAAGAAAACTTAATGGGATGAGGTATCAGAAAAGAGTCACACTAATGTAATATCCCATGTTCAGCCTGAATGTTCCTATGGCATACAGTTTCATCTGTTTGGGAGATATTTGGTTCATATTTTGGTATATTTTACTAAAATAGAGAATGGAAATTACGGCATTGGAAACCAACTGTAGGGGAATGTACACATTAGATACATTGATTCTGATTTGCATAAGCAAATATGCATATAAAGTCAATCTATTAAAGTCATTATTTAGAAAAGATACTTAATTTGTAATTGTCTTCTAGCTAATACTTCCGGGTAAATTTGAATTACTTGAAAACTTGTCAGTCTAGAAATATAAACTTTATTGTCAATAAAGACTAAACTTGAGTAATGTTCTTTTGTTTTAATTTCTAACTTGTTCTTGTTTTTTTGAAGGTGGAAGGTATCAACTAGAGATTAAAATTCCAGAAACGTATCCATTTAATCCTCCTAAGGTACTGTAAACCCTTTTTTTGGATAAAATAATGTGGCTAACAAGTTGGTTTAGAGTATTCTTGGTTTTTTGCTTATGTGTGTAGTCTCTTTGTAGTACCCAGCTTCCATATTTTTGTTCTCCTCTAGACAGGCACTGGAGCTGTCATCTTTAGGTAGAAATAACGCAGGACGTGTAGCTGTATCCATTCAGAAATACAATGATTATCCCTTAAACTACAAACTGGCAAATTCTGGGCAGGAGTTTGTGCCTTATTTTTGACCCTCGCGTAATTTCTTTTTGGCAAGATAAATACGGTTTTCAGATAGCCATACTCTGTATCAAGTAAAACTATCTTCTCTGCCCTTCAGTATAATTGAGAATGCTGTAAGAGATTATTATTGGTTCTTTTAATTTCTTGGGCTCCGTAAGTTATACTTAGTAGAGTTTTGGGTCTAACCTACCAAGTTTCTAGTAATTATTAAATAGTGAGGTGTAGAGTTGTGTGACTTGAAGAACCAATAGAGAAACATAGTGGTCTTACTGCAACTCTGTTGAAGGCATGCATAAAATGTGCACATGAATGAGAGACCAGAGGAATGGCTGTAATGGTCACTCATACTTTTTTTTTTTTTGAAACTTACTGCACTTTCAGCTTTACTGTATCTTTCTAGCACTTTAAATTTGTGATTCCACTTCCTTCCTAAATGGATCAGTCTGCATAGTGTTCTCCCCAGCCACGTGCAGCTGCAGCTGTGTGTTCCTGTGCCCTGGCTTAGTCCCTTCTTCAGCGGCTTCTGATGAATCAGCAGACTCCTGAGTTTTCTGACTCAGCTTCTTGATTGGCTTTCTGTTTGTCTGAAAGATGTCTTTGAACTAAGAATGTGTCCTAGATCCTGATTATTTTCACTGTGGTGTGTAATACTGGGAAGGAACTGGGAAAGAGGAGGGAAGGAGAGGTGCCAGTACCTCAGAGCTCCTTGGCTCTTGCCCTTTGACTTCATTGAGGCAGAGTGAAAGACACAAAATCTTAATGAAATGTCTGTTGCTTTCAGTTCTTTCATCTGCCTGTGTTCTGGTGGGAGCTAAAATAAGGATAGCTGAAACAGGTCATAGAAGCTGAAAGATGGGTCTGTGGACCATGGTTTAATTGGAGCTTTAGGGCTTGGTGGTTTCCATTTCCAAAGCTTGTAGACAGTTGTCAGAAGCTCAGTGCACTGTACCATGGTACTGCTTATTCTAGAGTCTGTAGTCTTGAATTGGAGGGCTTTTTGCTTGTGTCTAGCCCTGCCTTTCATTTGAAATATTTCTTTATCTTGTTCAGTATGTGCTTTGACAGGCATTGTTAGCTGTCATTAGCTGTGAGAAATTACCTACTATTTGCATGGCTTTTTACATTTTCAAAGTGATTCAGAGAGTTGAGCTAGTTAAATGGCTCAGCTGACATGATCTCTTACTTTCTGTCCTGGAAAGCAGAACGGTTGTGGTCTGGTCTATTTATATACCATGACTGCACTGACTTTGTTACAGCCCTGTATGTATACAGTCTTGCTGTAGTGCCTGGCAAATAACATGTTCTCTGCAATGATTTACTTGCAGAGCAGGGGCAAAAGTTAAAAGATCTGTGCTGTACATAAAATGTTTATCAGGAGTTTGGGGTGAGGAGGTAGAGATGAGAAACAGAGACAGATCAAAGTCACTAGAAGACAGTTAAAGTGCAACCTGAAATGAGGAGTTTGAAGAAAATGAAGGAGAAATTTCTAAAGGCATATATATTCCTTTCAGAGGACAACACTTGGGTTTTGAGACTTTTAAAAGAAAATACTGCTTTCAACTTTCTCAGTGTCTTTAAGAAAAATAAAACCCAAAACAAACTGATTGTATTCATGCTCACAAAGCATGGATAAACTTCATTTTAGTGTAAAAATGTGGACATGGTCAATGAATGAAAGCTGGGACTCGATACTTTCAACAGCTAAGAAAAATAATTGTCATCTACTTAGGTTTTTGTTTGTTGAAGAGCTTTCTGCATCTGGGTAATGAGACTGGATGGTTGTAGAAGTGGTAGCATCCACCATGAAATTTTTTTATAATACTTCTTGCTACCAGCAATTTAGCTGAACAGTGAGGTCCAATGCCTACATTAAAGAGTTCAGGGACTTACTTCACTTTACTAAAAGTGGACTTTCTAGCATTTACAATGTTGGCAGTTTCTAGTTTGTTTGACCATCTGCTTATGTTGAAACACTGGTACTGCTGGAGGATATTTTTAAATGGCTTTGTGTTAAGCAGGGATGTGCACACGTGACAGTGTATGGGAAAGCAGTTAGGGATGAGTTTGGTGTCCTCAAAAGGGCAATAGTCTCTTTTTGAGTAAAGCAAGGCTCTAACAAATGGCCTTGGAAACTTGAAGTCTCCTAAAATAAGTGGTATCCCATATCTTAGTTCTGTTTTTTAGCTCGGTATTTCCTGAATTAGCATATCTTTATAATATTATTAGAAATGGTGCATTTAAAAAGTTTACTTAATATAGTGCATTTGATAACCTTTTTTATTTTTAAAAACTGTCTTGTTTTCTAGGTGCGGTTTATCACCAAAATCTGGCATCCTAATATTAGCTCAGTCACTGGGGCCATTTGTTTGGATATTCTGAAAGATCAATGGTAAGATTCCATATGGATTTAAATGTGCAGAATTAAATACACCAGTGTCCTGGATAGGAGGCAAAGCTCATGTTGCTTTTCACTTTGCATTTGTAATCTGAGATGTCCTTAATGCTTCCAGTCTTTCAGGATAGTATTTTGAGTTGAAAAGACGGAAATGAAATTATTGGGTGGCAATTTTGGAAATTTCAAAGCAGATATTATATGCATAGAGAGCTTTTAAACAATTTTATACTGCGGTTATGGTGAACATTTCACTGTTGTTGATATTTTGGGGTGTTTTTGTAGGAGTTAATTTTTTATTTAGTTCTTTTCTGTTGCCAAATGCTACCTATTGCCTCCTGAATTTTGTGCTTTCAGCCTCCTAAGGTGTAAGCAGAAAAAAAAACTTGTTTAAAAGCAAGTGCTTAATCTCCATTTTGATTCTTGACATCTACTTTCAGATCAAAAATTAGTTCTGATAAAGCTAAAACAATGTATGAAGTGAGCCTGGGAGTATAAAAGGTCAGCAATAGGAAAGGGAGAAGGAACTGACTGTACTGATTCTGTCTCAAGGTTATCACTGGTAGTATGATTTGCACCTCTTTAAAGCATTTGCCTTTCAGTTGCTGGTCAGCTGCTGACTTTCGCTTAATATTACTAAAAAAGTTTTATTAGTCAAAATCTGTGGAGTAGATGCGTGAGTGTCCAAACCAACAGCAGAACTAATTGTTCCTTTGTTTTTCCAAGTGATATGTTTCACGTGGTTTCAAGGTTGCATGCACCAATGGTATGATAGACGTGTTATCCAACTTGAATAGAATCTTTGTTATGCTCTTCCATGTCTACCCCCCCAAAATAGGGCTGTAGTTCCCTGGCAGATAGTATCAATTATCTAATCCATGCAAGCTTCAAATGCCTGTGAGTTCAGTGACTTCATCAAGACTACTGTTGACCAAGCAGACATCAGTTGGGTTTGAAAGAGAAACTCTAGAGCAGAACCCTTGAGTTGAGGTCTTGCAAGTGATGCATCCAGTGTATTCATTTTTTAGAGTGAGAAGATTATGCAAATCTTGTAATTCAATGTAAATTACTGAAATGATACCATAATCATAAGATGTTGTCTTTTTTCATTTCTGGAACTGCATATTTTTTCTTACAGTCTCAGAGCACTTGATGTTGTTTCAGGCAGTAGAATCTTTCAACATACATGCCATGGTACATGGTAAAATTTTTCCATTAGTGAAGTCAGTAGACTTTTTTGTACCTGTACCTACCCTACAACTATTCTGGAGAATAATGAATCTTTAACTGTGCAAGTACAGTTTCCTGAGAGAGCCTGCTCTAAATCAGATGGGTTAGTGGGCATGAGGTTGGCTGGTTGGTTTGTGTGTTGGAACTTTTTTGTTATTTTTGGTTAGTTGGTTTGGGGTTGTTTGGATTTTTTGGCAAAACAAATTTTGGAGGGTGTTTTTAACAAGGATCACTTCACTGATTTGAACGAGAGCACATAAACCTGCTCTCCCGGCTAGGCGTATTGCACTCAGGAGTAGGTTTAAGTAATGGGAAGGTAAAAATTCTTTTAGTAGCAAAGGTGCTTAACATGGGGCTGCATCCCAGTGTCATTGGTCCTCTCCTGGGAAGAATTTATCCTAAGATTTTAAGATCAGGGTTTGTTGTGGTTTTGTTGGGGTTTTTTTCTTCCATCTTTTGATACTGCAAAAGTACTCTGTTCAGCTGCTTTACTCATAGTATCAAGGTTTGTGGCTTTTAACAAGAATCTTTAAGGCTGATCTTTCCACACTCAAGCCCCTACTTCTCAAAACAGGATTTTCCCCTAGAAACTTTGAAGAAAGACAGTCCCTAGCAGAAGTCATGCTTATTTATCACATTCCAAATTTAAAACAAAGTAATTTAACAGCTGCTTTTAAAAACATTTTCTTCTTATTTCATGTTACTTTCTATTCCTTAATTAGTGTTTTCTATGGAGAAGCATGGATGATCTCACTTCTGTAGCAATGGTCTGGGAATCAGGAGACCACATTCTGTTCCAGGGCTGGAAATGAAGTCTTCTGTTGTCTTGCAGCATTGCCAAACATTGTGACTTGAAACAGTCTCACAAAATTCAGTCTTATCCCAACTCCTTTGAGTGAAGCAGTCAAGCAGTTAATAGCTTTTAAGGTGAAAATTTATGGTCTTTTCAGTGACTGACCAAGCTGAAAAATATAATATACCGAAAGAAAGCAAAGATCTAAAGAAATCATGGTCTTCAACTTTTTTTTTTTTTTGAGTCAAAACCATTGAGATCTGGAAAGGAAGAACAGGAGAGGAGATTTGACTTGTGTTCTTGTAAACTGTGGAAGTGAGATCTTGCATAGACAACCTATTCTGTTTTAGGTCTGTCTGATGACAGAAAGACAAAACATACCTTCCTTCACCAAGATGGATACAAAATAGGAGCACTGGAACAAGAACTTGCCTTCTGTATATTTAAACAGACTGGCCCAGGGAGCGCCAATATTATGCCACTCAACATGCAGTTAAACTCTTTTTGAAAGACAGTCCTCATTTGGAAGCACTTAGGAAAGAATTTCACAGAACTGGTGGTGTTGGGGGGAGTCTTCTTATAAACTATCATTCCTTTTCAAATAATTCTTAATGAAGTGATCCTTTCATTTTCTAGTGGTGCTCCGTGTAAGTTTTGTTTGTTTTTTGTAATTGTAGAATGGTAAATGAAAATCACTTGAGCACTGTTGAAGTGCTTGTCAAACTTGGGTCCTTTGGAGAGGAGGAAACTGTTGTGGCTGCCTCCATCCTTTGAAGGATTTCAGGGTTGTGATAGAGCAGCCTTTTTTTCTGAGTAGCTTCCTAAAATTTTCTAAGCCATAAGAATAGCTAATGTTGTTTCAAACCAGCTGTTTAGTGATCCTCAGTATATGCTGCTTTAGCTATTTAAACTGAGAAGTGCCTGCATCACCATGTTTAAGTTTTCTGCATAAGTTGCACAATGGTTTGAATAAACAATAGTTTCATTAGAAAGCTAACAAAAATCCCAAGCAGCACCCCCCAACACTAATAATTTAATATTTAATGTGTTTCATTCCCCAGGTATTCAAAAGTAAATGGGACGAATGCAATTCTGAAATGCTCTAATGGCTGTGTTCTAGAAAATATATTTAGTGCAGGTCTCTCTGTCAAATCTTTTAGTAACAAGCTCTGTTTCTGAAGTACCGCTTCATTGGCTTGTAATGCTCTTAACTAAAGAACGTTGCTCTTGTTGCTGTGCTTAAATATAAGTCTCAAATTCTAATGTGTATCTGTGTTTTTCAGTGAGGTCAGTGGGAGTTGAAGGACAGAATCTGAACCTGTGGGACTTTGTAGGGTTTCTTAAAGAGTTAATAAACTGATGAAATACCCATTTATATATGGTGAATACAAATACAAATATTTGTATGTTTGTAGTTATTAAAAAAATCTTTTCCCTATTCACTCATCCTATGATAACAATTTTGTATTCTAATGAGCATAGCTGAGATACTGTTCTGCATATTGGCAGGAGGTTTAATCAATTTGTAAAGTAATGTCTTTAAATGATTTTTTTAAAAATGAGTTTAGTGAAATTCTTTCTCCACAGTATACGCTTGATGCTGAAATTCTTTGCAGCTATGGATTTTCATCATGTTTAAATTTGTAAATACCTGTTATGCCAGTTTGTTTGCAAAATGGCTACTGTTTGCTGGTAGAATTAAAAATGGGATATTTGGGTTTGTAGAAGGAATACTGTTTATGCTGATCTGATACGACTTTTGTTATGTGCTTTCACTTACTGTGGCCTGTATTTATCTTCCACGCTAGTATTCTGTCTCAAAATTTTCTTAAATATAAAATGTATCTAATACTGCTCATTGAAACCTGAGAACTAAATTACTTGAAAGCTTTTCTGCATAAATCCCTTGAGCAGTGATTATCAAGCAAATGTGTTGTGGCTGTGTGTATGGCTGCAGAAAACTCTTGACTGTTGTGGTTTTCATAGTTAAAGCAAAAATGAATAATAAGAATATTTTTTCATAGTGGCTGTACTGGAGGAGTCACACCAGTTTCGGTTGAAACGCAGAAATCATTATAGTAAGAGATAATACAATTTTAATAGATACATAAGCAACAGCCAGCTCGTGGTAATCGTCTTCTTGGGCATCTTCAGATGCTGGGTTTTGTTCAGGGTGTTTGAGGAGCACTCTTTAAAGCTTTGAGAACAATGTAGAGAATATTAACATGGTTAGAGGGGACTCATCAGCAAGCAGGCTGTCTTTCCCCCCTTGCACTATGTTATAGCTATTCTCTACCTTTTTTTTTTTTCTTCTTCTTTCCCTAATGGGTGTCCAGTCTTGTATTTCTCCTGTAAATAGTGACTGTACACTTTCACTCCAAGGCCTTACTCATTTTTTCCTTCCTTCCAGATTCCGTAAGTCCTTGGTACAAGTTCCCAGAGCTTTTCTCTTAGATTAACAATCTTGGTTTTTTCACAAATGGAACAAAATATTGCAGATTATTAAAAAAATAAAAAAATTAAAAAATAAAATTATTCCCAGTAGCTGTGTTTGGTTGACAGAGTGGAACAACAATCTGGTGGCTGCAGCTGTTGCTGTTGTGCTCCTGGGTTACCTCTCAGTAACCAGAGACATTTTTTCCAGAGAGGAATGTACAGGACATAAGTAAAAACTTCCTAAATGGAAAATTACTTAGCCTTTAAAAGTGAAGAAGACAAAGAAAAACTGGCAGTGTTTCATAATCCTTTTAGGACTCTTTCAGCTCATCGGAAGGTAAGAGATTTCTTACCTCAGGCATGCTGGGCACAGCTGGCTTGCCCTGCTTTTTTATATTGTCACTATTTTCACCCAGACTAGGGTTGCTCTTTTTTTAATGGAAATGCCCCAAGGTATTACCTACAAAAAAGTGTAAGTGAATAAAATATATATCAGCTTTCTTTGTTCCATTTCATTCCAGCTTTTCTTTGCCTTTTAACAAATGCAGTTCCAATAGAAAGCCTGGGTTTGGGTTGGGATGTCTGGAGTGGAGGCTTTTAGTTTGCAGTTCTCAGAGGGACGGTGCTTTCCTGTAGTGAGCTCCCTGCAGCTCACTGGTAGATATTACTGGCCTTTCCTCCCATTTTGTAGAGGTCAAATTTGCAAGCCTGCATAGTGGTTAAGCAGCATTTTGGAATGGAGGTGGGAGTCCAGGGTTATTGTAAAGTTTAGGAGAAAACAGGGGCCAGTAACATCCTGGGACAATGGCAATGTGGTGTCACGTGTGGGGCAAATAGGATGCTGCGATATAGGAAGTTTTACTGCAAAACTGAAGATTTAACAACTGCCTGCTTTTTATTTGTGATTGGTCTGGTTTCCGTTGGAGTAGTATACTCACTTTGAGTGTTGTATTCCAAGGAAGATGGGAACCATAGGAAAAATCCACAGTAAAATAGCAGGAGTGATGGTCTAAGCAAACACAACCCACAGTGAAAGATTGGAAAGCCATTTTAGCATGCAGAATATCAAGCATGGTGAAGCATTGAAATGGATTTTCCAATAAACTTGTGAGGCTCCAGTTAAGAACAGATTAGACAGAAGTCTGTCAGGAGCGATACAAAACCTTGCCTGTGGCAAAGAGCTGAGAAAAAACCCTAAAACCCAAGCATGCAGCTAGCTGGAGTTACTGATGGGAATTGCTTGAACACCATGAGATATTGCGCATAAATCCACACCTAGAAATTAAACTTCAAATTTAAGAAGAGTTTGAAATAGTCTTTTTTTGGGATTCTGTTCCAGAAGAATAAACCCTTGAAGAGCTCTGGAAAATGCAGAAGACGCCTGTCTTTCCATTGGAAATTGGTTTTAAGAAAAACACAGCTTTTTTTTGCAGCACACTCTTCTCTAGGTTATGGGATGTTGTGTGGGGGTGTGTGTGTGTTTGGTTTTTTTACTTTTGTGCCGCTATCAGCATAGATTTTCCTCCAGAACTGATGGTGAAAATTGTTTTTGCTCGTTGCTGAAGAGGAGCAAGCGCTGCCTTACTAGTGTCTGTAAATGTTGTTCTGGGCAGTCATCTCCATTCACTTTATTCTCCCAAAAGAAGGTGAGGGAAGGAAGAAGAGCTTTTTAAGATACTTGGGAAATGAGAATATATTTTTTAGCTATCCTTCCAGTTTCTTCTGGGAGTCTTAATTTATGTCTGAAAAATTAAGACTAAGCTACATAGAAAATAACAAGACTTTTTTACTTTCTATGATCAGGAAAGCTAATTGGTGTTCTAAAGGTAGAAAATGTTACACGAGTATACAATAGTTACATGAAATATGTCAGATTTTCTTTACCGTTAATCGCAACCCTTAATTTTCTTTTTTAATACAAACAGCAACTGAAGCTGTAACAGGTTTGATTCTATGATTTAAGGATGCTTCTTTAAACATTTGTGTCCAGGGAGGACTGTTGTCTTATGTGTGAGTTGAGAAAGCCATTTTGAGACGTGAGACTTGAAAATAAGTTGTAAACTAGTTTTAAACCTTTTTACATATGTAGCTAAACTAGTCTTGTCTGTAAACTGATTATTTTAGAGTTTGAGTTCTCTGAGCATATAGCCATCTGTATATCCACATGGATGAGGTATTTATTTTTATTACTCATTTTGAAATTGGAATGTCAGAACAGAAGTTCAAGTCCCACTATGCTTGGTGTAAAAATCTACAAACATAACAGATGAACAGGGACTGAAAGGGCCTAGGAGCCTTGAAAGCTAGAGACAGCTGAAGCCAGCACAGAACTTGGGTTCTAGGCATCCATGGCACCTTGGGTTCCTTGTAATGCCTCCTCCTTCCCATGATATATTTTCCACTCCTAGAAGGTATAGTGTAAATGGAAGTAATTTATGTGTAAAAGTGGTTGCAACTGCTTTTGTGTCTTCATCTCTAAATAATGGCAGTATTTTCAGACATCCCTAAAACAGAAGGATTTCTGTAAAGGAAGGTACTTACAACAGCTCTTATTTGGTGAAAGTAACTAAAGTACAGTTACAGTTGGTAGATATTTCATGTTAATTCTATCTTTAAAGCTACACTAAATGATGTAATAAAATCACTTAGCTGGGAAACAAGACTTTAGGTTTTATAGTGTGTGGTGGATGTGGTAGTTTCTGAAATTCACTGCATAAAAATAAAAATGGTTAAATGCATTTGAGCGTAGTAAGGCCTGAAGGACTTGTCATTCTGTGACACCTGAATGCTGGAATAGTAAATGTGTTACACTACAGTTATTCAGTACTAGCAGATACCACTGTGAATTACATCATCAATGCATACATTAAATAAGATAAATAAGATTAAATAAATTTCAAGACAGTGCAAACCAGTAGAGATCACAAAGAGCAGGAAATTGTGAGAGTAAAATAGCATTGGTATATGTAAAGCAAAAGTATTTCCGTGCTTTTTCACTGAGGTTTTTATGTGTGATTTAGGTGTGGGAAACCAAGATGCTTTGTACTCTTGAGTTTGCTATGTTAGGTAGGCTTTCAACATGCAACTGAGGATATGTTTCAGTAACTAGGTGTTCTTATCTGATTAAATATAATCTTATTAGTTAATCTCCAGCTTTGTTTGTAATTTAAAGAAACATTCTTTGGCTTGGAAGTAGCATTCAACTTGGAACCTGAAATACTTAAATTTAACTGGAAGAGAATCTGAATTTCTGAAAAAAAGGAGAGAAAAAAAATGTAGTTACCAAGGAATAGGTTTGGAAAAGGAGAATTATGTTGTGAGGGTTTTGTGATTTGTGAGAATTCAAATCTAAAAGCATGAGGGTTTTTTTAAGATGTAAGTCTGCAGAGTTCAGCTTGAAGGGACTTCAAGCTGATGTGGCAGTTGGAATGAGACAATATGTGCTAATTAAAATCTCTGTCACTTGGGATGTTTCTCACTTGTGTTTTGATGTGGAACCCTGCACTGTGAAAGCTTAGTGATGATTATCGAGCTTAAAAAAAAAGTAGTAAGTTTCTAGGAAAAATCTTCTAGAATTAGAAACAATAAGGGAAGGATGCCTTAGTGATATAGGGGGAAAGCTGTAAATGTAAGCATCTAGGAATATAATATTGGGGTGTCTCAAATGTACCTCCAGCATTTTCCCAGCATCCATTCTCTGTTCATTGGTATACTCTGCTAGAGTACCTCAGTACAGTACATTGGTACTGGAAAATACATAGATTTCTGAAACCCAAGACTGGAAATAGACCTGCAAACTATTTCATTTGTATCGGACTATCAGGTCACAATCTTCTCCACCCACTGACAGGCTCTGCATTTACTTTCTGTCTTCTGAAAAGAGAAAGCTATTTTCTGTTGACTGAAAATTGAACAATTTCCTGTAAGAAATTGGATGCCTCTGCTTCAGATTTCCTCTGGCATTTCATGTGCCATAACCATTTTGCTCAAATATAAGATGTCACCTTTCCCTCACTTACCTTTCTACTAGTACTTAAGCAGAGTAAGCAGTTCTGTGGATTGGCTTGAGCATCTGTCTGTGCCTTCACCACACAACAGTCAAGAGTCCACATAATTCCTCAAATCACCTGAAATACTGAACTTCCACGGATTCTGTGGGGTCCTTATTTGGTTTCTAGTGTGTGCCAGCTGGAAAGGTAGATCAGAGATGGTATCCATGATAAAAAGCTAATTAAACTGTGTATTTTAAATGTTTCAGATTTACAGTGTATAACAATTTAATATTTCTACTTTTCTGAGTGTTTATGGGCTTTTATGAACGTACTTGGTTTTCCCTTACTACATTATTGAAGTCTCTTATTCTAAATATACTTTGAGATCAAGATAAATGATGAGAACTGAGAACGTTAGAAGTTCTGACTCTAGAACTACGCTGTCTTCAACGGGGTTCTTTCACAGGGACCAGAAGACAGAGTGACTTCACCATCATGACCACAGAATGTTTTCTTGCTTCTGACAGTCGTGTCAGGTTGAAATGAGAGGAAGCTGAGATAATATTTTCAATTTCACATTCTGTAGTAGCCTAACATTGTATTGTTATTATTATTATAGTAGTAATTCACTGTGTAAATTGTTACTTTTTATTGAAAAATGGCATATTAAAAATAATGCAATGCAGAAGATACCTAATGTATAAAATTCCCTGTTGAAGTATTTGAGATCTGGGTGACTCACGGTTTGGGTGTATGCTATTTTGCTATGCAGAGTGCCAGCAGAGGGAGCACATACGGGCTGCCTGTTCAGTACCTAGACCTTATGCAAGGTGCAGTTACTGGTAGTAAGGATGCAAACTTCAAATTGTTTTTTTGCTTTTTTTTTCAGATGAAATTAATGCTGCTAAGTAGGAATGGTCAGATGTGTAGACCAAAGACTGTATTTTCCAAAAGCTTAGGAAAGCATTGTTAATAAAGTCCACATTTAAAACCCTATTTATATATATTGAATATTCCAATACCCATAAGCTGCAGCAGTTTAAAATTATTATTCTTAGGCTTACAGTCTGTACGTGTACTCTTATATCTTCGATACTAGTATAGCAGCAAAGGTGAGTACAGGCATGGGAGTTGGTAAAGTAACTTCCAAATTTTTAATTTTAGGGCAGCAGCAATGACTCTAAGAACAGTGTTGTTATCACTGCAAGCGTTGTTGGCAGCTGCAGAACCAGATGATCCCCAAGATGCAGTAGTGGCAAACCAGGTAAGATACTCAGTAGTTGAGTGTGAATTTGTAACACTTCTGTAACCTTTGCTAGCTTGGATTACGTCTCAAACCTTGGGATAGATACGGATTTTAAAGAATTTATTGGAAAATTGACTTGCAGTAAGTGAGAGAGACTACGGTGTTCTGTGCTCTTTACTCCTTGGATTTCAGAGTAAGTAGCAGTTACTTTACAGTGTTAGGAAGTTCATTTTGTTAGTTTTGTTCAGTATGTAATTTGTCAGAAATGTCAGGTGATAACAGCATAGTAAAATGAATTCCAGTATAACTTGCCTTTTAAAATCTAAGGCTTCTAGTACAAGAAAAGCAATGCTGAATTGGTTTAAAATGAGTTTTGGCTTGATTATGTTCATTGGATTTGGTGCGGTCTGTAGCTCCTCTTCCAGATTGATATGGAATATTGTATTTGTTTAATGTCAGAATTTTTGAATAGTGACTTTAGATTAATTACTGCTGCATTTAATCCTGAGGAGCATTTTAGCTGAATGAAGGATTCTATGTATTTTACCTTTGCAAGTACTTGGGATAATTATTTTAGTCACTAGTTGAATTGATATCAATAGGATTGGTGTCAATTCTATAATCAACTGTAGCAATACAGTTGCTAGACAGTAGCAATAGCCTATAAAAAGTAATAACAAGGAATTGTTACTTGGATCTTATGGCAAACCAGGACTGATATGGATCTATTTAAAGTATTGATGAGAGGCAGGAACAGTCATTCCATAACTGAATAGTCTGACAGCTTTCAACAAAGTCTCCAGTATGTGTGTGGTGTTTTCCATTTTACTCCGGGGAGAGAGAGACCAGAGGAGGCTTCCCCACTGACTGACAGGAAGGGTGTATTTCAGTAACAAAGGAACAAAGCAAGTAGAAGGTTCTTCCAGTGTCAGTCTCATCTATTCCTCTGTAAGTCACACCTTCCAGGACAGGGTGGTGATGTGTGCCCTCCTTTCCTCTAAAAACCTGTGTAGGGTGCCAGATTAGCCATTGATCAAACCTGTCAGGATTTGGAGGGAAACATGGAGATCAGAGGTAGCTCATTGCAGCACTGGGTGGGGACAGCTGTTTGCTACTGCTGTGCTCAGTAGTAAGTACAGAAGGCTTGCCTGGGGGCTTCTGCCATGCTGTAAGTACTGAAATAATGTCGCTGAACGGTTCTGTCAGGCTGAATTGCTTTACACAGGGAGAACTGTTGCAAAGGCCAGCAAGGCCACCAGGCGTGTCCCTGTGCCAGTTTTTCTTGCCAGATGCAAGCCCTTGCTGTCACACTCTCTATTAAACAAAACAACTTTTTCCTTTTTTACAAAGAACGAAAAATCACAAGGAATTCATTTTCCTCCACACTCATTTTTCATTATGTTAATTTACTAAACTATGTGTTAGACTCCTAAGCTGTCCAGGTAAATGGCGGCGTCCTGCAAGCTCTTGAGCTGAATTCCTGGGGAGAGCACGGGGAGAACGCCTGTTTGAATAATGGCAGTATTTTCAGACACCAGCTGTCTGGTGTCAAAACTACTTCAACTACTTGCTGTTTTAAGTACAGCAATATTGATTGTCTCAAATTCCTGATACAGAGACAGCAGTAAAAGGTGCCTTTAGGCTTTTCTCAATTCAGTGAGAAGCTCGATTATTTACAGATACCCAAGTAAAGAGACTTTATTTATAGAACACTGAAAGCTAGTTCTGAATAAAATGCTGTTGTGTAGTCATGACTAATCCTTTGCACTTCAGCTAGTTGCTTTTTAGACTTGGCAGTGTTCTCAAAAATATTGAAGAAAAATAGAAATTAAGGGAAGATCTCTTAAGAGCAGAAGAATACAGTACTTCAGGGTGCTGTTGATGCTTAACAATCCTTCCTCTTTTGTAGTTACAACCAAAGAAATTTATTACAGCCCACTGTATTTACAACACTGAGTTATTTCCAGCAATAGATTTCGACCCATGTTTGTTTCAATGCTGTTAGCAATCAGATAGTAAATATACAAAGTAGTTCATGGGGAGCATAATTTGTGGGAGGTGTACAAAGCACACAATGCAGTGTAGTTGGTGTCTGTTGCTGTAGGAGAGGTAAAATGAAATGTACAGCAGTAAAAAGCCTTGTGTTCACTTTGACAGTGCTTTATAGATTTAATGATTGTTTTCACCTATTAATAAAATGCTTAGAATGATATTCACCCGCGCTTCTGTCCTTAAAATGTATCAAAAATCTTGCTTTTCTGAGTACAGTTTATGACAGGTGACCCACTTCCTTGGCTTTTGAGTTCTTGATGCAGGCTGAAAACTCTCTGCGATAAGGTCCTTTCTGTGGTGGTGGTCTAGGAAGTCTTACCACCACGTTTCTAATAAAGAAAACCTGTTAGTGATGAGATTGGTGCATGATAATATCTACATACCCTACATGATTATTTTTTTTCTGGTAAATAATAGCTTGCATGAAGAGAGTTGCAGCTTCCTAGCTTTTTGCACACATCTGTTTTCTTTTTTTTCAGCCTTTCTTTTGTCACGTATGCTATCAGTGTCTTTATCCTCGGGAGGAAGCCTGGTAGTAAAATGTCAGCCCTGACTGAACAGCTGCAGACCTCCTTGCAGTTTATAAGACTAGGCATATTTTAAAGTGATTAGAGAAATACATTAGAGTAGTATCCAGTATGTACATTCAGGAGATGTTAACATGGGGATAATTCATGCTCTGCCACACTGAATATAAATTTTCAGTAGCTGCTCTAAATATAGCTACTTTACTTTTGATCAGTGCAATTGAGAGCAGTACCTGATTGTGTACGCATAAAATACCTGTAGTGCTTAATTTAACCTAAAGGCAAATGCGTTAAATCAAAGGCTTGCATAGGTTTACTCAGTGTAATCCTCGCCTCCAAACTTCATTTCAAAAATAGCAGTATGATCTGTGTGAAACACATGTTGAAGATGTTGTAGAAAGAATGACGGGTTGTAATCTGCCATCTCATCTTGCTTTTTGGTTGGACTGCTAAGTTGATTTAACTTTCCCCTTCTCTCCCTGCTCTCTTTTCTGTGTAGTACAAACAAAATCCAGAAATGTTTAAACAGACAGCTCGACTTTGGGCACATGTGTATGCTGGAGCACCAGTTTCTAGTCCAGAGTACACCAAAAAAATAGAAAACCTTTGTGCTATGGGCTTTGATAGGGTAAGTATGTATAAACTTAAATATTTTTCAGCAGGGTCAGGGCAAGTATATGTGTATAACTACAGGGAGTCATTTGTATACTAAAGTAGATTTGCTACTTCCATGACCTTTTGTAGGTCTAATAGTTCTGTTTTGTTAATTATTTGTAAGAATTGGAGCTTTAAAAGAATACATTATTAGTAAATCCTGTGAGCTGCCCTTGCCTTTTTTGAAACAATTTTTCCATAAATTATTTGTTAGGATTTAAGAAATGGTAAACTACCGTGTCCTGATTAACCTGTGAACTTTATTGATTTCAATTCTCAGAGCTACAGGTTCACACACTGAAAATATTATTGCTTTTGTTTTCTCATTGCAGAACGCAGTAATAGTGGCCTTGTCTTCAAAATCATGGGATGTAGAGACTGCAACAGAATTACTCCTGAGTAACTGAGCCATGTAGAGAGAGCTGCTTCAATAGTCCAGCTTTGCCCCTTCTGGAGGAGCATCACCATCTGTTATTTTTAGGATTCTATATAGATTCTCTTTTAAAACTGGCACTCTTGCCTGATAATGCTATCTAGGCACTATTGGAGACTGAAAAAAAACCGCTCTGTAAATAAAGCTAATTAAACGTCTGTGTAAATTTAAAAAGGGGAAATACTTTAATTTTTTTCTTACTAAATATTGTAAAAATTCTTTGAGCTCAGCTAAAAATAATGGGGGAAAAACATGCCTACTTTAGTGTTTAGCAGTGTGACGAAGACTAGCAGGAACTTGCTTCAGGATTTTGATTTAGTAATTCAGAAAGCAACATTTTTGAGTGTTAGTCATCAAAATTGTTGGTGCCACTCATCACAGCTATCTTACTGTTTTTAACATGGATCCTATGTGCCTGTGGATTGACCTATACTTGCATGCTTGTACTTAATAGACATACTAGGTAGGGTCGCTGAAGAGAGCACCATTGAAATACTCGAGTGTTCTTGTAACTTTTTTTTCCTGAAAGACTTTCAAGACTTACCCAAAGTTCCAAATGGTGACCTGTTCAGAACTGGTTTCTTTCTAGCTTATCAATTGGGAAACCTGATTCTCCTCTCTCTTACATCATACAGCTGAAAATCCTCACTAAATTGTTTCATCATCTGTGGATATCATGTGTGCCATTTACAGTAGTCTAGGCTCCCCTTCAAAAATATATTTTGAATTATCAGTAATAATTTTCATCCGTTATGTTTCCTACACAATCTCATGAGGAGTATGCCTCGATATAGCACCAAGTGATGGAGCTGGTTTTCTTTCCTTTTCTTGTCTTAAATAGATGTAAAATGTTCTTCAGTACATTCTGGATGATATGACTTCACTGGGTTTGAAGGAGGAAAAAGCCGATTCTCTAGCGTACTAAGAATTAAAAAACTTCTGAGTACTTGATATGATGCAATCAGCTGTTTTTTGCAGAGGTTTTCTAGCTTTATTTTGGGCTTCGATTTAAGGATTGCTTACCAGGTACTTTAAAATTCATCCTTGCTTGCATTTGTCTCTAGTTGGCACATGGAGGCTGTGTTGGTGTTTTTAATGTACATGCTTCAAATGCACATAGAAGTAGAAGTGTGTTCTCAATTTAGCTTTCTTTTGGATTGATGTTTCTGATAAACGAGAACTGAAATCTTACCTTGGCTTGTACATACAGTCAGTCTTTTTATTCGTATTAAAATGACATTTCATCCTGAGTGCAAAAGCTTGAAAATTATTAGTTTTGCAACTTCAAACACTAGCACATCTATTTAAAGAGAGCTGTAACGTCTCTGTGAATATGATGCTAACTTTTGAGAATATATCTGACAAGGAAGCTCAGAGAAATCCTGAGACTAGAGGCTGGGGATTGTGTACTGTAGAAGTCATCTTTTCTGTGACTTTGGGTTTTTTTTTCCTAAACTCTCGATCAATGGGGCAGGAAAATACATGTCTGTCTGGGGGTTTTCTGGAGCTATGAAGTGCAAGTTGAAACAGTTTCACACTTCGTAGACGGTCTGTTTCTATCTCATACTAGGGGAAATCAGGAACATTGTTGTATCTGTTAAATATCTGGAGCATAGCGGCAGGGGAATAGAACCAGAAAATAGAGCTGTAGAGACTGAGCTAGTTCAGGGATGTTCCCTCTGCTGCACTGCCTGATGTGTCCAAACTTTTAAAATATTTCAGGGCACCGACAGTAAATACTTTGAACTCATATCAGTGCAATACTAAATGCATTCGCTTAGTCTTTATACTTACTGCTTGTTAAGGTGTAGTCGGTGGTCAGTTTTCTTGGGTTTTCTTGAGTTAGTGTAAATCATTTGCAATGATGCCAAAGGAAATGAGTTGTTTTGTCCTTCCTTGTATTTATTTATTTTTTTAACAAGAAGCTGCTACTGTTCAGCTGGTTTGCTAGGTGAAAACCAGGGACGGTAGGAAACTGTGGCAAAATGCCACTTGTGTTAATCTCAAGTTGCTGTCTTTTCTGTTATACAGGCTAAGAACTTCTTGATTACATCAACACTTTTTTTTTTTTTACCCTGGTGGTAATTATGAATTGCTGACTACTTTCCCTTGTTCTTCACTGGTATTTATCAAAAGAAAAAACTTGGAAATCGTTGTGGACCTAACTTCTCAGTGATGGGCTTCTGAACCTGTCTTTTGATCAGATCAGTCTCCTAAGAACAGCGGGATTTTCCAACAGCATGCAAAGGGAAGCCAGGGAAAGGGGGAGGGAGAGAAAAGGAGAAATGGCTCTTAGGTGAGTGTGGGCATCTCTGAAACAATGCCCTGTTAGGTTTTACTTCTCTCGTGAAGTTACCTCATTTTCTTCTCTACTGCAAAACACTCGTCTTCCCCTTTCCTCTCATGTATAGATGTTGAATGCTGGTTTTTGCCCTCCCTCCATGTGCTTGGTAGCAAAGATATCTTGATGTCAGCTCAGGTGATGGCAGGAGAGAAGCCGCTCAAGAACAGAGCTGGGAAGGAAACATGACCCAGCGTTATGGAGACATCTGTGGTCTGAAGTCCCTCTGAATTTTGACATGCGAGTCCTTTATAAGGAATGTTTTTGTATTCTTGGTAATTATCAGAGTTGAAGATAGGGATAGTTGTATGAGGTTAGCTTAACTGCAGCTGGGGCTGAGCCCTAGGAATTTTGCTGTTAGTGTTCAGTTTGTCGTTGTGCGTTTGTACATACAAAATGGTGGTTCTGTTTTCTGTAGGACTGAACGTGGCTGTATTCAGGGCCCTGTGCATTCACACGCGTGGAGTTGCCACACAGTCCACCCCAGCCGCCGACCCGGGCTGCGCGTTCAGCACTTGCTTACAACAAGAACATAGAACATGGGTACAGTTGCTTTCTAAGTACAAATAAATCCTGCATGGTCTTCCCCTGTCGTTTAAGACGACAGCTTGAAACAGTAATTTTGATGTCTCAAGGGCCCCATTTTTCTAAACAAGGTCTTGGTAATTGTGTGTGCTGATTGCCAGAGCATCAATCAGATTTCACTGCTGAACATTTTTTACGTGCATCCAGCAAAGCGGTTTTGTCCCTTGTTTGTTTTGTTGGTGGGGAACAAGAAACTCCTACCTCACCCAGTTCCTCCGAGCGAAGTGCAGCTTTTTGCAAAGGTAGAGAAATGCCCTTTCCTGTTGCCAAAAGCCTCCGTTTTCCCGCGAGTGCCAAAAGCCTTGGCTGAATCCCACCCCCACTCGCCAAATTCACAGCGAGCTGTGTCCTGGGCGTGACAAACTGGTGCATTTTGGAGACAAAAACTTACGAACATATCCTTCTGGAGAGAGGCAGCACATAGTGCTATTCTTTCTGCATATTCCAAACTTTTTTTTTTTTAAATAAGCTTGTTACAGGGTACACGGGGCCTTGACTATGTTTGGTTTGGTAGTATTTATCCAAGCAGTTAGGTACTAATGGTCTAGGAATGTGTCTTATTTTTTTTAAATATCATTGTATTTAACTGTTTTCCAAGTAAATTAGTATTAAGGAATATAGGAATTTTTTGGTTTTGTTGTCTGAAAGGAGGAACTAAATAGCCAGAAAGAAGCTTACCTTGTAAGGCCAAATCTGCGTTAGATGGTGTGGGTAACAGAAACACTTAAACTATGCAAATTCAAGATTAGCAGCTGTGAATCAGAGCAGGCACTTCAGAGCAGATGGGTTGCTGGTTTAGTTGGGGAAGGGCGAAGGGGCTGGGGAGGAAAATCAAAACAGAGTTTCAAGCAGGAGTTCTTGTCTACTGCATTGGTCACGTAGCGTGAAGGTGAAGTGTTCCCTGTTCAGCGCGAGGGGAAACCGAACTGCCTGCGTGTCCCTTGTTTCCTTCCGAAATGCTAACGCATGCTAGCTTAGACTTGGAGGCTTGCCCAAAGCGGGAAATGTTAGATACTTTAGCAGTGGAAGTTGGTTTCCCTTGATGTCTGCTGGTGAGCAGGCGCAATGAGGAGATGAGGTGTCCTCTCCTGCTATGTTGTGTCGGTAGAGGTGATGAGAAGCGTGCCGGTGAGCATGGCTGCTGATCTGTGATCAGGTGGCTGGTTTTGTGTGGTTTTGGTGAGCAATGAGCTCAACAATAGCTAGCGAAAGCGCATTTCACCGTACCGTCTGCTGCGTCACAGAACTAAAGAATGAAATTACAGATGCTCACTGGGTGCCTAAAGCTTTTTCTGGGAAGACCATATAGGTGTTTGCACTGTTGCTGTCCTGGTTTTCCAGGCGCAGCTTTCCCCTGGGGCTAGGCAAAGGGGGCAGTCGCTTCTTTCTTGATAGTTTTCTGATCTGTTCCAAACCCATTGGTAAATCCTGTAGCTCGGTCTTCCCGGCTGTGGTGTTTGTGTCATCAGCTGACTCATCGTTAGGCTCCCCAGGCCAGCTGGTGTTAACACATTTTTGCTTCTTGCTTGGTTGTTCCAGCTGCAGTGCTCGACTTCAGATTTGTTCTCACGGGACAGACTCTTGCAAATCGTTGCACTGTACTGTGATGTGATGTTCCTTCTCTGCTGTTACCTGCTTTGTAGGCATCAAAATAGCTAGCCGGTCGCTTATGGTGCTGAGCCATCCGTTGGTAATGTAAGTTACAGACGAGGAAATGTACTGTGAAAATGCTGTTCTTGTCCATTTTACGATTTGCGGCAACTGCTGGTGCTCTGTTGTGGTGCCTGAAGGAGGCTGCCATCATACGAATGCTGATGTCAACTGTTGAAGAACCCTGCTTTTCACTTACCTTTTCCATCCTAAATTCTGACTTTTCTAATTAAAAACATTTACCAATAAAAAAGTACTGCAGGAGGTTGATTGCTGAGCATCAGACTTCCTGTACAGGAGGAGCGGGTGGGCTGGAATGCAGCATCAGTGTTTTTTGTCTTGAAAATAAAAACTACACAAACACTTTTGTACACAAATGATTTTCTAAATAAACACACATTTTAAAAGATGTTGATTTTCACTGGGAATGCTTAACAATAAATGCATGTTTCCCTGAAAGCAGTTTTCATTTTATTTCTGGTAATTTGAATTGTTCTGAGATTACAGGGTGGACTGCGTCTGTGTCAGAGAGAGGGATGATCATTCTCATGATGCACATTAAAAAAAAAAAATTGAAGAAGAAAATTGTGTGAATACAAGCTGTGTAATGAAAGCGTGCGTTATTTCCACTGGGACTGCCTCGGGGGATAGCCTAAGAAATTTATGTCCACACACCACGCCTCGTGTCTCCTTTCAAAGGCCGCGTCTGAAGAAACAAAGTTGGGAACTCAGAGGAAAAAGCTTTCCTTGGATCTTCCAGCATGACTCGTGTTCGTCTCATCTTTGTGCACTTCAAACAACGTACTTCAGATAAACTACGGTTGGCTCTTACCTGAGGAGACAGCCTGTTGGGTATTGCGCTGTCCTCTTTCTCCACTATAGACGAATCCAGTAGAGATGACGAGTACGGAGTTGTTTGCCACCAGTACATACTATTCACTTTTTTGGCATTTGTCAATGTTTGTTAAATGGACTAAAGCAGTTTGAAAGAGAGCATCTGCCCAGCCGAAGCTCCGAGCAGTGAGTTTGTTGTGATGCTGGTTGTGATCCTGCCTCAGATCCTGGTCCCACCTTCAGGTGTGTGCGTGTCCCACAGCGGGTGTTGTGGGTTTCCAGGCAGGCTCTGCCAGATGTGTTTTAAGGTGTCAAAACAGCGGTGCAAGGGACGATGGTGGGTGTTTAAATTTCAGCAGGAGCTCTGTTGTGTTGTGGTACCTCATTCACTGAGAGGAGAGGGAGCGCTCCCCACCCCTTCTGCTGTGGGTGGAGGCCTCTTCTCTTAGCCTGCCCATTAATGTAGAAAAAAACCTCATCCATATTCCCTTGTTGGTGTAGGTAGACACTACTCTGCCATGAGTAACTGGGAGCTCTTTATACTGAAATACTTGCAAAGCTGTCCGACAACCTTGTCATTTCTTCCAGCACCCCGAAGCTGGAAGCAAGTTCACAGCTGAAAGGGACTAACAGTCCTTATGCGCTCCATGACTCCTGTACTTAATTTTCTTTTTCCAGAGCTGTACTACTGACACGTTTAGCTCTCAGGCAGGTAACTCTGATACCGCCACTACAGCACAGCCAGGTTTTTTAATTGTTCTAAGGTCAAGTCTGGGGCTGGAGCACCCATGTCTAGTATAATGTCAAATAAATTACATTGCTTCACTTAGTGGCTGCTTTGTGTTGAAATACGTGAAGTCTTCAGGTGGGTTTGTGACAGCTTGTTGTAAAATAAAGGGTAATTGGCTGGGATGGCAAGGAAGAAATGAGTCTGGTGTTGCTGGGGGCAAAGTGGGAGAGAAGCTGTTTTGTGCTGACGTTGTCTGAGCCACCAGACACTTTAGCAACCCACGTCCTTGGTGTGCAGCTGCATTTGCTTGCAAGGGTGGTGCAGGGCAGGGGCTCATAGTTCCCTGCTTTTATGGAGAGTGGGAAAAGGGACCATGCACTGCGAGCACCATGCTTTTCCTGCCCTTCCTCCATCTGCCCCAGAACAACCCTTCTTACAGCTGGTGGTTTAAGAAGGTGACGGATGGTGAGTAGTCAAAGCTCCTGCTGATCCTGTTGGAGAGGTTCAGGTAGTTCCCCACCGCTGGGCCGCGTTACAGTAGCGTGGGAGCAGCCCTCGCCTGTTACAGGGCAAAGCCACCGGCTGTCCCTGTTTTAAACATCTCCCTCCTGCCTGCATGCAGTCAGGTGTGAGAGTGGCTTCCTTGAAGCAGGAACACCTAGCAGGTCACAGCCCAAAAAAAGGTGAGCCAGTTGTGCTCCAGTAGGGGTTTTGCTTCACAAAGCAGATCTAGAACTGGCTGGTCCCATTTCACACTGCTACCAGGGATTCAAAAGAAATGTTTAAAGAGCAAACACTGGAAATAGTGTCGGTGCAACAGGTTTAAATTTCCCTGAAGGCAAGGCTGAAGAACAGACCCCAGCCACGGAGTGGGTCTCGGCAGTTCCTGGAAGTGGTGGCCAACACATCTTTGTGTGGCTGCATCAAGCTGTGTGGGTCGCGAGGTAGTTTACCTGTGTAGAATGTGGTTTAAAGGATCCAAAACTGGCAGTTCACGTGGAATGAGAACTACTCATGTTTATGGCTTTTGCTGTTAAAGAAGAAATGCTGAGAAAGGAATCCAGTGTATGAACTTCCCTGAGGCCAAGGCCCTGCTAGCATGGGGCAAGGGGGGGACATTCTCCAGCTTTTGCTTGGCGTGCATATTCCTCATTATAGCATCTTCCACATTCAAGTCCTTCCATGGTCTGCACCATGTCAACAATGCCAGGAGTAGTCTCAAGGCCATACTTGTCAGAAGAGAGAGCTAGACATGTACGAACAAAGTAGTTAGCAAATGTTCACTAGTCAGAGGATGCTGAGGTGGGGAGAAAAAGAAAACAAAACCAAACCAAAAGGTTCTTAAGAACAAAGAGGGAAAGAGTTGTTCTCTGTCTTGTTTAGGTACTGGTCCTCACCTGTGAGTTGAGCAAGGGGAAAGACAGAGTCCTATACCTGAGGAGGAACATCCCCAGGCACAAGTATATGCTGGGGCAGCTGGAAAGCAGCTTGGCAGAAAAGGACCTGGACCAAGTTGAACGTGAGTCACCAACCTGCCCTTGTGGCAAAGGTGGTACAAACAGTGTCCTGGGCTGCATTAGGCAAAGAGCTGGCAGCAGGGCCAGGGAGGGGAGCCTGCCTCTCTGCTCGGCGCTGGTGAGGCCACACGCAGCTCGAGTGCTGCGTCCAGCTTGCACAGGAGGGGTCTCTGTTGATGTCCCTGCAAAAGGAGCAACTGAACAGACGCAAAAGGGCCACTTCCTGTAGATGTGAGATGACAAAGCTCTCTGGATAGCAGAAAGGTTAAAAAAAAATTGTTTTGAAGGTGTGATGTTTCTGGAAAGAAAGCAGCTCAATATTGCCCAGTCAGCTGAAATTCTGGTATCATCTTGGCTAACTGCTTCAGGCAGCTTCCAAAACCATCCTTGGGAAAAATGTGTGCAAGAAGAAGCTGTAAGAGCAGGAACCATCCCTTGCTCCACTGGCAGAGACATTGACTGTCCTTAGCGTTGGGTGCAGCTCACTGGATAGAGTGGGCAGGAGAAAGGGGCTTGGTCACAACCAAGTAAGTGGTTTGGGTTTTTTTTAAGAGGAGGCACACCTTACCGGGGCTGTTTGTTAAGGCATTTCAAGGCTGAAGTGTGAGCAAATGACAAATAGACTTGAGCTCTCAAGATCTGAACAAGATGGTGAGTCTGTCTTACTGAATTTAATAGGAAGGCACCTATGCCTGTGATTGTAGGTCTAAGGGGTGGAGGTGCCAAGGCTGGGAAACACAGGTGCCCTCAAAGTGGCCAAAGAGTATCTAATACCTGATGGTTACGTGGGGAAGGGTTGTGTTGCCCAGACACAACATGCTTTGAGCAAGTGTGGAAGGTGATGGAGGGAGGCAGTGGGGCTGAAGTGGTGCCACAGCCTCAGTGGTGTCCATCCCCTTCCACCTTGGCATGCGCGCAGCAGCCTGGGGCGGGGGGAAACGGGGGGTGATGAGGCAAGTGGATGGATGAAGACACCGGCATTTCTCTGTGGCCAGGTCATGTAAAAGGGCCACGAGCGCAGGTTGGTATTAACTGGTCAGGAATAAGTTTGGCTGGGAAACAGGAAAATTTTCCTGGGGTCCCTTCCATCCCTCTGCTTCCCTGGAAGGGGCACCTCTTCACATCTCTGCTGTGGGTCAGGTCAGCCTTGTGTCCCCTGCACCAGATGGACATTTGGGACAGCGTCTCAACCAGACACACCTCAACTAGGTGGCCACAACACTGAGCATATGTTAAGAGGACCTGTGGCTTGGGGATTAAGCACGCACCTTTGCAGGCCCCTAAAACCAGGCAGTGGTGCGTGGCCAGGGTGAGGTGCTTCTCTGCCCCAAGCCACTTGTGAAGGCAAGGCAGGGCAGGGCTCTTCCTCAGCGCAAGTGCTGAAGTGGCCACAGGTCCTGTCCAGCCCCACCATGCCAGCCGCCATGCCACGCCATGCCTGCGGGACTGCGGGCCCAGGCAAGCCAAGGCTTCAGCAGCCGGGATGGGCAGCGAGAGCCCACCAAGACGCAGCTGCGCGTAGGCTGAGCCTGGCACCTCCATACTATACATCACTGCAGCACCGCTCCTGCTGCTCCACAGCTGAGTCCATCTCAGCTCTGCTACTCCAAAAGCTTCTGCTATGTGCTTGGATGTTAAGGAAGCTGCTGCTGGCCTGAACTGTAGTAAAATATATATATATATATA
>VZZY01006563.1:0-12336 GCA_013400335.1 Eurystomus gularis | reverse complement strand
TTTAAGGTCAAAGCTCCCGCCATTATCCTACTTAAAAGGATTTCAGTAACATCTGCTATGTCAGTGCATTGGCAGGGTCAGTGCCTGAAGGTTCCAGGAGATTATAAAGAAAAGCCCTTGCATTATTCCCACACACCATCCTTACTGGATCTGAGATCACTTGGTGTTGTGGCACAACAAAAAAGCAACAACCCAGGATTGGCAGGAAGAGAAAACGAGAGGGGAAAGCTCCTACTGTGAGGTGAAGCTCCTGACACAACTTTGTATATGGACCAACCTCTAGCAATGCTTAATGGAAACAATCATCATTGTTTTAGAGGACTCAGAACCAATAAATAAATAAACCAACCAAATAAATGAACCACCCATTTCTCTGGGGATGTACCTCTAAGCACAATGTGAGAAGAGCCCAGCTCCACTGGTTTACACTCTCCTGGGTAGGTATTTATACACATTGATATGCTCTGAGGGATTATTTTACCAGGAAGATGCCTTTGAAGCTTGGCAAGCCAGAGAGATGACCATATCTAATGCATGGTCAACATAACAGGACTGTCAATGCCCCCATGATCGGGTATGTACAGCCTGTGAGGGTTTGGTGTTTCATACACCTGTGGAAACCAGAAAGGATTAAAAATACACACTACTTTTGGGTGGAGGAATGCTGGATCTCCTGTGATAGCTTGTAATAGTTCAGATGACTAGAAAATTTCCTCAAAGCATCTGGAGATTGGGCATGTTGACAGACTCTCAGGCAGCTCCTGCGGTGACTGCACGTGGCCCATAACACCAGGTGATGTTACAGTAACATACAGGTTAGCAGAGCCAGGATCTGCATGGTAGGTGTGCTGTGAGAAACAACTCCCCCCTTGACAAAGGGGGCCGAGTAACAGCAGCAACTTGTCCTGAATGAGGGAGGAGGACACCTACTCTGAACATGGAGAGGCCTTGTGGGAAAAGCACAGTTTAAAATCTTGTTAGTAAAGCAGAGCCTTATAAAGTGTGAATGCATCTGCCAAGAAGCATGAGAAATGAGTCATGGCACAGAGTCCTCTTCCCTCAATCCTTTTATGCTAGAAGCTAAGCTCATGTACAGGAAAATGAGAAGGTAATGCAGAAGATGCCATGTGGAGGCATGGATGGATACAACCATGGATACCCCATTCCTGAGCAGTACCGAGATGGATGATGCAGAAGCACCTGAATATATAGCAAAGCAAATGTATTATTTGGAGTTTTCACTTGTACCACAGGGCAAAATGTTCTGAGCGTCATGGCTTTCCCTGGGGTTGGGTGCCAGGCTACCTGCCCGCTGGCTGCCACAACTATGCTGTGCCAAGGTCAGAAATCACATCATCGCCTGTGAAGTTTCTAAAGCACACAGTGATAACCCACCTGCTTTACAGCAATCGAACCCAACACCAAAGCAACTCAGCCTCAATCCCCTGTTATCTCTTGCTTCAGAAGCTTTGGTGTGTGAGGGGTCAACACACATCCATCTCTGCTTCCAGGGCAACTAGAGAATTAAACACCTGAACTTAAGAAGCAAAACGTGTATTTCTTGTTCTGGAGCACACCCGCCTTGCAGCGTTATGAACACACATCTGAGCTCTTGTGGCTGTTGAAATGACAGTCTTGTCGAGGGAGGAGGACGCTCGGTGTAGGTGAAGTTATCTGGTCACGCTTCTTGCCAAAGCGGACATGCTGCTGAGACTACACTGCTGCCAGCGTGTAGCAGCTAACCTCTGTGCTCCCCCCGAGAAGCAGATGTGTCTCCTGATGGCTGTCCCTCCTCACCAAACACCACAGCACTCAGTGCCCATCTGTGTCTAGTTGCGCAGTTAAGTGTTGAATCCACAGGTTCAAAGTTGAATGGCTTCCTAGGATAATTTCTTGCCAAAGATAAGGGGGTCACCAAGAGTCCCAACTCTTCCTCCTGTTGGTTCCCAACACCCAGCCATTGCCAAAGCAGACAGTTCCCTGAAAAGCCTGTCATGACTTTTGCTAGGCAAAAAGTCCCCTTGTTGCAGGTCAGAAAGGCCTTTCCATCACTTTAGCAGGACTTCTTCCTGGGCAATGGTACGACGTTGCAGGCAGTAATTCCAGTAACTCTTCACATACAGTTTGTGTCAAGCACCTGTGAGTGACGCCAGGACTCCAAGGAACGTGCTCACACCATCTCCAGGCACGTGTGATGCCAGCTGAGCTCAAGTGCAACGCTGGTCCTCCCAGTTACAGGGAGTAAGCGCAGCTGCTCCTTCAGCTTTTGTAGCCAGAGTGAAGGGCAGGTTATCTGGACCAGAACAAGCCTGAAACAACTTTTTGGTGTGGTCCCACTCAGTTCTTTATGAGCAGCTGCAAATGCCAAAAGCTTGCTCATTTCCTTTCAGACTGCAGAAAATAACGCTGGGAACTTGCCTTGAGTGAGAGATGTTCCTACCCTGAATTTAAAGTGTTCTAGCGAGTCAGATTTGTGAACATAGTCACCCTGTGGGTCACCACAGTGACTTGGTGCTAAGGAACCTCTGATGAGAGCCTTGATCTTGGCCACCTTCAGTTAGAAACAGAAGATGAGAGAGGGTGAGACTGAAGGGAGAAACTGGGTCACTCACCCTCTTTGGTCTCTCGTGTGGTAGAACTACAGGAAGAGATTTTGGATCCACTCTCCTGACCCAGGCTGTGCAGCAGGGAAGAGGGAGACTGTCAGCCACCGCCTCTGCTTCTGCATCAGGACTTCCAAGCTCAAAGGGTTTGTAATGATACAACAAGGGATAATGGTTTTAAGCTAGGAAAGGATAGATTTAGGCTGGATATTAGAAAAAAGTTCTTTTAATGTGAGAGTGATAGATCACTGGAATGGGCTGCCCAGAAAGGTGGAGGCCCCATCCCTGGAGTCATTCAAGGTCAGGCTAGATGGGGCTCTGAGCAACCTGACCTAGGTAGAGATGTCCCTACTTGTGTAGGGAGGTTGGACCAGATGACATCTGGAGGTCCCTTCCAGCCTAGAACATTCTATGATTCTAAGTCTAGTCTTGCTTGCTGCCTTCCAGGAACCAAGGCAAATGGGTGCAGGGAGTGTTGGGCTTAAAAAAACTCTTTAAGGAATGGAAGCTGCTGTTGGTCTTTCAACTTCAGTTGAAAGTGTTTTATTTTACTATTTGAGCTTCCCTCTGACCATTTGTGTACCTGGGGTACTCATCAGCAGGATGATTCCCTCTGTATCAGAAATTTAAGCAGGGGAAGGCTTCAAGGGACATATCAAATGCTGCTCTACAGAAGGATTTTGCTAACTGCTGTTCAACACCTTGCTATTCCCTACGCAAAAATCTTCCTGCGTGGAGATACAATTCCTTGGGCTGAGACCAGCTACGCTCTGCCTAATGCTTGGTTATCAGCTATGCACACCTGCAGCCTGGCTGGCAAGTGGACTTCACAGGCCAGCTTCTTTAGTTTGGGCTGTTTCCCGATTTTGGACTTGATTTCTATGCACAAGCAAAGCTATTACTGCTGATAAATGTAATAATGAAGCGCACATGGCAAGCAAACCAAGATCCACATGGATGAGTTCTTTAAGAAGCAAATTTCATGTGTATCACAAATCTTTGGTGATCTCAGATCTTTTTGGATCTTCAGAGGAGACTGTTCAGCTGTGGTAGCCCCACCAGGTACCCTGAAACTCAAGAGCCCATCTGAATTTAACTCGGTCCAACAAAATGTGCTGAGTATCTAATGGCTGAAACTACATTTTAGGTAAGAATTTGTTATTTTTCAGTTCCAAAACTTAAGAGGCTTGTCAGCACGTGCAGAAAGTATTTGCAATGCATGTTATTTTTCCTGTTTAAGATTGCTCTAGAAAACATCATTATCTGTTTAAAACAACTATTCAGATTAAATTGTGTCACATGGTAGAGGTTTAATTTACTATGTTAAAAAATTATGGTCTCAGAACTGCCTTCCTGTCTCACTAGTAGGAAAGCTGTGCGGTCCAGGCATCAGAGGACACAAAGAAACAGAAATAAATGTATGTCCACTAAGAAACAAAGCCACACTTTTATGAAGATGGGAACTTAAAGATGATGAGAACTTAGCTCAAACTATGTAACTGAATGCGAAACCTCAGCACCTTTAAATCCTGCGCTGGATAAAAGCTATAAAGACTGGCTTTTATCTGGCCTCCCTTTTATTCTTTATTGCATACTACCAAGTGAAAAACCCCGAGCATCGGTTTTCTTATTACAATGAGAGAACCTCCACTCCTATGTAAAATATCTAAAAACTCATATATGGCAGAGTACAAAGCCCCCTACCCCTCTTTCTTTGGAATAATTTGCCTTCGATTCCACAGTTTTAAACTGCTCGCTCTTTAACAGATATTATTTTGAAAGCAGCAGAAGTACTAGCAAGGCATAAATGATGTATGCATAAAAATTATGCCAGCACTTCCCTGCACTTGTTATAAAATCCCACGGTTTCAACTCCTTGCTGCCAGAAGCGAGGCTGCTGTAGTGACCCCCGGCCCTAGGGACGCCGCTCTTACGGAAAGAAGTCCATCGCTGAGGCAACCGGAGCGGTACCACGGGTGCTCTGCGGACTGTGGGGAGGAAGTAGTGCGGGGCCGGCAGAGAAATTCTCTATGTAGCCTTGCCTGGGGCAAGTTCTGAAAAGAAACCAGTGGGCCGCCAGTAGACCTTTGCCATAGTTTGCATGCTACATTTTTGCTCAGCCAGTTATGCCCAGCATAATTTGCAGCATGAATGTACCAGTTTTCTTTGACTATACTGAGAATCGACATATGGAAGTAAAACAAATGTCCCCTTAAAAAAAAAAAAAAAAAAAAGAAACTCTACGTAACTGAAAACCTTGCTCTGAGCATGGCACTGAACCTCCAGAAACCCCTTCTAACCTAAATTGCTCTATGATGATGCCTTGAGTAACTTGACATTTGAACTGATTAAAAACTGACCAAAAAAGAAAAAAAGAAAAAAACCCCACAACTATAATTCTTGACTTCACCAAAACCAAAGCTTTTAACAATTCCGAATATTTGCAAGATTTGTCAAGTCCAGATGTTGAATTGTCGTTAGAGGCACACCGCTAGGTACCAGAGCTCATTCCTAAAAGAGATTCTTTTTTAGGAAGCACCTAAAAACTTCTAACAAAAACATTTAAAAATTGATTTAAACCAAAATACTGTAACTTTTGCATGAGGGAAGTACTTGACCAGAGCGCTAAAAAAACTGCATGACAATCAGGAAATCCACCATCTTGTGAAATTACCTCAGTTTTAGAAACCAAACCCCTGATGGATGTGTAAGTAAATGCTTTTAAAATCTCCCACTCTCCCTCTGTGAAAAACATTTCAAACCCTCCAAGTCAAACCACCGCAGATTGCTTCGGAGCAAGAGTTGCATATGCTGCTTTGTGAGGAGTCTGATTTTCTCCGTTCCAGAGGAAAAACAACCGTAGCACCAGTTAAAGCCTCGGTAAGAGGCTCGGTCATTGTTCAACAGCGCGCAACCGGCCCTACCCGGGTTGGGAGAGCGAGTCACCCCTAACAATGCCAACAGTAGCCAGCACTTCTAGAACCTATCAAGGGGATTTCAAGACAATTTGCAGAAAAGAAACAGAGAAACAAAGTGAACTGTTCACTGTCACTCTGCAGCCAACCCCCTTCTTCCCAGACAACTCGGCAAGATAAAGCACCGTAGCTTCACCTAAAAACCCCTATTTTTTAAACTCTCTGCACTACAACTTCTTTGCTCAATGCAGTGTTCCTATGAACATCCACAACCATGCACAGATATAGCAAGTAGTTTTCTGTGAAATAAAAATAAATAAATAAAGAAAATAAAAAGACTGCCACATGACACCTAGAAGCGTTTATTTTATGCAACAAACTTAAATATGATCATGTGTACATAAAAGTGTACACTGTATCTATGCTGAACAATGCCAGGAAACGTAATATTGATGCAACAATCTTCTAAAATAAACATTAAAAAATGAGCCTGGACAGGAAGACAAAATGCAAAACAGACTTACTTCCAATCAGCACAATGCTTAAAATTGAGAGCAATCCTAAACATTTCCAACTTTCCTTACAAAGCTGCCAAAGTCCAACTATTTTTAAAAACTGATTTTTTTTTTTTTCTTTACATCAATAATAAAAATCTGGTGACAAACATTATAAAATCAAATGCTGGACTGTCTTTACTCCTTTAAAATTTAGATTATTCCAACAGAACCGCAGGAGTAAAAACACTTAAAAGTGATATATGTTTTTATAAAACAAACATCAATATGTACATTTATTGCAAATTATATTAAACTAAAATGGAGGGAAAATTAAAAAATGAAATGTCTACTTGCGAATTAATAATAATTTTAAGTGATTACTTTCCCACTCTGATAAAAATCAGAAAGCAACATTTATAAAATTGCCACCACATGACTTTTCATAGCAGGGAACTGAAATCTGTACATCTTATTTTTGCAGAAAAGTAGGCAGGCAGAAAGAATTATACATAAAACAGTCTCCAAAAGTAAAGCAAAAAAATTTTTTGTGATTTTTTTTTTTTTCTCCTCTAGTCTTGTTTAAAATCCATTCAGTAGACTTCTACTTTTTCTGTGAAACATGGGAATACCTGGCTCTAGGATCATGAATTTTCAATGTCAGTGTAAGGACCTCCTCTGACTTTCTTTAAAAAAAAATGCAGCATGAAAATTAATGGTGTAAATACACTTTTAAACTCCAGAATGCAGGAACTGGAACCAAGTGTTAAGCAATTTGCTTAATTATTGACTTTTCATAAAAAAAGTCTCTGGGGAAATAAGTACAGATGCTTTTAGCCTCTTTCTCAAGAGTTTCTGGTTTGCATTTCCATCGAGAAGGATTAATTTCATGTGAAAGGGAAGCATAGTTTTCCTTCTGGTTTCAGAGCTGAAAGCTGTGTATTTTGAAGTAATTTCAGTTCCTGTACAGGAAATTTCTGAATCCTAGTTTTTGCAGAAGCTTGGAGCATGCCTTTATTTGGCCTTCATTTCCTCCCTTTTCGAGCAAGTTTTCTTTTTACCTTTTTGTGGGGAGAGAAGGAAAGAAAAGTTAATTGTAAGGACACGGAGATTACAACTGATGCTGAATCAAAATCCCACCTACATTGTTCACATTTTAGCTTTTAGACTCTTTACACTGTGATTCTTCCCAAGCCACCTTGTATCTTCTCAGCAATTACATCATTACTTGAACATAACTGAAATTCCTTATTGTACAGCACAACTTCCTCATAAACTTGGAAATACACAAGTTGAATAAAAATAATAATAACAATAAGGATAATAACAATATAGTAATTCCATAACGGAATGATTTTTTTCAGTATAAATAGAAATACATCTATCCACAGCTTTCACTAGACTCAGAGAACAAGAATGGTAACTTGTTCTAAATCTTTAGAACTGTATTTAATTACCCAGCTTTATAAAAATAGCCTCACTTAAGAACAAGCACCACTACAGGTGTTCTTCAGACCTTCACAGTAACTTGCACGTCTACTTAAAAGCACAAAACCTCCTCTCGGACAGCTATTTTTACATACATTTTTCTAAAAGACAGACAAATGTATTTGATTCCTTACTGTATAAGCTATAATAAAAAACCACAAATTGTCCTACGTAAGATGCCTGCTACACCTTAAGGAAGCCTCCCTCTGCTATCTCTGTATCCTCAGTATCTTCCTGGCTGCTCCCACAGGCCTTAAAAAGATCCATTGCATTTTGGGAATATTCTGGACTTGAGTCTATCTCCAACAGTGAATCTCCATCACTTCCAAGCACCTGGCTTCTGAAAAATGTTAACAATGTTTTGGTATTTTTTTCCAAGAAACACTGAGATATTACATATTTTAAAGAAGCTATCTGACGTAGGCAGCTTATTAAAGGCTATGGATAGCGCGATTTGTTACAAAGACTTAAAAACTGGTGTATATAACAAACATTACAAGACAGTACACAAATACTACTCTCTTGAAAGACTGAACAATTTACTAGTGTATGAACCTTGCTGTGAGAGGAAAACGTAATTCTTTTTACCGAGGTTCTCTGCAAGATCTTCAATTTACAAGATCTCTAGAAAGGAACCATTGCAATGATTCTTTCTTCCTTTAGATTAATTTGTGATTTCTCCCAGCACACTGGTTTGTTGACTGAATCTTATTGCTCTACAACTTTGGACACTATCGCATTAGAATTATTTTTGTATCAGATTCAGCTAAACAAATTTCTCAGTGTTATGAGCATTTGTGATTTGGTTACATTAGAAAGTGAATCAAGACATTTAAACATTAGACTATAGAAAAAGAAATTATCATCCAAGAGCTGTTCGGTAGTTTATACAGTTCCAAATTCTGCTTTTGACACTTAAAACATATATTAAAATATTGTTAATATTAAACAACCACCGACCCAAAATACCAGAAAAGAATTATTTAGAATTACAGTTTCTTCTGTTCATCAAAGATGGTCACTTTTCAAGCTCTGTTATCAACGAACTGAAGCAGAGCAGATCACCTGAATTCCTGTGTACCTGGGGTTAATAAATGCACTTAAACACTCTCAACTCTTAGTTCTTCCGTATAGCTAGTAAGGGGAACCAGGATGCAACAGGAAAAGAAGTAAAATTTGGTGAAAACAGGTTAGATTATCCTGTTCTGACCAAACAAATCCATTTCTCCAATTCCAGCTGCCCTTGTACGTACTTTGAAAAACAGAACACGACACAACATATGTTGGACCGTGATGTTTATCAATCACTGCGGTTTAGTCGTGCGCTTTGTGCTACATCTGTTACAAATGTAACCCCTTCAGGGTCTGCCTTGAGACAGGAAAGGCCCACCCCCAACCCACCTAGTTTACTATTTATGGTTTTTTTACCTTTGTAGGTCAATTTGTCTCTGTGCTGCTGCTGGCTTTTTTGCTGTGTCTTGCTGTTTTGGTGCTTTGGCATTACCTGCCTCTAAACTACCTGGACTTTCTTGACTGACTGCTGCCCTTTTTCTTCCCCTGACAGGTGGTTTGTTTGCTTCCTCATTTTTTGCAGTGGTACCCTGAGGTTCAGGTTTGGCTGGACGCCCTCTCCTGGTTTTTGCTGCGAGTGATGGTCCTGTTTCATCTACATTTTTTTCCTCTGTTTTTTGATGAATATTTTCAGTTCCAGATGCTGTTGCTGTTCTTTTTTTCCCACGTTCAGTGCTGTTTCCTTGTGTAGCCTGATCAGAATTAATCTCCTAGAAAATAAAAATCATGAATGTGAAGGTAAAAAACAAAAAACAAAAAATTTCCAAAGGCAAATTACCTCAAGTTGTTACCTCCCTCCAACAGAAAGATGAGTTTACCAAACACTAAGCGTTCTTGCAAAAACACGTCACGTGGTCTTAAACCTAGTAAAAAGTTTTACTAAATGGGATTTTGGACTTTAACCTGGCAAAGGTGTTTTCTACACTGTGTTTAATGTCAGTATCTGCATTCAACGTATCTTTTACTTGCTTGAAAGTGAGATTACAGTAAAACTAATAATCTCAGCTCCTCCTGTGATGATTCTTCTGGACAACCTTCTTTTACTTCCTCTTTGCCAACTGACGGGAGAGATACCAGCTGACAGGACAGAACTGAGGAGCAAGAGTAATGCTTCTGGCACAGCAAATGATGTTTCCTTCAACACGTGCAAATTTTGAGACCCACCTTCAGTAAAGGTGCAGATTACGAAAGTCTTAAATGCTAGTAAAAGGAAAAAAAAAAAACCACCAAGGCTTGCAGGGAATAAAGGGAGTAAGACCTTGTCACGTATGAAGCTTGCTATCTTTGTTAATTCTTTGTCGTGTCTGAATAGGTATGGTCCACATGTGTATTCTTCTCACTGACAAGGTAATGGAAGTGATTAAATTTCATGAATTGGTGTCTGTATATGCAGAACAGAGAGGGTGGTGGCAACGCAGGTCTCTACACAGAAAAGTATTCACAGGGAAACAAAGAAGAAGCAACTGGATGCTAGACCTCCGTCCAAACACTGGCTTCCGAAACCATTAGGAGGCAGGGCAGAGAAAAGGGTACTGCAATCGTAGCAATTTCAAACCAACCAATTAAAGCCACTCATTATTTTAAGTGCTGTGTCTGAACCAAGGAGTTTTTTGTTTAAGTATTCTATCATTATTTCCTAAATGTTTAAGTCAAGCAGTCTCTGTAATCTTTACTGCTCTAGCAGCTTCATGGCAGACACATACAACTGCTATTCATAAGAACTTTACAGAAAACAGTGTTTTGAGAATTTCAGCTACAGCCAGGTTTCAAGAACCTGGAAAGCATTTTTGAAGATTTATTTCATGAATACTTTGCCTAACTTCTCTAACTTTTCAGATGACCCCTATTTTGGAGAAAGGGAAGCAAAAAAGGAACTGTATGTTGAAATTTGGGAAAGATTTTTCTTTTTCGTCATTAGGTCATGGGTGCAAATATAGTCTGGGTGTTTTGTTAAAGATTAAGAAAAAAATAACATCATTGTATGTGATGATACAAATCCAAACCACCTGCTTATTATTCTGATTTCATCTTAATAAAAAAAGACTGAGTAGAATACAACTTCTTAAAATGTGTACAGCATGAACCACCTATGTATCCGTACATTATTACAAAAATCTATTTTTGGTTTTAGAATCACAGAATCATCTAAGTTGGAAGTGACCTCTGGACATCATGTGGTCAGACCTTCTGTTGAAAGCAAGGCCTCAGCAGTTATCCAGGGATCCTGACAAGCCAAGCTGTGAACAGCAACATTCCAACACTTTTCTGGGCAACCTATTCCAGTATTTAATTTTCCTCACAGTGTAGATTTTTTTTTTCACTTGCATCCACATGGAATTTCCCCTGAAACAACTTTTGCATGCAGCCTTTTGTCATGTCACCATGCAGCCTTGAGAAGAGACTACTTCCACCTTCCCACAAATACCTTTCAGATATTTAAAGACAGATTAGATTCCCCCAAGGCTTCTCTTCCCTAGGCTGAACAAACTGAACACTTTCAACCTTTCTTCCTATGACAAATTCTCCAAGGCTTTATCATCTTGGTGGCCCTCTGCAAATCTCTCTCCAGTTTTTCAGTATCTCTGTTGACATGAGTAAGACACAGTATTCTAGGTGTAGCCTAAGGAATGTCAAATAGGGTGGAATAATCAGATCCCTCAATCTGCTGGCTGTACTCCTGCTGATGCAGCTCAGGATCCAGCTCGCCCTCACTGCTGCTAAGGCACGCTGCTGACTCAAGCTCCTCTGGTTGTCCACTGTGATGGTCCCCCAGGCCCTTCTCAGCCACCCTACGCACCAGCCAAGTAGATCCCAATGTGTTGTACTGCTGCTTGAATTTAATCTGTTCCAGGTGCAGAACTTCGCATTTACCTTTGTTAAACTTCATGCAATTGTATGTTTTAAAAGTTAAAAAACTATTATGATTTAGGCATGATCACCTCTCCCTAATGGATGGGGGGAAAGCATTAAAAATCCTCAAAATTTAAATAATCTTTTAGTTGTGACATAATTCAGAAGTTAGATGTTTATTTCATGCCAGAGGACCACTTGACATTTTCCCAGCAATACCTTCAGTTAAAGCTACAGGTGTCAGCCTTCACTCTGAAGTAACAGTCTTACTGTTACTTATACCAGAAAACACAGAATAAAGGCAGGTATCTTCTGGAATTTTAGAAAAAAGAAGGAAGTCCCTTCCAATTTGCCTGTGCAAATTTGAGCACATGAGCTCTATTAATTATTCTTAATAAAATAAATAGTTGTTTTGAAAATAGCTGTTTTAAAAGTAAGAGGTCTTCTGTTGGGCTGGAAAAGTAATATGAAATCAAACATTACCAGTTCCTCAGAGACCACCTGCAGTGACGTGTACTGAATAAATCCCAATATCATGCTTATTATAGAGGTATCCTGGTTTGAGTTAGAATCAAACCAATTCTGTTCAGTGACTTTACTTTTCATCTGAGTCTGTTCTAACTAACGGCACTTTCTGAAGCTAACAGCATGTTTTTGCAGGCAGTGCCTGCTTCTGGCAGTGATAACACTTGATGTTTGGAGTTACTGCCAAGGACAGGGGTGTGCAGAGCAAGGTCACTGCTAACTCTTGTGTACCACATCGGGGGGCTGCAGAAAGTGAAAGGCTGCACCTGCGGGGAGGAGCGGCCAGGACAGGTGACCCTAAACTGACCAGCGAGGGACTCCACCCCATATACGTCATATTCAGTACATGGCTGGGAGATCACAAGTATCTCGACCCTTCCGCTGGCCTTC
>VZZY01006562.1:68495-88356 GCA_013400335.1 Eurystomus gularis | reverse complement strand
TAATGGTTCTGTGATTCTGTGATAAAAGGATACGTTGATCCTTTTTAGTCACCTAAGGGGGAAGAGGCCAGAGATTTGAAACAGATTGGAAATATAAGCATGGCTGGTAAAGACAACGTGTGCAACTGGCCTACAATGATCAAGCATTACTGTATGATTATTATAAACCTAGACAGATTCAACGAAGACTGCGGGGGAAGTGTGTTCTGTTGATAGTGTTGGAGTGGCTGGATATGGTATTCTTATGGAACATGGCAATGACGCCTGAGTTGTCATAAATCTTGTCAAGGATGAAGCAGATGGAGAACAGCCTTGCAGAAGCTCCATGATAATGACAGCAATAATAGATTTGCTAACTTGGAACTGTAAAACCTCAGCTCTGTAAATGTCTGATATAGCCACTTTAGTGAAGCTAATGACCCTATTAAGATAGGGTCCAGAAAATAGTGTGCTGCTGCTCTAGTGCTATCACTATTTCCTAGCAAAGGGCTGGCTGGGTGGCCATCTGCAGCCTGAAACCAGCAGCCTTTCTGTCTATGGAAAGATGTCATTTCTTATGTGACTGCTCATGGTATATGTCCCGTACAAGTTAAAGAAAGATGGCTTGATCTTGGTACTGATGGCCTACAGTGTTTAGACCAAGCCTCTGTACTACAGGAGAGCTGAGAAGTCTCTCACAATCATTGTCATCTTGGCATCATGGCTTATGAGAAAAGGCTTCATTTTGGTGATCCTGCCATGATCCATTCCTCCTCCCTCTCTCTCCATCCCCATGTTCCCAAGCTGTAGCTAATAACTTTTTGCTACCACAACAAGATTAGTGTGAATGCTGGGATCCCAGACTGCTTGTTGGTGCAGATGGTACATGTAGTGGGAATGAATCCAGAGTGGTGAATTCTGGAAGGGCTGTGAGGCAGTGGGTGCTGTGCCTGCAGGCAGCCCATGCTATGTGAAATGTGGACATGCTTGGACACAGTGGAGATTCCCTGTAGGCCTGCAGTACAGAGGCAGAGTAGTCTGGGAAGGGATGTCCTTGTAGGGATAGTCCTTCGAAGAAAACTGTGTAGTCTGTAAGAATTCTGAAATCTGATCTTTCTTTATATCTGGAGAGAAAGAAATTCAGGGTAGAGGAGGATGTTAAGAGAGTTATATCTCTCTTTCAATGTTTACAATCAAATGAAAATTAATTGCGTAAATTGTTCTTTCTAAGATTTACTCTTATAGAAAACTTCCAAGTTGTCAGCTGCAGAGTCTAAGTCATTGTCAACATGATAATGCAGTTCCTGAAAGTGTCCACTTCTATTTAGAATAAAAAATTAAGGACTGGCAATAAAGTTAAAACTTAAATGAATATATGAGTACTAAATATCCAACACATATTGCTCCTTATTTAATTTCATATGAAAACTCTCAATTTTCAGTAGTCCTTGAATTCTGACCAAAAGATTTTTGAAATCTAGGTTATGAATTCCTGCAAAATAATATTTATTTCAACCCATGGCAAGACTCTCTTTTATCATACCAGAGACTTAACCTCATTGTCTTTAGAATCTTTATAGCACAATATACATAAAAAAGGCAGTCATCTAATAAAGCAGCCTATCTTATTCTTACATTTTCTCTAACTACTGATCAGATTTGGTTTGTATGCAATACAGAAAACAGACCGCTACTGAAAGAAAGAACAAAAGGCATATCATTGTAAAATCTGAACTGCCAGAATTAGGCCGTCATGTTACAAAGTGGTAATTCTTTCTGACAGCCTCAGCTGTACCAATCATGACATTCGGCAAATTAGCCAGGCCAAGAACAAATAAAAAGAAGAAACAGGTGTGAAACCAACTTCCTGCCTCCCAGGATAAATACATTGTACACTGAAGGGCAATGCACCTGCACTATTGTTTCTAGTTTGGGAGGGGGGTGGGGGGGGGCGAGCTTTTAAGTGCAAATATACTTGAGACTTGATAAAGATGAGAGACTTCTCTATAATTTGAGTGTAAACGGGCTTTTTCTTTCATGATCATTTGTAATAAGTTAACTCTTTGAGGAGACATATAAAACTGTAGATTGAACAAATGATTGCTCTGCAAGGACAGATGAAATAAGGCTAAGCAAAGAGCCTTTTCTGGGCTTGCCAGAGAAATGGGGGAGACCTCACTGTTTCCTGAGTGTGACCCTGTTTCTTAAAGTCACCCTCTGGGCTGAATAGTGTGGTTAGGGGAAGGAACCCAGTGCCGTGATCCTGCTGAGCCCAAATTTGAAGGAGTGAGTCCTTTCCCAACCAGGTGATATATAGCATGCTGCACTGTTTGTGTTTATTTACAGGAACCAGAAGAGATGTAGGAGAGTAGGAGACAGAAGAGCAGCAAAGGGGCTGTAGTCTGCATACCTTAACAGGGTCATTTTGTTGTTCTGTGCCTAAATTCTGCTCCTGCTTTGGTACTTGGGAATATTTGTTTCGTGATTATTGCAATGGGCAGGCACAGGAGTGGGAAGGGGAGTGACTCCAATGAAACCTCATTGGAGGACGAATCTCAGGAACTAGTGAGACTGCTTTCCTGCATATTTTCTCCACTGGTATAGGTGTGGTTCTCAGAGGCAAACTAATCTCTGAGATGGAGTGGGTCAGGAGTAACACAATAAACAGATATTTAAGGGGCAGTTGCAGGACAACTGTGAAATGGTTCCTAATTTTCCTAAGACAGTTGCTGAGCAAACACATACCACTGCCTTGTAGGGCAACAGCTCCTTCCTGGCTCTCTAGGAGAGACTGACACCTGCAACGAGCACTGTTTTACAGCAGCACCTGTGCCTGAGGAAGTGTAATGGGAAATTTCTGTCATTCTCATGAATCCCTGTGAAAAGGACAGGAAACAGTGGTTTCAGAGTTATGGGAATCAGAGAGAGTCCAAGAGACGCAGACCAGGAGGCTTCTTCTGTTGACCTCAGATTGTCCGCAGATTTGTTTGTAACATCATACAAAACAGGTTCTGCTTGGTTTTGTTTGGTGCTTTGTTCCTGGTGACTTTTGGTGATGTTACTCTCAGAACTGATAAGGCCTAAGCAAGCCCAGCTCCTCATGCATTCTGAACAAAGACTAGTGAAATAGGAGAATAAAGCTATTTCATATAAATGTTCTGTTCCTGCCTTGTAGGTTTGCTAGGTCAACATTGCTACGCAGGCTTTCGGGATGTTTTATTAAAGTAACCGGTGCCTCCCGGCAAATGGGTACCTCCTCCACTTTCCACTACAGCCCTGTCACCTTTAAATACAAGGTTATCCCTGCAACAAAATCCTCTGAGAAATGGGTATCTGTGCACTCTTTATGTCACATGAACCTGCCATTAATCTGAAGCATTTTAGAGCTAGAGACAGAAAGCTGTTTCCATGTTAATGTGAAAGTAGTCTGTAATGCAGCAGGTGATGGGACTAGTATGGGTATCACTAGTAGTCAATGCTACTATTTGATTATTTTATAGAGTGATGGAGAGCTAAGGAATGGAGATCTACAGGACAGTACTGTTACTGCGGCAGTTTTCTCTAGCTAGGGAGCAGAACTGCAAATGAAAAGACTGTAACGATTTTACTTAAGTATTATTCAGAATGAGTTGTGCCCTTGCAGTGAAGATTAGTGCTTAACTGCACATGACTTTTTATTTATTTATTATTGTATTCTGTGGGAAATGTGACAAGAAAAGACTTACTGAAGTTCTGCAAGTGAGCACAAGCACTTGTATCGTTTTAACATCTGTCACCGAGCACAATTGATAATGGTGACTGCTATTATGGCATCTTCCTCCCCTCTGCACAAGGCCATCTGGGATTTGTGTTATGTAATAGGATTAGCATTTTGCTTTCCTCTGTTATTTAAAATATTTCTCAGAACTAGTTTTTTAATAATAATAACAACAACAATAATAATATTTGGGCTGTTTTCTGTGAGGCTTTTTGAAAGGAAAAATTGGGAATTCTAAAGCTACTGCTCTTAAGTCAAACACCTGGCCTCACCATTTGGATTTGAAAAGGATTCACTTGAAATAGGATTTTTCAAGCTGTGGTGGATAGGACTGATGGAAGGCTCGTATCACTGGATGAAATGAAGGATAAAGCTTAAATTATCATGAGTGGATCTGTTCCAGTAAGGAAACAATTGTGATTTCCCTTTCCTCTTCTCAGACCTGATTATTTATCACATTGTTTTTAGGGAAAACCTCAGCTACAAATCCTATCTCATAAAATTATAGTGGTGGCCGGTAGCATCGCCTGTTAACAGTGCCTAATATTTATCATTATCTGATCATGGTTTGGTTTGTTTATATGTTTACAAAAACTGAATTATTTGGGCTGAAATTTCTCATAATGAGGGCCTTCTTAGGATGGAGAATTTTAAAAAGTTCTAATCAAAATATCTGGCTATTTTTCAGAACTTGCTAGAACAAAAATAATTTTACCATGAAAAAATGTAGTGCTTTAGATACATCAGTCAAATTCACATAAGATGGAGATAAGGGTATTGGAATGCAGGATTAGGGAAAGAGGGATGGTGAGAAAAGAGGTGGGTTTAGATCTGTGGAAATTTCTGTGTTTACAAGAGTTTTTGAAATTTAGCCAGAAATGTATATTTGAAAAGTATTACTTTGGTGGAGCCCTAATATGATGACAGCTTTGAGGATTTGATCTTCATGTTTGTCTTAGAGTGATAATACTAAGGGTAAAAAAAACAAAACAAAACAAAAAAACAGGAGGGGCAAATTCTGATGCTAGACTTTATTTGAACAAACACTGTAATAATTAAGTTTTCTGACTGGATAAATTCAGGCAAGATGGAATAAAAGTAAGAAGGGTAGTATTCAAATCCCACTCTGCTCAGTAAACTCATAGACTCCCACTAGAGAAATTTCAGACTGCAGCTAAAGACCCTAAGGACTCCATAGACATTAGCTGTGCTCCAGTCACTCACACATGCTGACAAAGCCATGCATAAGAAACCTCTGCAGCAGGGCTTACCATACACCAGTAAAGAGTATAGTAGTGGTTTGTTGGGGTTTTTTTGGTAAGTGCTGCTCTCCTCCTGGTTTGGGAGCAGTCTGGTAAAAGCAATAAGGAAGTAGTCATGGCTTCTGGACTAAGTGCTGGAGCTCTAGCTGAGAGAAGAATGGTTGAGTGAAGATGATAATTTGGGCTCGAATGGGAAACTTGCAGTGGAAGCAGTAATTGACCGGAGCAGGAGATGGTAACTGAAACTCGTTGAGGTTGGAGGCTAATGCTGGAATAAGGCATTTGGGCAGGGAAACAGGAGAGCTAGAAGCAGCTGGCAGCTCTGTGTGCATCAGCATTTACTTACTCCCTTCACATCTGCAGAAAGCCAGAGAACCTTGAGCCCTACCATTTCTCTGCTGCTACCAATTTTCATGAAACCTCTAGCAGATTTGCGGCTGTTAATGGTAAGTACATCAGACTGACTCTGCTAAGTCAGATCACCTAACCCAGTATCCCGTCTCCTCCAGCAGTAAATGCCTAGGGAAGAGTACAAGAACAGGCCTCTAAAGCGAAAATCAACACATGCTCAATTACCACAGTTTTTTCCCCTAGAAGTCTCTGCAGTAGATACAAAGTTTTCAAGTAGCTGCTGACTCACAGCAAAGTCAAAATAGTGTCACATGATGGCTTTTCTTTCTTTTCAGCTAGCTTTTTTCAAGAGCATTCAGGAAACCATACATGAAAGCAGCTGTGCCAGTGCTGTGCACTGAAGCACAGGTGTGAGGCATTCCTTACTTGCTGCTTCTCCCAGACTTGCCTCTGACCCGTAGCTGCACGATTGTGTTTGCTTTCCAGGAGGACTCACACCTCTTCAGTGCTGAAAGCAGCCCTGACACAGATGAACCAATGCAAAAAATGGGCCTGCTGTCTGCCATGTCTGTGACCAATTAGAAACAAGGAATAGAGAAAGATGGTCTTGGGGTGATTCAGTGGAATTTTCCCGAGTCTGTCACTACCCCAAAGACCTGCAAGACTAGGGAAATAGTTTAAAAGTATCCCTTTAAGGGTGCCACTGTTGATTAAATTAATTTCACCTTATATCTAGACATCTAAATCTAAGTTAGCACTTCTTTCCATCAATGAGCACAGACACCTTCAGTGGATCTCTGTCTCTAACCTACCCTAGGATGAAATTAATTTGTATCAGGAATCTGAGACTCAGGGCAGGAGAATGCTGCTTTGCTCACCTTGTGTTTTTACCTGCTTAAGACGATTACATGCAAAAATATTCATTTATCAGAGCTTGTTCCCTCAGAAGAAGATGGACAAAAGAATTGAAGTAAGGAGGTTAAAAGAGCTAGGATAAGGAAGTAAGGAAGCAAGAATGGTGAAATACATATCAAACAGCTGTATATTGTGGGATTCCTGTCCACCCTACGTGCTAAGAAGTTGTTTTGCAACTGTAATCCTCTTAGGTTTATGACTATGTAAATAAACCTTTATAAAGTAAGTATAAAACTATCTGGACAAAATTGGTCATACTTTTTAAAATCTGTACGGTGTTGCAAACATGTCGACATGCTGTTCAACATGAATTGTTTATGATGCAAAGCTATTTATACAGTTGTCTCTCTTTTCTAATATGTTCCATCTCATGTAGAGACTGAAGAATACCCCAGTGATCCAGCTTCACTCCCTACTTCATGGTAAGTCTCACAGGTAAGTGTGCCAAAAGTTAGGATACTTTCTGTCTTTTAGGAGGTAGTTTTTATAAATGATAAAATAGAAATGATAAAATAGAAAAAGTAAATTGGAAATGAGGTAGAAAGAAGGACACAGTAAATTACAGGACAGTATATACAAGGTGTAGACTCAAATATCTGCTTTGAACCTGTTAGAAATCTGAATCTAGAATGACTGAGTGCAGCTTTGCTGAGCGCAAACATGTGCCTTTGCTCATTTAGTTTTTTTCTACATGAAACCTGAATCTCAGTTTTCTTCAAATGCATCTTGAAAATAGTTATTAAAAAAATAATTTACAGTAGGAAGAAATAATTGATTGGCAGCTAGATGAGATAGTCATTCTTTATGAAGTGAAGTTTCTGATCATCACTATGCAGGTACCATAGGTTTTGAGGAAAAAGTCCCAATTAAACTTCTTGCCAATTTTTGTCCTATCTTCACGTCAACCAGCCAGGGCTTTTTTCACCCACTCCAGCAATCTCCTGGTTATATTTTGCCATTGCAGCAATCAACAGGTTCTGTAATAGAATCTGACTGAATTGAACAGGAGAAAAAAAAGGCAAAACAAAAACCTAACCAGATTCTAACAGCACAGCATACAGCAAAGGAATGTTATCCTTACAGCATTGTTTAGACAGATCTGCAATTCAGTAATACCTTCCTCTTTCCACCCGCACTTTCTTGGAACAAAGTCATGGTTCCTATTGGGCCTCAGATTTCAATTCTGTGCACTGCAGAATTACATTATTTTTCTTCACAGTGTGTTTTCAATATGAAACAGAATACACTTGTGCACTGTGAAACTTCCAAATCCCGTCTCCATGCTGGTGGAGTAATTTTGCATTGTGTTCCTGGTTGAATGCCTAAGAACAGCCTTATTCCTAGCTGAGAACTAGATTGCAAAGAACCTAATCCTGTTATGAATGTATGTTCACCGTTTCTCTTTCGGACATAGTGAGTATTGTTAAGAATCTTGGCATTGCTCTTTACCTTGACTTTCCATGCAAATCCATGTGCCAGATGTCATCAGAGAGGTTTTTTCCAGCTGTGCATTTTTTGTGATATACTGGTAGGCCATTGTAACAATGTGGTCATAACATGGGCTAGTGGAGTTTGGTCATTATATTTCAAAAGCCTATCATAGCATTTTTCCGTATGGATTTGAAAGAAGCTTTAACTGCCCCTCCCCATCCTCAACTGGCCTCTTTTCCTTATAACCACGCCACAAAGAGTAAGGTCAGCAAAAATATATGAGAGAGGTTTAACAAGAGGGTTCTTTGAGAATATATTCTGGTCTATAAATACATGAAACTTTACATTTCTTGCTGTGAATTTGCTGCAGGGAGGGAGCCCAACTGCTTTTGCTGAAGTCTGGATATAAATGCTAATATTTTTCTTAACATTTTGCAAGAGACTGTTGTCCAAATGCATTGTCCAAATAAGCCACAGGAGGTATTAGCGTGCAATCTGGTGAATTTTAGCATATAGCTAGCATGCTAATATTGTATTTTAACATGCACACTCACATGTTTTTGGAAGCTAAGCTTTCTTTTATAGGGAAAAAAAAAGAAAATAATATAGTATTATGGGTACAGGATTTCTTTTAAAAGAGAAAGAAATCCTTGAAAACATAGCCAGATATAAAACAATGACTGGGGCTGAAAACTTGTCACTGATCACACATAGATTATTTACTGTCCCCTCTACAGCTGGTCAGGTTGTGATTTTCAGTCTGTGAAAACCATTACAACAGAATTTTCTTTTTTGTAAGATCTAGCTCTCAACTAAAATCTATGTGATATGTTTGTGTGAGGAGTGGGAAGAACAGGAACTAAAGGAATGATTAAAAAAAAAACCAAACCAAATGAAAAGTTTTTACTTTTTGGCAGTGTGTAAATATGTCAAAATAACCTTGAAAACTTGAACTTAGTTATGGTCAAAAAAGACCTATTATATTCATACAAGAAACTAATATATTTCCTGTTTTTTTTTCCTTATTTCACTAATAGAGAATGTTTTAATTTTATTCTGAAAACTTTCTTTTTCCAGTTTTGACATGTTAAACCTTGCTGTGAGAGATATATAAGCATTTTTTACTGAAAAAAAACTATGACTTGCAACACCTTGCTATCAGACAAACAATGAAATTGCTTACAAGGCTGTATCTAAAACTGGCGTTTCAGGACACACAAAACTTCTAGTGTCTAAACCCCTATTCTTAGTGGAAAATAACTGTAAACTCAATTTTCTTTGGTGTTATAAAGCTCCATTTTGTGTTACATCTGGCATTCTGTGTTAAACAGGCTGTAAAATTTCACCTATATATCCCTCTAGAAAACCAAAGTAAATCATAACTTCCATGTAGTTTTGATTTCAAGATATTGACATATGGTTGATTCTCCATTTGATATTTTATTTGCATGAATATTTGTTGTGCTCCTAAAGATATAAATGTGATTTCAAACTGGAAATTCTCTGATATGAACTTCCAGCTATTGGTTCTTGTTATGTCTTTCTTCTCTAGAGAAATAGAACTGAATTTCCAAATTTAAAGAATATCTGAAATGTAAGGAATAACAAAATCAAGATTTTCTGGAACTTCATTAACCCAGCAATTTATTTCTGCATTGCATTCAGGTCATATCTTATTCCTTCTAAGAAATGAGAGAGACTCAACTCTTGAATGAATTCTCTGCAGACTTAAAAGAATAGTAGTCATGCTTATGAAAAACCTCTGTTACTTACAGTCCTATTGATAATATGAAGCCCAGAAATTGCTGCAGTATTGGTCCATTAGTTTTGTTTTGTTTTCCAAAATAAAATAAATCCTCCACTTTATTAATTACATCACTTTCATAAAGCCAATGATTTTACTCGCTTTTGTTATATTGTTTCCCAATATATATAAGATATGCTAATGTTTTTGTTGTTGTGGTGGTGGTGGTTGTTGTTGTTTGTTTAAACAGAAAGTTAAATCAGAAATCTCAAATATTTTAGGGATCTATAGTGCATTTATGCAATTATCTGTATCAGCAATACTATAATGTCTCTCAAATAATGGAATCCTGTTTGTTCTCATATATTGTCTTTCATCAAAATATGTTGACATAAAATAATAAATATTGTATACCTAGGAATTAATTATCTCTCAATTGTATCCACACATGTTTTCATTGTTTACCCCAGAACTTGATTCAAGCCAGCTAGCTTATGCTTATGCAGGTCATTTCATTTGCCCTTTTAAATATTGTCCCAATTTTTTCACTTCTAATTCTCTGCTCTTCAAAGATACAACAAAAACTAAGAAGGCCAGAAGTTGTTTTCCTGGCTCTTTCAGGACTCTTCATTGCAGAGTTAAATTGTTAGACCTAGATTTAATCCTTCAACCAAGTGTTTCTTCAGTCACATGCTGTGTAAGTCCTTCCAACTTTGCACCAAACAAAAACCAAATTTGTTTATTGCCCTTTTGCCTTTTCGGCTTTACTAAAAGCTAATGGAAAACATTTTTGAACAGCTAGCAATCTAACTGTTCAAGAAAAATAGCCGGTGGACACAGACAAGAAAAGAGGCAGAACACAATGAAACCACATTGTGTCACCAGAGGAGACTGTGATCTTGGCACATTGGCTGCCAGTCTCTGGCAGGCATTGTGGCAAAGGAGAATTTGAGGATGGATTTGAAGGACAATAGGTAAATGAAGGAATTTGCATCTCTGACTAAGTATTTACTGAGTGGTATACAGATGGCACCTACCTAAAGGATCAAAGAAATAGAAATCAAGACATGAAAGGGGCAGAACCAGTCTTCGTCACCAAGTTATGGGTGGTATAGTTTTTGTCGGACTACTTAGCAACATGCAAGCTGACAAAGTTTTTGAGGTTTGCTTTTTTTTTTTTTTAAATAAGTTTAAACCTCCTCCTCTCGTACAATTAGCATTTTTTCAAGTGGAGCTGAGTTAGTTGAAGCAGATGGTTTATCTTTTTTGGTGGTGCTTCTAGTTGGACAAATGAGACTTATATCATTTCTACATCTTCCTCTCTCTTGCAGTGCCTACAAAGTCATTCCACATTTTACACACCGTGTTTTGACTTATTTAATGCAGACTACTTTCCCCGCAGTAAACATGATTACCCAAATACTTTAATTAGAGAGCTTCTGCTTTCCTCTCTGGTATAATTAGTCACACTGCACTCACACTGCATTTAAAGGGGGGGAGGAAAAACCCACACATGGAGCATCTTGCAAATGTGCCTATAATCCCATACAGCTGCTTTCTTCACTTTATTCTTTTTTGGCTGCTTATAGAACAAAATTGCTGCAGCTGGGCAGCAAACTGAGCAAAGTTGCAAAGACACCTCTCCTTTCTTTTCTTTGTGGAACCCACCCATTCAGGTATGAAGGGATAGCTCTTGATTAGTGATAGCTTAACATGGGGCTAAGTTCTCTTGGATTCTAGCATTGAATAACTTGGCAGGATTTCTATTAGGTTTGAATTTCAAAGCCAAAAGAGTGATCTGAGATTGCATACTGGCAGTTCCACAGTGGTAATTTCCATGTAAAAAGAATACTTATCACCAGCACCACAGAGAAAGAGGCAGCTTTACACAGAAAGGGCCTCTTGTGAAATTAATTTGGTGTTTATTTTATCAAGAAGCCATTTCCAAATGTGGGGGTTTTTTCTTTCTTATTAAGAAAAATGTTTGTAATTCTGCTGATATTTTTAAGGTAAAGATCTCCTTGTTTAAAAAACGTTCACAAAAATTAAACTGAAAGGGTTTTTCATTAATATGGCTAGCATGCTTTTTATTCCTGCTTGCTAGAAATAAAGGAGGTGATGGAAAAGTAAATGCTCAGTGTAGATTCAGTAAGATACTGGCTTGATCAGTCTGGCTACTCTAAGTTCAGTGGAAGGTTTCCCTAGATGATTATTGAAGGATTTACCATTATTAAGCTTAAAAGAATAACCTGCTTGGCAATATAACTTATGGATAAGGAAAAAAATGTGCATTTGTTAAGAAAAAACCCCAACAAGTATATAAAAAGTTTTTAAAAAACATTGCCATAAACAATATAGTTTTCGTGTTAAAGCACTGACATAAAGAATAGAATACCAGGTGAGATTCACTTAGCTATCCATAGAGAACAAAATGTGTCTGAACTAGTAGTTCTCTAGAATCCTTTTGCTGCTGATAGAAAGAAATGGGTATTTCCGGGTCTGTTTCATCTAATCTGAAAGTAGGTATCTAATACAGGTCAGCTAAACAATGTCCTATTCCCTGCTTATTTCTGTCTATTAACTATAAATGAACTTTGGGCAACTTGTTCAGATATAGGCATCTAAAATCAACAGAGATTAATTCCACACTTTGTTTTTTCTTTTCCTCTAACAATAATTTGCTGCGTTGCCTCCAACAAATCGCACGCACTTAGTGTCTTGTCTGTTTGGACACAGACCTCTTCTGACACAAGGCAATCTTGTCCTGTATGCTGGTACAGTACTCAGTTCCTGCAGAAGAAATAGGTGAGTTTAGAATTCTTGGAAGAGTTATGTACCATAAGGAAGTAGTAATCAACAGATACTAACCTGTGATCACAAGCACAAGAGCAGTAACTTCGATGGTCACATTAGAAGAAAGGTAAAAGCTTCATGGAGAGCTCTCTGTTAATGATCAGTGAAGAGATAGAGGTGAAAGCATCCTAACAGAGAATGCTCTCTAAGCAACATTTATGCTATATTAAAAAAAAAAAAAAAAAGGAAAAAATAATCAAACCTGACTTATATCAAGCCTTTTTCAAGCTCTAAAAAAATGAATATATAGATTACATATGTAATAATATAATATCTGACTACATTTGCCAATGCGTACCTAATTCCTGATGGCACAGTCAAAATCAGACCACCTTTTAGAGTAATAGTGATTACTGCAATATATATTCAAGCCTTTACACTTCTGGTGTGAATATTAATATTAATTTATTGACACAATAAAGCAATAAACTAAAAAAAATATGCAAGGAACTAGATAGCTCTTCAGTTGTTGCAGGAGATCATTTCATGCACTGAGAAAGGACCACATGAAATGGCAAAGGCAGAAATGAAAGTGTAGAAGGAAGAAGGCAGTAGGATTGGGATTGTCAGTTCAAGAAGATAAAGCTGACAAGCAGGATCTGAGAAACAATCAGTGACTGAATCCATCACATTATTAAAGAAGAAAATCCAGCACATGATAGATAAATAGATGAGTTTCTGACTTTGACAAAGGAGATATCCAGGTTTCTGAACTACCATCTTGTCATTTAAACAAAGGATATTTTTCATAAATTCTTTCATTTTTAGAAGGTAGTGCAGCTAGAAGAAATGCATAGCAATGGTACAGCTAAATGTTTTTATATTATACAGTATTCGAATGGATAATCACCAATACATTTAGAATATAAAAACTTGATTAATTTAATGTAGAGTTTTATTCATGTAATTATTATTTTTCTCTTTTGCCTGGCTCATTCTTATCATCTTTGCTTGTCTTTTTGGAATTTTTTTCTTTTAGTTTAAAAGGTATCTGTTAATTCTCCACATTTTCTTCAAAGCAGAACATAAATGCAGCAAACATTAGGACTGAACTCTCAACCCAACCCTGTAAAAGTAAAATCATAATTAGGCAAAGTTAGTTTGTCTGTCGCTGAATGTAAACAAGTTGAATAACTTCATTATTTTCAAGCTTTGCCCCTACATTAGAATAATTCACACTACTTCAGGGAAATGACACCTGCTAATTAACCACAAGTAGACAAAGCACTTTAACAGCCATAATCAGTCATTTTCTCCTGCTGTTTTAAAAAAAATTTAAAAAAAAAAAAAAAAAATCAAAACTTTTGTATCAAGATGTTTTCATGAATTGTCCTCTTGAGGAAACCTTACTGCTTGAAGTAGACTTGACTATAATAAGTCACACATCTATTCAGAATAGGGATTAAGTAAATGCACATATATACCCCATTGTATTTTACACAGCACATGTTTGGGATGGTGAAGTGACATAGCTCCAGCTAACAGTAGATGTGTAAAGGGGTTAGTATGTATAGTTAATATGTATTTCTTGGATGACTTATTTCTAAAGGAGGTTTCTATAATACTGACCCAGTAACTTCCCTAAGTTCCCTCCCTTTCCATTGACAAACCTTGCCTTGTGTACAGCATCATAAATATCTGAGTTTAAGTGGTATGAATCACAACCCAACAATCCTGTCCCCATAAAATTTATATTCAACATGCACAAGAGAAATAAAGTATTGGCAAAAGGAAATATTATCCCTATTTACAGTAAGAAGATGAAACATGGAGAATAAATCTCATACAAAAAGTCCATGATGGAATGACAAGCTAACCCCAAACTGCTCAAGTTCTAGTTCAGGAATCTAGTTATGCTTTTTTTACCCCTCTGCTTTCACATTTTAAGAGCCTGCAGAATTGTTTCAATTGTGTTTTTAAGAGTTCCTGTGAATCCTAATTTCTCAATTAATTTGCAATAATTTACAAAGTACTTTACGTGTCCTGGTGGGATACTTACTACATTAACCAAGACTGTGCTGATACTCTCCAGAATTGAGTGAAAATGTTAAAATGAGATCAATAGACTCTACTAGAAGTGGCAAAGCCTTCTAGCTGTTTTCCTCATTCACTCAATACCTATACTGGGTTGGAAAGAGCTGCTTCCTGGGACATACTAGAAAGAAAAACCTTAATGCTAAAAATGGAAGATATACAAGAAAATGTTTTCACAGTAATTAGTAGTTGGCAAGCTAAATATAAACCCACAAAAAAACCAGATAATACAGTCTTATTTCTACAGTAGTATGGAGAGGAAAATGAGCCCTGGGGAAAAGTACTGAAACATAGGGAAAGAAATTATGGAAATCCATTTAAGAAATTGAGATTGTGAATGGTATTCACAAAATAAAAGGGGACTCCAAGGACAAAATAAAAAGTCACAGCCTTTCCGGACATGTGCCAAGAGAAATGAGCATATATTCTGTTTCCATTGTATGAGTGAGAACCAGGTAGACACTTAAAAGGAGATGGTGAACAGACTGCAGACTATACTGTCTTTCTCTCAGCACACGACTCAGAGTATGTTGGACAACCTTTTGTCCTTTGTCCCATCTGACTATCTCTGGACATGTGCTGATCCCCATAATTATTTTTCTGGGTATCCATGTACCTTTTAACAATCCTAAGCAAAATTAGAGCAGCCTTTATTAAAAAATTGTTATTTTCTCAACCACAGCTTCAACTGTTGCCATAAAATAATTATACACTTTGACCAGCTTTTGGAAGAGTTTATATGATGCACTAGCTTGAGATAGCAGGTGACTGGAAGTTTTCACTAATGGTTAAGGAAGGAGCTGCCAGGAAATCTCATCCTGCAGGTTATCTAAAGGATTCTTTGTGGCCTTTGCTTTTAGGAGTTCCATTGCAAGGCTTTCTAATTTGGCATGTGATATCTCTATATGTGAGAGCAGTATATTTGCTTTCTATGATGAAATTCCACACAGATTGGCTGAGCTATGTAGGTTGAGCATTGCCATGTCCTTAGCTTTTCTAGGAAAATGAAGGGGAAGGCTGGTTGTCATTTCTAGAAAATAATGACTCAGCCCTTCTTCATATCTTGCAATCATCATATCGTGTCAAGATGACCAACCTCCTCCATGGTCAGCTTTCTGGGAAGGGAGCCCTGTTGCTAAGGGACAGAGAGCTAATCTCCCAGACAGATAAAAAACATTAAAATTCTGTGCTCTGGTGCTGGACAGTCAGGATTTTCTGACATGTAACAGTGTTGAATTCTGCCTTTTCTCTACCAAAATGTATGCAAAAGTATTTCTAAAAGAACATTACCTAGATTGCAAAGTCCAAGTCCTGAGGATTAGGAGATCTCCAGACAGCCTTGATTTGGCCCTATCTGTAGATGTATTGAAAGTTCCCATGAAAGTCTTACTTTGCCCAGTATTTTAAAGGGATATCAGAAACAGAATTAGGGATGAATGCCCACATATCCAGCATTTCCACCTTATGATCCAAGCAACTTTCCTTTACCATTGTATTTTTTATTACAGATATGTCCATGCAGACATATATACCCATATAAATTTATACTATTGAGAGAAAGGAAGCTATGTTTTCCATTCAGTATGAAGAAACATCTTGATTGACTTGCTTCTCTGAAATGATTAATGAAGAAGACAGGTAAAATAAAAAGTCTAAAGACCTCATAAACTGTATGCTACACCTGTAATTGCAATATTTAAGACTCTGTAACCACATTGCAGAAGAATAAAAGAAAACTATTTCAATACAAGGACTCTTAGATATATCCTAAGTTTGTTAACCTCTTTTCTTAGAACACAGCTTCCCACCAGCTGACCCAGTGAGCAAGTCCTTTCCGACATCAGAAGAATGTACTCTCTAGCCATTCCAGATCAGAATGAGCAAGCTCTACGTTGCCACGGCAGTAGTTAGATTGAGAAGGGGATAAGTACAAAAGGTGGCAAAGGCAGCCAAAAATAACAAGTTATAAAGAAGTGGAATCTGTTTATCTGTAGTTAGGTGTATAGGGTTAAGTTCCCAGCCTGGTTGTGAAAGTGTTTTAAACCCCAAGTGTCAGCATAGGATTTGTGGTGATGAATTGTTAACCTATGGGATCACAGGCTGTAACAAGATCTCATTTGTCCAGATCCAGAGGATCTTCTCTTTCAGTGCCCATACCCATTCTCCACTACTCATTTATTACTCAGCACCGTATAAGGCAAGATATGGTTTCTTTTGCTCCTCCTTGAGCAATACAAACTCATTCAATTCCTACAGAGTAGGCATCCTCGAGTAACAAGTGAATATTACTATGTAACAACAGTTCAGATATTTAATAGTTTTCCCTCTGATCTCCCTGAGAGTTCATCTCAAAATTTTTCTTGGCCTGCTTTGATGCAAAGGAAAGAGTCAAGTCCTTGCAGGCAAAATCCTGGTGGCAGACAGATTATTCATTGTTTCCATTTTTAATTCTGACCTTTCCTGTTTTATTTGCGCTCAAGTAGTTTTGGTTAGATGATGAAATACAGCACAACTGAAAAAAAAAAAAGGAAAGTCTACAGACTTGCACAACCTACATCTGTAGCTGCAGCCAAACGAACCATGCAACTCCAAGCCCACCAAAGAGATAATGTGAAGCTGGAATCACTGAAGGCTGTAAAAAGTTTAAAGAATTCAAGAAAATGTTTGTGAGAGTTTGATATAATCCAGATATTTGGTATATGATCAATGTAGATTCCAATGTGTGCCTGATAGGCTAGATTCAATCAGGAAGTAAAATTAATTGTCAGCATGAATTGTTGTGATTACTTATTTCCTCTTCCTTTCTTTTCTGGGAACTCTACAGTATTTTCTTCACTGTGCTGTAAGATTAACTTGCTCTATGGGATGGATAAGTTTGGTAGTCATGGGATCGAAGTGGGCATGTGTTGCAACACATCACTTGTGTGTTTTTTCATATGATCAGAAAAGAGCTGAGCAAGATTTATCTTTCTTTTGGTCATATTATGAGACAGAGGTTGATGTATACAGTCCCTGACTACAGTCCCTCCCTTCCATGTGAGGTTGTATGTTCCCCCTTAGCTAAAATGCAGCTCACTGTTGCAGGTGGCTGAACAATGGTTGAAACTTAAATTCAAGGCTTAATAAATGAGATAGCATTTGAAATGTGCCATTGCTAATTTCAAAAATGTGATTTTCTTGATGTGATTCACACCCACACATGCCTAACTTTGTCCATCTATTTTTTTTTAATCTTGCTTTTATACCCTAAAGCAATTTTGTCATCCTTCTGAGCTGCCATTTTCACTTAATGGTGAAAGGAATATCAGGATATGTATGTCCCAAGAAGCTATGAAAAATATAACCCAGATTCTGCTGCAATAAAGAAATAACAAGCCATAATGTGGAATAGTCTCTGAACACTCATTTCTTTGAATAGCCCACTTATGTCAATCAGATTACTGTAGTGATTACAAGAATAACAATAAGAGCAATATTTTTTTTAGAATGAATGCAGTACTTCGGCTTTTAGACCTCTTTCATATTAATCTAACCAAACAATCTGCAATGAGTTCCTTGAGTTGCTGTGAAACTTGCTGTCTTGGTCAACTAGAATTAAACTGTCCTAGTATTTGCCATGCCCACAGCAGAGACAGTGCTTTTCTTGGTGACTGTGGAGTCTGCTCCAACCAGAGCTTTACCACACTAGGTAAAATATTTTTTTCCCTGCTGGGCTGTGCATGTGCCAGCACCAAGATAAGAAGACATCAGATCAGGAGGTTACTGTGTCTGCCTGCTGAGATCCCAGCTGCAAAACAGCACCAGTATTGCCACTGCCCCACAGTTCTCTGAGACAGTAACCTAAATAACCTTAGCATATTGCTTTGAAACTCATTGCAAATATATTATTCGTGCAGCAGGCTGTAATAAAACATCTGCCCTACTCCCCGTGCCCTGGTCCCTATGAAAAGAGCCCAGGCACTAGAAGGCAGCTGGAGTGCTCCCAAAGAGTCACCACGAATGCACCTGCTCTACAATGTGGGTACAGCGAGACCTGCCATACATTTGGAGTAGATTTGTTTCACCTAACTTAAGATGCCAGTCTCAGCAAGTCATACCTCGCCCTTCAGAAAACAAAAAGAGTTTACTGGAATTTAAGTACTTCTAGAGAGCAAGTTGAGAAAGGCTGAGAAAAATAATTTGGGATGAAATAACTTTCCTCTGAGTTTAAAATTGGCTGTACAGAAGCTGATAACTAGCCAAGAGTCAGCCAAATGTTGAACACTGAAGTGTATGCTGCCCTTTGTATGTTATTGTAGAATATCATCAAATTTGCATAAAACATAAGAATATTTGTTTATGAGTGCATAAGCTTTAATAGATGTGTGGTTGCCCCACAGAAGACCTGTCTGTTGGAATGTCATGCACTCTCACATTGTAGCTGTTTTTGAAGGACAGTAATTAGTTTAGAACGTATAGATTCAAATGATATGTGTGTAGCTTACATATTGATTCAGATAGTGATTTACAAAGTCCAGATTCACAAAATTTATGAGCACAAAATGTAATCCCCAAACTTTTGCACCCTTTTTGTACCCATTTTGAACCCCTTGGTGTTTTGCAATTTCAATTTCCCAGTGCAGCTCACAGAAGTTTGGTAATAGCATATGATTTGTAGTTTCATCTTGGAAGGATAAAGCTAAATATATTTTAGAAATGAATACACTATAGCATTACACTTAATATTGAAATAGTACAGTATTGTTGGACCTAGAAATTGAAATAAACCTTGGAAATACCTTACACTGATTTTTGGGATTCACTGTAATGAAGATAAAAATAAAACCAGAATATATTTCTGTGAAAAAAACCAAGATGTAATGTAACAACAAACATCACAGATTTTGGGCTTTCTAGGGTTATAGACAGGATTTCAGCATCTTGAAAAACACCATTCCATAGCACTTAACAATTTAAATCTGAGTACAGACTAAATCATTAGAACAATATAAGCAAAGCAAGAAAGCGACAAAATTCAGCAGTCACTGTCAAGTCTTATATGGAGATAAAGCTGCAGGAAAGTAGCAGTGCTCAGAAAGTATACTTGATTGATTTGTAGAACTTTTCTTTGGTCAGGCTTGCAGTTCTTTCAGAGAAACAGTATGTGTCTTTCTCAGGTATTTCTGGGTGCACTGCTCTGTTGCTGAAGCAATAGCAGACTGACAACGATCAGTCCAGAGTGGATTTAAAATACTGTTGTTTAAACATCCCTTACTCCTGTACATATTGCTCATTCTGCATACTGGAAATGGAATACAATTCTCCTTTGCTTGAAAAGTATGTTCTTAATGTATACTAGATGCCTGGTTTTCTGATTTGGAACATCTAAACTCTCACTTCATGAACAGTCATGAGTCAAAAAACTGAAGAATATTATTGGCACGTTCTGAGTCATATTGCTATTTAAATATCTACACATTACACTTGCACAGATTCTCACAAGAGAATGAATTACCTCCAGACAAAAAAAAAAAAAAAAAAAAAAAAAAAAAAAAA
>VZZY01006562.1:0-68490 GCA_013400335.1 Eurystomus gularis | reverse complement strand
AAAAAAAAAAGAAGGAAAAAGAAGACAGAAAGAAAAAGGAAAAAAAGCACGGCAGATATTTTTCTAGCCTTCTAACTCAAACTTTATATAAAATCTTTCTGAAAATGTCTTTTCAATTGCTAACAGTTTTTGTATAGTCATTAAAATAAGTGTGTCTAATGAATTTATAAAGGTTACACAGAATTTAATTTACCTGGATTTACTGTGCTTAGATACTAGGAAAGATCAAGGAATTCATACTGGTTACTTATAATGAGGTAATCAGGCTTTAATGAAAATCAACAATTATTAGATAATTGGTTCAGATTGAACAGACTATTGATCTGTTATTGCAGGACAAGAATAATTAAAGGGCACTTAAGGTATGGAAAAAATGGCAGCCAGAAACCGATGTGCCTATAGAAGTCTCCAAACGACAGACATTTAATAGCCCTTTATATGTTACTATAGCAACACACTTTGATAACTCATCTGCCCATACCATAGTAAAACAAGGGGCACAGGGCTCCTCGGAAAGTGCTATCTCCTTTAAGCAGATCTATAAGCATTGCAGATGAACAGAACTCTAAACATTCCTCTATGAATATTCATGAACTAAGTTGTTTTTTGTTGCCTGCCTAGTCAGCAGTCACAAAACACATGGTGTGTGTTGGCAGCATCTTGCCTAGGTAGAGGGCTATGGACTGAGGCAATGGCAGGAACCAGGACCTGTGAGGCTGACTGACATTTCCATCTGTAGCGAAGGCTGGTAATTAACAGGAAGGAGTGTGCCTGCAGCATTGCACCATCTGCTAGGGAAACGGCTCAATAAGAAAGGAGCTGGATATCATCTCAGTGGTGGCTCGATCTGGTTCCGACATGAGGCTGGGCATCTGTTAGCTGAGGAGATAGGCTATTAGGAAATTCGACTGGGAATGAACAACATGGAAAGAGCACTCTGACCTAGCCCATAAAAGCATCTCTTCAGAAATGGTGTCTTTTTATCTTACTTACACAAGTCTTCTGAAAATGGTTTGCTGAGGGACCATTATGGATCTGTTTGAAGTTACACAATGGTTTCAAAAATGCTGCTTAATTCCAACATGAAATTCTTGAAATCAGGATACAGCTGTCATCTTTTGACAATAGAGCTAATTTCAGAGTGAGGATATGAGGTTAAATTCCTTCTTCTGTTGTTTGTTTTTTGAGGGCAGGAAAGAAAATTAACTTTTAACTATTGTATAGTTTAACTCTCAGAGCACAGTGAATCTGGGATAATCAAATGGAAAACATACAGAGATGAAAGCATAAAACCTTGCCATGTTTTAAATGCAAGATTTTGCAGAACACAACAGTAAAAAAGAATGTCAATATATGTTCTCTGTATGCATATATACATATAGAAATACATATATGTGTATATAGGTTTAACAATAGATTCCTTTTTTCTGATAGGAATCTAAATAGCTGGTGGTTTACAGAAAGATTTTCAGGGATGAGATTTTTCTTCATGGTGTTAAAATAGGTGAGCTTTTTGTGCTGGGAGATCGATATATGTACCTAGTTTTGTAATTTAAAATATTCAGAATGTAAATAGAATAATGGAATCGTTTTGTTTGAAAGAGACCTTCAAGATCATCAAGTCCAACCATTAACCCAGTTCTGCCAGGTCACCACTAAACCATGTCCCTCAGCATCACATCTACAGGTCTTTTAAGTGCCTCCAGGGATGGTGATTCCACTTCCCTGGGCAGCCTGTTCCAGGGCTTGACAACCCTTTCTGTGAAGAAATTTTTCCTAATATCCAATCCAAACTTTTCCTCATGCAACTGGAGGCTGTTTCCTCTTGTCTTATTACTTACTACATAGGAGACCAGACCAACCCTCACCTCACAACAATCTCCTTTCAGGTAGTTGTAGAGAGTGATAAGGTCTCCCCTGAGCCTTCTTTTCTCCAGGCTAAACAACCCCAGTTTCCTCAACTGTTCCTTGTAAGATTAGTATTATTAAAGGTATTTAAAGCATAATAAATCATAATACTCATGGAAATGACAGTCTGATGTTCCTGAGGCCTTTGCTAATGTACAAATTCAGCAAAATTTGGGGTAAATTTCTCTGGTTTTGTCTGCTGACATGCTTGATATTCTTTGAGGGAGGAACAATCTTTGAATCTTATTCCTCTTTTGGCCATAGCACTGAAAGTAGGCATGCTCATGTTGTACTTGTAGCAATACACTGTGTTAACATCATCAAGGGTTACATTACAACAGTGCCAAAGGATGCAAAGCAGTCTCAGGATATGTTTGTGCACATATTAAGCGCTCAAACACCTATTGAGTTGCTATAACTTATCAAGTTGAACAGTCACCACTGGCAGCATGTGTTTTATTTTCTAACTGAGGAAAATGCAAGACAATGTGATTTAGTGCAACTCTCACTCACTGCAAGATAAAGTAACTCCAATCATGCTGCATTTGCAGACTGAGAGCATGTATGGGTACTACAGCTGGGCTGTTGTTTGCTTAGACTGTGGTAATTTTGTTGTACATCAGAGTTATAAGGGTGACTTTAGTCATCTGTATGAGTTTTCCGGGCTTTGTCTACAGTCAGTGTACTGAGGTAGCACTTCCAACAGACAATTTTGGTGTTTCAAGGGGCTGATGTGGCTACATGCGGAGCTTAAGCCTGACACCTACCTTTTAAATCCACATCCTAATTGCCATTCCCTTCCTGTAGAGTTCATAGAAATGTTGACACATACAACTAACTGCTGGGAAAATGAGCTGACATCAAGAACCCAGGCAAATAAACTGAATATCCAGTAGAGACCAACTATTTCTTATTACGGGAGCTTAGAATATGGGAAAGAAAGATGGCACATCTCAGAAAATGACAGAAGTGTTTTAATCATTGTACAGAGTATCTAATAAAAAAGAACAAAGTTTTACTTCCTATATTTAATATTCTGTTGTTTTCTTTCTTTCTTTCTTTCTTTTTCTGTTTTCTCTCTCTAGATTTTAAGCTTTTATCTTTCAAAAAAAAAATTTTATTGTTTTCTGGAAACACTGATGAATATTCGGCTTTTCTCCATAATAGGAACCAACTTGCCTCCACAGAGATTTATACAGCTGTATTTATGTTTCAACTCCATCCCTTTCAAAAGGGAACAGCAAACCTGTAGGATCTACTCTCCTAGGAACCCAGAAACCAGTTATGTGTAATGCAATTTTAATAAGAATATTAGCACCAGATATAGCTTTGTCAAGGTGTGTGGTGTGAAAGACTGGAAGGCCACAGTCTAGGTAGTGAATATGGTCAGGACATGCAGACTTTCTGCTATTATTTCTGTCAATACCTTTTTACAGGGAGCTGTGCAAATTAGAATGCTTGTGAGTTACTCTCCTCTTACAGAACTCCCTACTCACAAAACTGCAGGCAAAGATGTCCTTGTAGTAAAAATCAACAGGCAACCGGAAAAGCAATTTTTGTTAACTCAGAGACTAATCAAGCAGAAATCACCATTGTGTGTCCTCAGCAGTTGAAGGCTGACAATTGAAGGCTGATCTACAGCCAGTAAAATGGGCAACCCCTTTTTTTTTTTGGTTTCCCAAATATCTATTTTCTTGACAGCAGGTTCCTCACTATTCAATCAAGGGCAATATGTCTTCAGTCAACAATTTTCCCTTTTTTCTTTTCTTTTTGTGTATGTGTATGTGTGTAACACTGTTCTTAAAGCTCTCTGCAGCTGGTTGTCATCTGAATGACTGCCAATAGCGTCCAAGAGCACTACCCCCTCCTGAACACATCATTTGGCTCCCTGAGATTATTTACTAGTGAAAGCTCCACATGCACAGAGTCAGTCAGAAGCGGCTCTCGGAGGAAAGAGCTGGGTGCGGTTGTGGCATTTTGGGAAATGACTTAGGAGAGGAGATAGAAATACCATTTGGCAAGTGAAAGGATGCATCCTGCTGTTGTCTGAAGTTACGTGCCGAGGCAGGGCAGGCCAAGAAGACCCTGAGGAAAATTAATTTCTGATCAGCAGAGTCCTAAGACAATGGGTAGTTTAACTAAAACACAGCATAACCTTTTGGGCAGAGGATTTTCTTGGAGATGGGGGATTTGGGAGAATGGCGGTAGTGGAAAGGGAATGATGCAAATCCTTTTGAAATCCACAAAAGGTTTAATTGATTTCCGTAGGCTTTCTCCCAAGCCTGAATTGTTTACCACACAGTGAAAATCATTTTAAACATACTGTTGTGATTGTTTAGTTTGATATTAATTGAGAGTAAGTGGATTCGGTCCCAGAAGACTTCAGCAATGCGTGAAGTAAGATTTCATTTAGGTGTCATTGCAGAGGCTGAGATTCAGTGCTGAGCTATTAAGGCCACATACAGGCTCATACACACACAGAGTCCCAGCATCCAGTTCCTATCTGCAAACATGCTGTCTTTCTCTGTCCAGCGAGATGAACCCAAAACTTGTGGGTCCTGACATCCTTTTTAGTGCTAAGCTTGAAAGCATTCTCCAAGAGAAAGAATCAGAAGTAACTTTGGAAGCCCAGAATGCCAATTTTCACCTTCCTGAACTATAATAGGTGCTACCCAATCACAGCAGCCAGTAGTGCACTGACTTGATACAAAAGGAGAAAAATAAATGTTATTATTCATTATTTCAATTATATTTGCATGTACAATCCTTTCAAACTCATTCAAGATGCTGAGTCAACAAAGAAAACACTACAGTTCAGAACAAATGAAAGTTTTGCTGCCTTATTAACTCTGTGGGAAAATATGAAGCACTGGATCTGTTATCAGATGGTACTTGAAAGATAATAACTCCAGCTACAGAGCCTGAAGGGGTTAAACAGCTCTGCTTACCCAATAGCTGAGCCCTGTTTTTATAAATACTTCCAGAAAATTATGAGTTTAACCCAAAGAAAGGGATGGGAGGAAACTTTGGGCAGTGCAGATTTTAATCCAGTGTGAAGACTCCCAGCAAAATGACTTAGGAATGATTTCTCCCAGGTTCAAACTGCACAGACAATAGGGTGGACACACATCCAGCAGTGGGGGCTTTTCTTCAGACTCAAAAGTCCAAATTCTTCTTAGATTAATAAAACCTTCTGAACTCTCCTTCAAAAAGCATGAGCGCAGGGAAAGGGGAGCCATGGGCACTTGGAGAAGGAGGGAGGCAAGCAGCATGGCAGGATGCTGTGAATCTGGGATGCATTGGCAGAGCTGTGTGGGGAGAGTTTGCACAGCACCTGCCCACACGAGAGCTGGCTCCAGTCAGTGTCATTAGCCACTCATTTCATAACCATTAAAGTCAGCTATAAAATTATAAATAAAATAAAATGAAAAAAAAAGAAGCAAACCATAATGTAACAGAACAGTGAAGGGAAAGGGTTGGTATTGTGCAAAACTTTAAAACACTAAGTTCAACATAACGTCCAGCCCCTGCAGTTGCAGAGAAACAGTTTGTGTACATAAAGGCATTTAACTGTACAGAGAAGGTATCCATATATGCACAAAAGCTTCCAGTGCTACAGAGGATGAAAAGGGAAGGAAATAAAAGCTGAAGGTTTACTGTATAGTAAGGACAAAATGCTCAAAGGCCACAGCATTTGGAACATGTTGAAGTCAGTGTGATTCTCAATATTCTTCATAATGAAGAAGAGAGGTTGTTTTTTTGTTTCTTTTCTTTTATTTTTTTTGCTTGCCTCAGTCATACCACTAATTATTTAGTGGTCTTTCAAATCTTTTGTAATCTCGACTTGAGAAAGCACTGAAAGATATTAATTCTTAGCCATGTGTCTCATAAATGAAGGCCATTCTGCTATACTTAATGACAAGGCTGAGGCAGCAAGATGTCATTTGCTTTTTTCTCGGTTTTTAAATTGCTTTCTAAATGAACTACAGCTGTGAGGGCCAGGTGCTGTGATCCCTTTAGAAAGATCAGGAAATGATGAAATCCAAAATTTCAAAGTGTGATGGATGTCAGCTCCCGATTTGGTGTGTGTGTGAGGTCACCCCCATGCACCTGGTGCTATCTCCACAGCAGAATCACTTTACTGTGGAAAAAAAAAATAGATGCACATGTCGAGTGTAAGAGTAACAATATGAGATGCAGTTTATAATTATCCCTTTGTTTTCTCCTCATCAACATGGAAATGATGGATATACAGTGTGTGTGCTTCTTGTTCTAGGTGCTGCAGAGTATATTAAAGCAAGTTTTCAGTTAAAATAACCAACAGGGCTGCGTAGTGAGTTGAGCAGCCACCACACGGGGAATGTGATATCAGAAAAATAAGAGCTCACTAACTAACTTTACTTAATTAGAAATTGTAGCTGCAAGGTCAAGAACTCTATTAGCTAAAATATATTTTACAGAACATGGCTTTGAAGGTGACTGAGGTGCACTAGAGCAAACAATGCTTTTGTTCCAGTTCCTTGAGGCTTTTTTTCTGACTCTGCAGTAATTCAGGAAGACTGACTGAAGCTTTTTAAAATGCATTGTTGAAATATTATTACTGTTTTTATTGAAGGTATAGCTTAATCCTAGAAAATCAGCATACAGACCAGCAAGAGAGACATGATGTCAGGAAAATGCACATAAAACACAGATATGGAAAGCTGGAGTCCTACTCTCTGATACTGTCATTTGACATGTCGCTGTGTTGCAACAGATGCTGCAGATTCTGGGGTATTTGTGGACACTGCCAACTGCTTCCCCCATTGTGCTTCTCTTTGTGCATTGGCCAAATTGCTCCTCTGAACCAGCACAAAGATTTATCCACTCTGGCAAGCCACCAAAAAGATCCAGTGTACAAAACAAGATATGTCAAATTCAGCGTCTGGACTGCCCAACTGCAGCACGAATAAAACCATTCAGAGGCAGTGTTCTCTGCTGTGTAAGGATATATACCATCTTCTGCTGAGTTTTAGTAGCAGAGAAGTAAAAAGTAAAACAGCTATACTCTTAAGTTTTCCAGAGACCGAGATGTTTTTATTATAGATTAATCCTGTGACAAATGCATAGTTTTATATTAAACACATCTAAGCACTGGAATTCAACTGGGAGCTCATCCTCTGTTCTCAAAGCTCCTGCATTGCCAAGCTGGATTTGAAACTTTTTGTAAGCAGGTTTTTGACTTCCAGTACATTGTCATTCTTAAGTAAAGCATAGTCAAAACAATGTGCAGGAATGTGAATAAAAATTTAAATTACTGAGTGTAGATGGAAACTTAAGAACTGGGTCACCACATCTTTGAAATGAATGACTGGGATGCTGGTTTCACAAAATGCTGTATTTATTACCTGTGGTGAAAATTCTTGGTTTGCTAGGAATTTTTCTGTATTGATTAGAATAACATCATAACATGTCAAAGAACTATCTACAAACCGCCAACTCAGACAGTTTTAGGATTCCTGTAATAGACTTAAATGAAGTATATCTAGTTACTTCTTGTCTGCAATTTGAAAAGAGGAATTTTTGAAACACCTACCTTAAGGTCACATGCCGGGCAAATGATGCTTGCGTTTTATTTGTTGAGGGAGCAGAACACTCCAATTTTGCCCAATCCCATAAATTTTATGGGATGTCAAATCAAGTAATTGTCAAAAGAAATTCACATCAACTATTTACTCACAGATTTCAAACTGATCCATTACCATGAACAAAGAGCTACAAGGAGGTCTTAAATCTGAAGGACAGACAAGGGATTGTTCCTAAGTAAGCAGTAGTGAATTATGGGTACAATCATGTCTGAATTCCTGATAGAGAAGTTAAAAATTTATGATTTTTTTGAACCACAAAAGATTTAGAGGTAGACTAACTTCAGGACTTTCAGATTTGCAAAGAGATCATCTGGCCATTGAGACTGATGTCAGGCCTTGACCTAAGAGATGACTACTCACTTTGGGAGAAAGTTTTCTGTAATGACTCCATCAACTTCATATTTGGATCAGAGATATAAAGAGTGTACGAGGCTTCATGTTAGATCTGTTCAACTATGGCATAAACTGGTTGATTTTTTCAGGCAATTGATTCTAGAAAAGGGATCCTTTACTTAGATCAAACTGTTCAAATACTCTCATAAGAAGATCCCTTTGCCTCATTTCATAACAAAGCACACCTTTAAAAAGACACTTGTGCTACGCATAAGAATGGCTGAACAGGGACCCATAGTCCCATATCCTGCATTCAGCAATGATCATAAATAAATTACAAAAAGAATACTAAAAAGTTCAAGCATATTTCCCCAAAAATTTTTCATAATACATTTTGTGCAGAGCACCCTTTGGCCACAAGTTGCAACTCCTTGCTGATGCAGATAGCATTATTAAAGTATTGGCAGGTTCTGGACTGCTATCCACTAGGTTTTATGCTTTTCAGTATTTAGAATGAAAAGACAAAGATAGGCAGAAATAGACACTAAACAAAATCCCTGGATTAAGGTGCTCCTGGGTTATGGGGCTGTCAGTGTTTCTGAAGATCACTTTTGGAAATGTCTTTTTAACTGTATCAAAGTCTATATCAACACGCCAGATTGAGAGTTCATGTGTCTGAAATCCAGATTCAAAGTCTGTGGTTTGAACCCATTTCTGGCTTTCTGTTAGTTCAGTTTGCAGGAGACATCGAGAGGAATTAAACTCACAGATACCTTGTGTAATGATAAAATAATTAAAATTTTCAAAAAGAAAAAAGGAAAAAGAAACTAAAACTTCACCACCCTTCAGTCTGATAGGAGTAAATAAGTTTTTAACCCCTGGGAAACTGCTGATTTTTGCAGCACAGCTATAACAAAGCAGCTTTATCCATCTTCATACTTCTATTCTTTAATCACTTTATTGTAGTTAAAATGAATGGGATTTGTAATGGTAACATTTCTTTTAAATTACCTGTTTTAAATAGGTGCAGGTATTTACTTTACATTGTTAAAGTATTTTTGTCATATTCAGTTGTAATACAGCTTGATGTAGTAGGAGAGCAGGGATAGAGGAGTCTTTTGTAGACAGGTTTGAATATATGGTTCCACAGATCAGCTATTTGTTAATTTTATGCAGACTGTCTCCAGTTTCTGCATCTCACAGTTTGGGCACAACAGGAGGTGACACTGTTAACTGTTACTCTTTTCACTTACTTTTTTTCCCCCTAGCTGAACATAAACATATCATTACACAGTTACACTACACTATATTTAGAGTTGATTTTTAACTATCTATTAGATAAAAAGACTAGAGCTGAGCTAAAATACCTGGAATGAACTGGGAAGGTCTAACAGAATGGCACTACCCACAGAAATTCTGGTGTGAGTAAGGTATTTCAACACTGTGATGATGCTATCTATTTCATTTGCTACTGAGACTGATGTGACTGGACAAACTGAGTCTGTGTGCTGTGGTGAGTGGGGTGGCTGTCAGTAATTTGGGTCATTCAGGTGCAACCTACAGTATCTGAAGGGGGCCTACAAGAAGTCTGGGGAGGAACTTTTCACAAAGGCCTGTAGTGATAGGATGATGGGTAATGGGTTCAAACTGGAAGAAGGTAGATTTAGATTGGAAATTAGAAATAAATTCTTTCTAATTGACACTGACACAAGTTGCCCAGCGTGTTTGTGGATGCTCCATCCCTGGAGGTGTCCAAAGCCAGGTGGGATGGGGCCTTGAGCAACCTGGTCTAGTGGGAGGGGTTCCTGACATGGCAAGGGGGTTGGAACCAGATGATCTTTATGGTCCCTTCCAACCTAAACCATTCTATTATTCTCTGATTCTATGAAATGGTATGGGGCCACTGCTGTGGGCTTCCTGCATGGGAAAGGAACTTAGGCATCACCTCTCAGAGCATTTTTTCTCCCTGAGGGCAAGGATTATGTCTAAATTGTGAAATCTGGGAATGTTTTCGAAGTATGTCTTGGCATTCTGGCAGCATCAGAAGGGCACCTGGGTCTACTTCTTGCATATCTCTCTCTAATATCTGGCTCCTTGCAGAGAAAACGCAGATCTAGGGCTGGGATGAAAGGGTTAGATATTGCAGCAGATTCCCCAGCTTGGATATTCATGGGATGAGACTCAGGAACACACTATGGAGCACATTGGTTCCACTAAATACTCAACCTACATAATTAACTTTCTGTCAATGTATGAATATATATTCATAAAATCTTCATAAGATTAAGTTATTGCGACTGTAACAATGGCAAAGGACTTGTGTCCCACAGAATGGGGGTCCTCTGAGATTTCCTCACAGTGTCTTTATATGCTGGGACCACAGGAAAAGGCATGAGGAAGATGTGTCCACCCATCCCCCATTTCATGAGAAAGTTAAAGAACTCCCCTAAAAAGTGAAAACTTTTTCTTGCATCTCATTTGAACATGATCTGCAGCACAGATTCAAGTGTCAGTCATCACTGACATGAGCTACATGTTTATGAATCAGGCTGGCCAATGCTTCCCATGGATCTTTGTCTATTGCCGGAACTTTTCTGCTTTATAAAATGAGAGGGTACACTGAACTTGAGACCTGAACCCTTCCACATACCAGTTCAGTGCTGTAATGGCTGGTATAAAGATCTTCTCTGCTCTCTTTTTTTTTGGTTGAGTTGGTTTTGTTGGGGCTTTTTTTGTTGGTTTGTTGTTTTTTTTTTTATGAGAAAAAGGTGCACCTGGCTAAGGCATCTACCTCTGAATGGCTGAAAGTGTTAAAATATATTCCATGTGTTCCAACAGGTCTCTATGCTTTTCCGCATTTGGATACAATATTTATAATAAAGAACATACATCAACCACTTAAACATGTAGCATTTGCCAGCAGTTACCATATAACTAAGAAAACTGTACCTTTCCACTGTATCGTGAATAAGTAATATTATAGTCTCACCATCATTGGGTGATAGCTGGCAAGTGACTGGTTATTCAATGACTTCGGTTTATCCCTGGGGAAGGAGAAACAACTTTTTAATATACTTAGCAAATTTATTTTGTTGGTGGCCTGTTTCTTACAGTGCAGAGGTTTTCTACATAAAAACTGACAGCTATAAATAACTACATGGACCAAAGTGATCTCTAAAGTAATTGCATTAATTTAAATTAGGTCAGTTGAAGTATAAATTGGACTCTGTGATGCTTCAGTAATGTATCTGATTAGTACAAAAGAAGAGTCACACCCCCAAGATCAAATATATTTCTCTGAAAAACAGACTTAATGGAGGAGCACCTATACTGGTGGTAACTGTTCTGCATATGCATCTGAGCTGTTATATACTGTTTTCTGCATGTTCAGTCTTAAATACACCTTGGAAGGGAAATCCTACAGACATTGCCTGTGTTAGACATCTGTGCTCCACTCAGAGTCAAAGTGTCTGAGCATCCTTAAATTGATCCTCAGGCACCCGAAGAACAAAAGAGATACAGGTTATTTCCTTCTTATACATAGATAACAAGGTGCCTATTTTTTTAAATTAGTTTAAGAATGATCTGCTTCTGGAAATGAACATCAGATTTCAAGTCATTACTTGCATCTTAATTTTAATGTTGGGTACTGCTTCACCAGTACACTGCCTTCAGTGAGTTGTGCTGTCCACATTCTAACATAATAATTTGTGAGATATAGCTCTGAATTGGATCAGGGAACTGATCTGGCTTTAAAGAATCTCCCTCAAAATTTCTGTGTTATGGCATTTTTGTTTTTTAAAGCCAGAAATCTTCCCTGATTTGGCTTACAGTGTGAGCTGTGAATGAGTTGACACTGCTGAAAAACTGATGTACTGTGCACAGGAGCAGGTCTGTGTACCATGAGACCAGGTTGCTGATGCAAACAACATATCATCAAACCATTGCCTTATCTTTGTATGAGAAGAAAAGGATGGATGGATGGATGGATGGATGGATGGATGGATGGATGGATGGGTGGATGGATGGATGGGAAGGAATGGATTAACAGATTACTTATTTTCTTATCCTATACGGAAAAGGAAATCAGTAGTCATAAGGATATATGAACATCCAGACCATTTTGCTTCTTGTTTCTCACTTTTCTTGAATCAGAGCAATGGAAACCAAAAGGAAGAAAGAAGGGAAGAAAGAAAATAGGAAGGAAGAAAGGAAGAAGGAAGAGAAAGGAAATATTTGTATCAGATTTAGCTGTCTTAAAGGATACGCATGCAAGTGGAAAGGTATTGAACCATGAGATCTGACTGACACACTGAGAGGAGGCCTGTTTGACATTTAATATCTTCATCATAGAGCTAGTTGATTCCCATTAGCGGTGAGGACTCCAGACAGTGAACTGCAGATAACAAACTTAAACCATCAGATTTTCAGTGTAATAATTGAAGTTCACATGGGTAGCAGATTTTGATAGTCAAGGTAAAATTTCTAGTCCATGTTTTATTAATTACTGGAGCAAAACCACAAACTTTGGAAGTATTAGTGTATTCCTACCTTGAATGTTGGAATATCACTTCTGTCATTTTTAAGCAATGGCAGGAAAGGAGAATGCTGCAGCTGAAAGAAGACATTCTTAGAGAACATACATCTGAATACTGTTGCATGATCAGAAAGTTTGATAAGTTTATTTCATTTCATGTTGGCACAGAAACATTGCTGAGAAGAAGATGTGAGGTATATCCTATGGTGTATTGGAATAAAACCTGTTATCCTGCAGGACCCTGTAATAATGTCACACTATAAAAAGAGGTGGTAGGATCCACAGATGTAGCAACAATTGAGGTCTGACTTCTGTTTCTGAGCCTGGATTTCTTTAAATGTCTCACATTTTTTGCAAGTAAGAAGGAACCTGGCTGGGGGAAGTGGTGGAGGGTGGAGGGGTAGGGTGAGGGGGTGGCGGGTGAGTGCAAGATTTATCATCTCTGGTTTCAAGTAAACAATCAGTTTAGTCATCCTGAATACTTTAGTATCAGCAAGGGCTCAGTTGTTTCCCATTGCAAATTTTAAAGCACCACCTCCAGAAACTTCCAAGTCTCTTGTGCCTTTTGTGTGCTGAAGCAATCGTACAAACACCACATGCACTTCTGCTTTGCTAGAGCAATTTGTTCTATATCCCCACCTCCAACAACACTAGCATTTTTTCTACCTCATGCCCACATATTGGAGGTTGTGTGTATACCCATTAAATGCAACATCAAATAACAAGCAGAATTCAGTGTTAGAAAAGTTACAACAGAATCTGCACATGACACCATTTTTCAGAACAAATACAAATGTTCTGGCAATGCATAACGCATCATTCAATCATATTTCTCTTTAACAATTATGCCACTATGGAAAAAAAAAAGATAACCAAAAATAATCCCAAAATACTAGCTAAAAAAGTCCAAAATACTATAGATGTTACTGTGGTTGCCATGGTGTGTATACTGCTGAATCTTCCTGTTCAGTAATTGCCATGTTCATAATGGAGTTTTGGAATGAAGCTAGGTATGTTATAAAAAAAACTATGGCCAATTTAGCCATTCAAGCAGGGTTAGAAATATCCTGTTTCAGGCTGCAGTGGGAGATAATGTGCCACAAGATGTGCTGATTGGAACTCTGCAAAGTCTCTGCTTCAGTGACTCCTGGAACAGACAAAAGCTGTTCATGAATTCAGAGGGGAGCACAAAGCAGGCAAAGGCACTCACCAGCAGTGACAGACTTCGGACTTTAATAGGGGATTTTCATCTTCTCCCACTGTTCAAAAGGAAGTCTTGGAATATGTGTTAATTGCCTTAAAACCCAACTACTATCAGAGTACAGAAAGAGGAGCAGGACTCAAGTGGTAAAGGACCAGCAGTTTCTGTGTTTTTTCTGGCTGACTGGGGAGTTCAGAAACAATGAAATATATATCAATATGAACAGTCAAATCATCATGTGGAACAAGGCAAAACTGTTTTCGTGGGTTTTGTCACCAAATAAGAGTTCATACTAGGCATTTGATGCTTAGGCAAACACTTAGAAGACTGATCTGAAGCGAAGCACAGTACTTTAGTAAATGGGTAAGCAGACAGCTCTGTCTAAAACCTGTGTTTCATTCTGCTGACCTTGCAGAAATCATGGTGTATCCCTTCCCAAAACCACAGTCTTTGCTGTCTGACTTCTAGTAACTTGCAGCACAGAGTAGAGGCAGGCATGTGTTGAAAAGAAAACAAGCATTAGACAGAAACGGAATTATTCAAGGATGCAATTGAGACTGGGATGTGGTTAGGAGCTGTCCCAGTCCCCAGCCTGAGAAGCATATGCAGGTATGTGCATATATATCCTATATGTGAAATCTTTACTTCTGAATTGCCATAATGGCTCTTCTATTTTAGCAAATCATATAATGGTTGCCCACTTTTTGGATCTATAAGTCTTTGCATGAGGAAATGGCAAAACCAAACCTGTGCAAATGTATATGACAGGTACCTGATTACATGAAGATGTCAGAGTTGGGGGCAAGATAGAGCATGACAACTTATTTACATTGATTTTTTCCCTATTTTTATATGACATATACTTTGTGTAGGTTCAAGTCACTTGCTATGAATGTATAAGGAAATTGCTGTTCACTGTCATCACAGTGAAGAGAAAGGCCCAAAACCCCAAAAGTGAGGGTTTGCCATCTCAGAGATGCTTTTTTTATGGCAATATAGGTAGATTGTGGTTTTTATAGTACTGCACAAGACTGAAAGTTCTTAGCAGGTCTGTAAATCTTATAATAAAATGTCTATTCAGTACGTATTGAGAAATACATAATATATTGTGGCTTTAAATATATTTTTTGTACGTACCATAAAAATAACATTTTGTACTTTTTCACTCTTTTTTTTTTTTTTTTTACCTGGTTACATTAATTTCTAAATGATTCTATGAAAATTCAGGAAAATACACCAATTTAAAATCTGGAAGATGAAATTAATTTATCATTATAGAAAATAGCAATTGCCTCAACTGAACAAAAATAACTCAGGCAGTTAGCTCTCACCAGCTTGCACACTCTACTCATGTATTCCATTTGCTACTTCATATCCATCTGCCAAACCCACCTGGGTTTCAAATGGGGCATTTGCTAGCTCTGTTATTGATAAGCTTCACTCTATTCCCTATACCATGCTCTCAACACTTTCTAAAAAAATAAAAAAATTATACAGTGTGCGTTGCATCATGGTGTGTTAATCTAAATGCTACATTAAGGGAAGAGCATATTAAGAAGTATGTCAGAGACTGTTTCCTTCTCATTATGACCTCCACAACAAGGCAGGTAAAAAACACTCAAAAGCCAAAACCAGATGGGTTCTGGGTAAGGCAGCATCATATTTGTTTTTATGAGGTGCCTTTCACAATGAGATTTCAGATGAAACTATTTTAATGACTTAGTTGTAGAAATATTTAAGGCCTGCTGGAATTGGAAGTGACAAGCAGCAATTTTACAGGCACCTCTGTGGGGCTTGCAGGGATCTGCAGGTCTCCACAGATATAATAGAGAGACAGTGACCTGTCCCCCCTCAGGATCTCATGATGTGAAGGATTACTTCATCCTAACCTTTTTCCAAGGCCCTGGTGAACCAGGAGTCTTTACTCAGTAGATGACATTACCATACACTCCAGAGATATACCCTGATGCACAGACTGTGGAGTATTTTGTGTGTGGCAGGAAGCTGACGGGTGAGTACCACACCCTCACTGGTCTGGGAAAAAAATATCTATGTAGTCTTCCTTTTCTCTGTGGCATGTTGCATCTCCAGTCTTTTTTCAGGAAGGTGAACTTGATCAGTTATTGATATGTCTGTCATGAGCTCCAGCAGAATGGAGATAACCAGTTGTGTGGCACTACTTTCAGGACTCAGATGAAGTGGCAAGGAACTGAGCAGCTCCTTGGTCATTACTACAGAAACATAGACAATAAAGCATTGCTTTGTTTAAGAGAAACCTTACCTAGCGGAGAAAAGCCCTTCTTGCATTTTGAACACTGCAACACAAGGACTGGACACAGGAAAATTCATCCCCTGAAAACTCAAGCACCAACCAGGAGATGAGTCAGTCTAACAGCAGCAGGATAATAACTAATGGCTTAACTGACTCATCTCCATTTTGTGTTTTGATATTTTAATGAATATTATCAGTGATCTTGTTTCAAGAAGTAGGATTGCACCAAGCCTTCTTGATGCAACCTCCATAAGTTTGTCCCCTTCTTAAGGCAAAGGTGGCTTTTTGTCAGGCTTTGGTGGCTGAAGGCTGTCTTAACCTGGTGAGCCTAAGTCCAGCAGTTTCCCATAGCCAACAGTCTGACTTCCTTCACAAACTCAGGGGCTGAAAGGGGATTACTTTTAGACATTATCAAGTAATTGACTTTCAGCCTTTTTAATTTGTGTTTTGACATTGACCTGAGCAATAAGTAGTGCTAGAAACCATTTCTGTGTTAGACGAAGAGTGAAAGAAAGCAATGATATTTTTACTTGATCCTCAAATCAGTCTCAGTGCATAAGAGATGGATCTATCAGCTGAAGATGTGCAGCATCATCAACTGCAAACTTCACTGTCAGACCTAATTTTCCAGCCTCCCTGGAGAAGATGAGTTATATATGCATCTTCTCCAGACACCTGCACAGGATGTGGGCACACTCAAGGACAGGAAGGCTTTCTGTTTCCCAAATATGCAGGTGTGTGCAATGTCAAGCGTCAGCTCTACATTTTCAGAATTGTTTCGTAACGCATACACAGTGCAGTTTTGCTGGATGTCAGCAGTCTGAAACTGTTTCTTCACTGACAGAGTTGTGGGAAATACAAAAGTATATGGACACCTCTGATGGATGGTTACTCTGCACCACTTTCAAGAAGCGGGGTTATTTGTGTTCTTGCTGTATTCTCCAAATCACATCCATGAAGTCTCCTGCAAAGAAGGGAGGTTTCCATGAAAGAACTATATATTGCATTTAAATGTGGCTGAGGAAGGAGTTATTTTTATTTCATTTACAGAAACATGAGCCAAATAATATGAAGAAAGGCAAAAGTTGATGGCTCACCATTTTCCCGGTTGTTGCTTGTTTCGATATTTATTTCATAACGTAATTGCTCCATGAGCAATAAGAAGTGAGTAGCAGAGAGAGGTAGATCAGATTAAAACTCAAATAAATAGGAACAAGTGAACCAGTGAAAAATATGAAGCAGAGAAGCACAGCGTATTTAAAGTCATAAGCAATTACTAATTATAAGATATGATAAAACAGAAGTAAGGACTTTGACATATAATATTTATGTGGGTCTATGTAAGTGCTTCTAAGCTCGATGCTAGTGTTTGTGGTATACTTCTTTTCTTAATCCTGCAAAAATGAAATTTCATTCTCCCCAATAGCTCATTTACAATCTTTCACATGTGAAGACCCTTAAGTAAATATAGCTGTATATCATAAAACTAATGCATTTAGAAGTGAATTAGAGTGCTATTTAGACATTCATTTATTGCTACATTTATGCTGCTTCTATATTTGTTTACTTATATCTTAATTATGTAAGTCAGGGTGGTCTAATCCTAGCAACAATGAGGGCCAGATGGAGGTTTTTTGCCCTCCAACAGAGCATGTGACATTCCTCTCCTCGCAGCTGCAGCCTGACACAGACGTTCGGCTGGTACTGCTGCTGCCAGAGAAAGGAGATGTTTTTGAGGAGGTGAGGGGAAGTGTCCACACTCCCTCCCACAGGTGATATCAGCAGCTTTGCTCCATGTGTTGGGCATGTGGGAGCAGGAGGTATCTTTCAGCTGTTTACCCTGCTTTTAATGAGTGAATGGCTTCTCCTCTTGTCTTCCAGGGCAAATACTCTACCCTAGATGGGGATATTTTGTGGGTCACCATCTAACTGAGGCATCAAGATCAGAAGTCCTTCCTGAAAATATGGTATTAGAAGACTGTGAGCTGAATGCATTGTGTTGAGAGTTATACTGAAATTAAGGAAGCTCTCTTAAAACAAAGCAAAGCAAACTTGAACAATGTAAATTATCAGATCTAAATAATACTGTCACTATTCTTCACGAAATCAATTTTCACCCATGAAGGTATAACACAGCAAAGCTGTGATATGCTACTGATGTTTTAATATAGCCATTTTCAACACCACCACCGCCCTCCCTGCTTGCCGTGTTCATTCAGGTTTTAATACTATGTTAGGCAGAAGGAAATGCTTTATCTATGTGAAAAAAAAAGAGGAAATATTCTGAATATTGTGTCCCTTTTCCCAGTTCAACAAAACTGCTTTCTTCTAACAATGGGGAGGAAAGCATGAACAGCAGTTGTCAGAGATGCATTAGGCTTTAAGTCCATACTTGAAAAGACTACTTTTGATATACCATTGATGTATTTTGATATATGGTATGGCTCAATCTCTCTGGTTGTAAAACTTGAACTGAGGATGAGAATAAATCCAGATGGAGGCTTCCATATATATCCCTATCAAAACACTTTGAAAATACTTACCATCAATGTGAAACAATCCATTCTGCAGTTCTGAGAAGATCCTTCAACATCATTTTGTGTCCCTGACATGTGACTCATCTCTGGCAGAGATTATTCAGTACTATCTAGACAAAGGTAGAATTTTATCAGAGGAAGGGGAATCATCCCAATTTTACCTTCAGTTTGGCAGTGAAATTATAACAATCATAAATCACTCCCAATTGTCCCTGAAATCTCTACTTCAGCACAACACCATAGGGAAGGCAACAAGTTCTGCAGCAATCGATCCTTTTTTTATTTCTCCACAGACACATAGGCATCATACTGGAGCTCAAACTGTGTTCCTAGCTGAAAAGGATAACTGATAAATCAAATACCAAATGAAATCACTCAAATACTATCCACTGCCCTCATTTAAGCAAGAAAGATATTGCTGAAATACTTTATTCCTCTCTTAACACATTCTTATATATAACTCAGCAGCTCTTTCTTTCTTAATTTTCCTAACCTCTTTCCACCTCAGATGTTCACTCCTGTGGGTAGCATCTCTCTCGTTGCATAACCCATAAACTGCCTCCCTGTACTTCTTTTTATCTGTGGTCTTCTTTATGGTCTTCTTCCTACATGCCCTCTGTTCAGTGTGTGCTTACCTCAGGCATTGGACATCATTGTTTGCACGGTCATTATTTCCTTGCTCTGTGAATGCTTTTTCTGATTCCTACATTACAGTACTCTCTGGGCTGAATGGATCTCTGGCTGTCAGTGATCAAGGCTGTCAGTTGCTGTTTATTTCCTCACCTCTTCAATTTGACTCCTGGGAGGATGTTTCAACAGACGTTTTAGAGAGACAGAAAAAACCAATATCCTATTAAACTAATGACCCTTGGCTATGCTATCTACAAATGAATGCAGGCACAGACAATCGCCTAGTTTTCTACTGAGGGTCTGTGCATAGCACTCTTATGTGTGTTTTCTAGCTATAAAATCTGTGTGTATTACTTCAAGAAAAAAATATATTCTTTCCATTTAACAGTAATTATTCTGATGTAACTATGGCACTACTAATTGCTTGCTGGTTATTAAGAATATTGATAAAGTTCATGTTCAGATTTTCTGGTAGAGAGCACTGCTGGCTCTTCTGTTTATTCTTTTCAGAGAGCTTCTGTAAAGAATGTCTGAAGCCTTTTTATTACAGTTGCTTTTTTACAAAATCAAAAGTCTGGAATAAATTTGTTGTGACTAGCTATTAGCAAAATAGATTTGCTATTCAGAGCAGTAATGGCTTCTTTCTTTAGGGAAATATAGCTGTAATGTGTCACAAATTCAACTGTATCTTCGACGTCCTATGATCACTGTACTAATCACAAATATTCCTAGTGTTTATACCAACAAATGATTTCTCCACTACCAGCCTGCTATTGATTAGGTTATATTTAATAAACTTGTGTTAAACACTCTTTCTAGGAAGAAGTCTTTAAAGGATTTATTTTGCTTTATTTGTTGAAGGTTAATGGAGACCATGACTAAGTTGGAAACAGAAGTGAAAAACTTTGTTTCATTCACATTGAACAGAATAGATTAGTAGGGATACACAGATTTCTGCTCAGGATGATGTTTTAGTGTGAACAAAATGAGAGTAGTCTGAAGAAGAGAGGTAGATATTTGCACAGAAACATCTGTTGAATGTGTATTTGAATTAGCCAGTGAGGTGAGATGAGGTGATGTGAGGTGAGGTGACGTGAGGTGAAGAAAGAAAGAAGGGGACCCATAATGATTTGTTGAACTGTATAGGAGGATGAAGGTAGGTGTGCTGGGACTCTCTAGAATCAAAAAATGTAACATAGGAAGAGTAAAATGTTTAAGAGTAAAAATATAAGAAATGTAGTCACGGAAACCAAGCAATGTTAAGAGTTCAAGGAAGAGTATTATCAAGTAAGAGAAACGTAAGGGCTGATATCAGGTCAGGGTCAGGCTGAAGGCAAAATACCCCAGTGGAATTTTTTTTTTTTTGGCTAAAAAGTCGAGAACACTAGAAAATAAGAGAAGATCTTGTAGAGTACAAGAAGTGAGGAGGGGGAAAGAGGAGAGAGGGAGATGGAGATGAAGGAAAATATAGTGAGAATTCTTCCCAATTAACATTAAGAATATATTCTACAGTTTTAAAAATGAAAGAAGACTGTGAGAATAACAGTTCAAGAAGCAGAGGAGTTCAGATATTTTAAAATTTACTTTTATATGCAATAACATCTATTAATCAAGGAGAGACTGCAGAATGCTTGTATTGTGAAAGGAGAGAAGTGCAAGGTTGAGGAAGAAAGACTGTGATAAAGTAGTGAAGGGTAAGAGTAGCCATGCTGGAGTTCAGAAAATGGGATCAGGCAGGGCCATAGAAATGGAAATGTGAGGGGGCAAGGTGGCAAGTGTTGAAGAAAGTAGACCATAAAGGTCTCTATCTGTGACAAAAAAAATGTAGTCTGTGATTGAAGGGAAAGGAAGGAGGAGATAAAATCATTCAGTGTTTGTTAATTTTCTTCTGGAAGAAAGCATCCAGCTGTCACTGGAAAAGGCAAGGAAGCCTTCCTGTGAGAGCTGATTCCTCATGGCTCTATGTATGCAATACATACAGCACAGAAACTAAGCAAAACACTGTGGACTGTAAAATCATCTCTTAAGAACACAGTGAAAACAGAGTGTTTATAAAATCCATCGAGAGCTTGTGCAGGTGATCTAACCAAAATTACCATTGTTTGGATAAATGTACTACTAAAACACTTATAAAACAGGTCATTATTCAGTTTCCAAGGCACTGTTCATATGGAAAAGCAAATGAGACATCATGAGAATGGTTTTAACATTATTGTTGATTCATGCCAAATTAGGTTTCTAATCTGTGCATAGAGCTATTATTATTAAAACAAATCATTTATCCTCTTGAGTACACTACTGCTTTGTTTAGCTTCAAATGATGCTCTTTACCTACTACTGTTGTGGACCCTTCTTTTAACAGGGTTTCTTTTGGCACAGTTCCTTGTTTGTTGAGCAATAGATTGATATGCTTGCAGGGAATGGAAGAAAGATGTGCTGCTGTACAGTACTAGCATCTACCCTGTGGTATTTTGAGCACACTGGAAACACCAGCTAATGATAACAGGCTGTGATTAAATTTTTCAGGGCTGTAAGTCTGAATGGCATAATTTGGAAGAAAAAAACATCTCACACTAAATCACAGAAAACTGCAAGGGAGAAAGATGGTAAAAGATTCTGTACCTTGGTGTGTTTGTATGCATTCAACATATATAGGAGGTAATGTTTAAAATGATAGTAGCATTTGGCCTAACCATTTACCAACTGAAGATGCTTCTGAGACATTTCTGCAGCTGGCTACTATTTTATATCTTTTAACAGAGGCATATTTTATATGATAGCCTTGTGTTCCTCACACAAAGGGCACTAATTATGCAGCAGAGATGAATAAATCAGCTCAGATAAGGAACATAACAAATTCATATCCTGTGCTACCCCAGAAATCTGATAGGAGATTGAATTTATTTCCATGATGCAGATCACAGTTACAAAAAGGTTTTCACTCATTTCTGGACCTAGAGTTAGGGCACTGGCACATGAGACAAGTTACAGCGGTGTAAGCTGTGGTAGGATTTTAAAGCCCATTGGCTTCCACGGTTGCTTCAGTAGATGATTTGGTGCAAAATATCACGGCAGAGCAAAGGTAAAACAGATTACCCATCTTTTACTGAATGGTAAGGGTAAGCTCCCTTGTACACAAGTAATTCCCACAGACTAGATGGTTTACAATGAGCTACTTCTCTGTAAGTAACACAGTTGTTTGCCTCTACCATCAGACTCCTCTACTGCTTAGAGTTAATATTATATCTGCATTTTCTCTTTACGTTGAAAATAAAACAGAATCTGAAAGGAAAAAAATTATAATACCCTTAGAAGAATCTAGTTGTGAATACTCATCTAAACAATAAAACCATCTGTAGAAGGTGGGCTCCTTAGGATCTCAGACTACATGGCCTTTCTGCAACAAAGACACTCCTAATTAACAAAATGTTTCTTTTGAAGTGGCCTGATGGGCTGTGGAAGTGGATCAATCCACAGATAATTTCTGAGCTTATTCTGGGCTATGTTTGCATATTTGGTCTGGGTCTTGATGATACAAAGATGCTATGAAGCACATGCTTCATCTGGGACTCACCACTCTAATCCTCCTCCTATCAGCTATATAGCATGGGCCTTGCTCTGTGAGCTCCCTGGAGCTTGAAAAGTTTTCTACAAGCTAATTGCAAATCCCAGTTGTCTAGGAATTCTTACAGTGTAGATTTAATATCTCCAAATCCCAGGGAAGAAGGTTTGTTTTGGGATACAATGCAGCACAGAGAACGGCGATTCAGAGGACTATAAGGCTTTCCAAGCTGTATCAGACTTGTGGCAGTGTTTGCTCTGTACCTGTTTTCCATGGCCATACATCCAGAGAGCAACGCAACAGGTCTCACAGTGGTCAGCAACAAGTCATGCACTCACTTATAAAATTCTTGTCTTGATTCCTGATATTTGGAAATTGGCTTAAAACCCTGAACATGAGGTTTACGTTCCTTCCCATTATGTTTTTAGCATTCACTATTAAAAATCTGCATAGTCTCAGTATTCATATAAATGTCCAGTTTCTCACTGATTTTTGCTTAACTCCTGGCCTTAGTATTATCTATTGTCAGTGATTGATGAAGTTGAATTGTCATTGTTTTTCCCCCTTTTATATATTTTCAATTGGCTGCCTTCAAATTGAATCAAGTGTGCTAATGTACCACTGTATTTTTTTACTTGCAACATGACCCCATTTCCAGATAATTCACAAATACTTTAAATAATTCCTGCATCTCTGATGCAGCCTTAAAACTTTCTGGTGCTAATGTTTTATTATTATGCCTCTCCTGCTTTCTGATTCTTAGCTACTTTGGGGAGCATAACAATACTTTACAACCTTTTCCTTGTTGTTCATAACTGTGTTGAATCCAATAAGCAGAGGTGAATATATTTCCCTGAAATGTATAGATTCTTCTCAGAGACATTGTCCATTCATCACAACAGGGTAAATTAACTGTTAGCTTAACCTTGTTTTGGACTTTGAATATAAAACAACTGATGTACGTCTCACAAATGCAGATATATGTATCAGCTCTTGTGTGGTGCACCCACCTGGCTTGCTAGCTGTTGGAAATTTCCATAGAACTGTTAGGAATATTTTTCCCCAATCCTTGAGGGAAGAGGTGTTTTTCCTTTAATTATTTTGAAAGGTGGCCCTGTATTTCCAGTTTGGGAAAGAGCATCCCAGAGCTCCATCAGCAAACTCCTTTTAAAGAAGCGAATTGAAAGTATCTATCTTCTGGAGTGTTTTGTTTAATTCCTCTGAGCTTTCCTTTGGTATTTCTCCTCTAAGCAAGCATTCTGTGAATCCTAGTCTCCAATGCACAGTTACAGAGCCCACCTGTGCACCCATTAGCAGAGTGGAGAGTTGGTGTATGGATTTTATGTGCTATGCTTACATGAGATCATAAAAGAATAAATAATAATGGCTTAATAAGATATTAAATGTTGTGTGAAACTAGAAAAAGAATCAGAGCTGAGTTTCATTATTATTCTTTCTTAAAAGTTTGATGCTTCATATTCCTTTCAAAAAGAATGCCATACCCAATATATTCCCAGAATTTTCAAAATCATTGTCTTTTCAAACAATTCTTGAATAACCCTGGGAAATAAAATATTTTTTTGCTCTTTAGCTATCCCACTTGTTTAGAATGTTATTAAATTAGAAGAGTTTATAAAGGACAACATGAAAATAGTAAAGAATTGAAGAATTATCTGTTATCTAAAAAGGCATTTTTTCCTCTTTAGCTTAAAATACTTGCACAAAATCTCTATTAATTTTAAATTACTAACTTGAGAGAGAAATGTAATAAAATATTTTGCTAATGCTTTGTTATCCTTATGGCTTCAACTCCAGCTCAAAAATACAATTAATTCTGTAACTTACACTCTGTGGCGGATGTCATTCAAGCTGTGACAGCTTATTGGGTAGTTAAAAGGATAAAATCAAGTAGTCATTCTACTAATCCCTTTACAAGAAAACAGCTTTATGCATAAAAAGTGGAACTTATGTGGTCATTAGCAGATGCTACATCAAGCAACCAAAAATACACACATTTAAATTCTTAAGCACAATCTATGAACACTACACAGATGGTTTCCAAGAAACTGTACCTAAATTGATTACGATAAAAATGATCTGCTGCAATTGTTTCTGTCAAAAGGGAGAACAGAATTTGTCCCAATGTGTCGCTCTGCCCACTCATGCAGAGAACCCAGCTGCTGAGACAGATGTTGCTCTAAGCACTTTATTTTAGGGTCATTAAAATGGTTACAGGGGTTAGTCATTCATTGTTTTATAAATTGTGCTTACTAGCTGAGCTCCATAGATGCTGAAAAACTTCTTTGTGGTTGATCAAAAAAAGTTACATGTCATATCACATTTGCCTTATGCTGGCAGTAAAACTGGATGAAGCACTTGCATAGGACAGGATGAGAAAAAAACAATTACTTTTTCTGTTTTATTTAGAAGAGTGTATTTACTTAGACCTGATGTAATACTGATGTCTATTCTGTAATCATCTGAAATGCAAAACCTGCCTCAAAGGCCTTCTATCTTCACTTTAGTTCCTTTAATCATTAAAGAACTTGATTTTTCAATACAGTTCATTCTTGTACAATCTTTCTTCCATGATATTATGAGCAAGAAGTGTCAGACAAGAAAAGGTTTAAGATCAGTTGAATAGATCACTGCAGAGTCTACCTCCCCGCTGTCTTTGCAAATGCTGCTCTTTGGCAGTTTGAGCATACTCAGGCTTTACTTAGAAATATTTGGCTAAATTTCTTCTCTCTTGGCAGGTTCTATGGTTTTCCATGGCTCATCTAATTCAGGATTGACTTAGCCATGTGCATGTGATGTATTGGTGCAGCAGCTAATGTGTCAATGAGAAACAGAACAGTAAAAAGATGAAGCTCAGTGAAAAACAGCAAGGTTGGCAAATCCAACTCCTTTTCAGATCATACTGTAGCCTTTTATAGCCTCCACTACAAAATGTAGCCAACTTCCACTCTTTTATTTCATCTTTGTCCCTATGTACTTGTTGTTATGTCGATGGTTCTATTTATCTTCCCTAATTGGTGGCTGAACTCTGGCAGCCAAATTCCTAATTCTAGACAGTGATCATAGACATGGTCTAAATTATATTTTTCCACCTTTCCTTTGCACACTTAGGATAAATTCAGTCATCTATAAAAAAAGAATGAAAAATTTTAGTATCATTTGACCTGCCTCCTTTAAACATGGCTTCTTTGGCAGTGGGTTGATTTCCTGAACTTTTGCAGTTAGATTAAGTTCTCTCCCCTATCTTAATAGGCTTTATTTAGATAATTGTGGACTGTTCATGTGCAGATCCTCATAACTAAATAATATAGTAAGTAACTTGCTTTGAAATTGCCCTAAAGTTACAATTTTGAAATGAAAATCAAGATATCAGAAAATTAAAAAACTAAGAGAACAAAGTTACCCTCTGCCCCCAAATCTGGCTGTTTCTAAGGTCCAGTATTTCGAAAAAGCCATTAGGTTAGAAGCTAGAGAAGGATATTCTCAGAAAACATAATCCCTAAAAATGCAGTGAGACATTCACTGCTCTCAGAAGCAGGCACATTTCACCCACTTCCACATTCAGTTCAAATAAACTTACCAATACAGTAAGAAATTCAGCCAAGGGAGACACGTTTTTACCTGGCTGTATATTAAAATCTATAAATTCTCTTAGTTTCATGTAAATTTGAGTTGAATTTTATCTAATCTCTATTTTGATCTTGCAACAAAACCTTTAAACAGGCAATCTTTTTTCCTGGGATTTGTCAATAGTGTAGAACAGGTTCACTCCTAAACTTCATCTGTGTCTGAAGCAGAGAGGGGGTCTTTCATATGTAATGTCAGTTTATTATTATTTCATGACAGGAAAATTATTATTGCTTAAGTAAGATGTTAAGATTTGTTGTAACTAGTAGGTGATTTTGCTGCAAAATAACCTTACTAAGATGAGGGCTGTGTTAGAGGCCTGGGGACTCACTGAGTGCAGTGATCTACACAGATAATAACTTTTTGCCTCTTCTTTTGTCTTCCAGTATTGCAAGGTCTTCAGGACAACAACTGTCACCTACTCTGCTTATAAACAATATTGACTGTAAAGATTCTTCACATATCAGGAGGAGCTTCTAGGAGGTGATGTAGCATTAAATACTAAAGGCCTCTCTCATCATCTGACATGTTGTGTTTGGAGGCAAGATTTCACCAACCAGTGCAAGTCTAGAATAGTGGCAGAGCTGCACTTGCAGAACAAATGTCCTTTTTACTGTTGGTGGTTCATGCATTGCTCACAGAAGAAAGAGAAACATGCTGATGAAAACAAGCTTGAGTTCTTAAAAGAGTTTTTGATATTCTGCACACCAGGCATGACAACATAAGGCTGCTCACAGCCTGGGTGTCACTCCAAATTCCATTATACTTACATTAGATGCTGTTTGTTCCTCCTGCAAATGTACTGACAGATTTTTACAGTCCTGTACATGTTTTTTTTAGTGTATGAAAGGTTTGTAGTTATTTTAGCCATGGAGTTGCTAAAAAATTATTAAAGAAAATCAAAGTTCACTCCCATCTACCCTGCACTAAGCCAAACAACATATTCTCCTTTTAGAAATGAATGGGAATTTGCTAGTAAGCTGCTTGCACTAAGATGGCTGGGTTTGCAAAAGAGTGTGATGACTTGATGCGCATTATAGAAATGAAAGCATTTCTCCTTGAAAAGCCATCACGATACCTAGCTCTAATTCACGTTTTTTTCCTGCATTCTCTTTTTGTTATGTACTGGAGTCACAGCTGAGATAACAAATACCAGTATTTGTACTATTGTGGAACAATACTTACCTTGAAAAGCATGGATTTTGTGTAGATTGGGAAGGAACACAACACGTGTAATTTTGAGAAAATTAGACAAAACCTGATAATAGAAATTCAGTCTGCTGGCACACTACAGCTTTTCTCAAGGTGACATTGTCTAGTGTTAAGATGAAGAGTTCCTGCTGGTTTAGAGCATCACTAAATATAACATGGCCACACTGAGTCCCTCTAGCCAAGCCTACAGTTTTCCAAAGTTGATGCTTAGAATGAAAAACAAGAGAACAGTTTTTCCCTTCTCTGAACACTTACTCAGCCTTTCAACAATTTGAGGCTCATGGACTTGCTCTGGTCTGTGTATCCCACCCCCCATGGTATCCACAAATTAGAAATACTCTTTCTAAGGTATCAAGAGAGAAATCTTGGACCCTTTAGCATCCCTAACATAACTGCCCTAGATTGAGCAGAACAGAGTTTTACCTAGATGCATTGCACTTTTCTCTGTCACTGCCCTCGCCCCCCCAGAAAAACCCACTTAAGAGGGCAATAACCCAAATCACAGAGGAGAGGTTTGAAGTTTGGAACTGCACTTCAGGCACTGACTCCTAGATTTCTCCCCTGAGGTTTCTGCGTGAGCTCCCATTCAGCTCCATTGCCAATTGGGTGACTGGTCACAAGCGGTGTCCCTCAGGGCTCAGCTTCGGGACCAGTCTTGTTTAATATCTTCATCAATGACCTGGATGACAGGATTGAATGCACCTTTAGTAAATTTGCAGATGACATGAAATTAAGTGGGAATGTCGATCTGCTTGAGGGTAGGAAGGCTCTGCAGAGGGATTTTGACAGAATGAAGCAATGGGCTGAGGTCAATTCTATGAGGTTTAACAAAGCCAAGTGCCGGGTCCTGCACTTGGGTCACAACAACCCCTGACAATGCTACAAGCTTGGGGAGGAGTGGCTGGAGAGCTGCCTGGCAGAGAAGGACCTGGGGGTGTTGGTTGATAGCCAGCTGAACATGAGCCAGCAGTGTGCCCAGGTGGCCAAGAGGGCCAACGGCATCCTGGCCTGTATCAGAAACGGTGTGACCAGCAGGAGTAGGGAGGTGATTGTGCCCCTGTACTTGGCACTTGTGAGACCGCACCTTGAGTACTGTGTCCAGTTTTGGGCACCACAGTACAAGAAGGACACTGAGGTGGAGTGGGTCCAGAGAAGGGCAATAAAGCTCGTGAGAGGTCTGGAAAACACGCCTTATGAAGAGCGGCTAAGAGAACTGGGATTGTTTAGTCTAGAGAAGAGGAGACTGAGAGGAGACCTTATTGGTCACTACAGCTACCTAAAAGGAGATTGTAGCGAGGCTGGTGTTGGTGTCTTCTCCCAAATTACTAATGATAGGATGAGAGGAAATGGCCTCAAGTTGCGTCAGGGGAGTTTTAGACTAGATATTAGGAAGAAATTTTTACTGAGAGAGTTGTTGGACGCTGGAACGGACTGCCCAGGGAAGTGGTGGAGTCGCCATCCCTGGAGGTGTTTAAAAAATGAGTGGATGCAGCACTTGAGGCTATGGTCTAGTGGCTAGAGAGGTATTAGGATGAAGGTTGGACTTGATCCTGGATGTCCTTTCCAGCCATGATGATTCTATGATTCTATGATTGCATGTGTCCCTGTTCCCTTACTCCTGCTCCAGCACTCTGAGTCTGTGTGGCTGACCCAAGAGTTTTCCTCTCTGCTGCTTACTAACTATCTGAAGTCTCCTTTTTTCTCCCCCATTTTTCTCCCCAGAGAAACCCTGCCTATGCTACTGTGATCCCTTAGAAAACAGCATAGTGTGAAGATATGAGATGCATCACTGACAATACTATTTATCCTTCCTTCACTTGGTTCAGATCCCGAATTAGTTTTCATCGTTCCACTTGACTGATGCCAAGCAGCTATGCTTTTGACTACTTATGTGGGTACAGCCACTTTATGAAGTCTTTAAGCTCTTAGGAGAGTGTAAACTAGCTCAGATATACTATATACATCCAGTCAACTTTCTAAAGAGAGAAGCATTTCAGACAGAGGCCTTTTTCAGGAGCATAGTTTGGGAAAACCAGTCAAAATTAGGTGATCACTGTGAGTTATTACATAAGGTGGTTTTCCACAAAACAGAAGGCATACCCCAGCTTTGAGTATCACAATTCTAACCGATCTCGTATTTACCATCTAGAAATAAAGAGTATAGACTTTAGTACATTATTATAAATATTAGAAATGCTTAGCCAAAGATAAGAACTCTAGAGACGTTTGGACGAGCTTCAGGAGATTGCACATGTGTGCACATATCTTCAGTTTGGAACAAAACCAGAATGGAGATACATTGACAGGTGTCAACTTGTCACCAAGCTATTGGCTATTGAATTTCTATATAAGAGAATTATTATAAGTCATGTGATAGCTGGAAGGTGAGAAGTAAACATCCTCTGGTCCAACTGAAACATCTTTTACATCCATTAATATCTTCACCATTGTGCATACTCTCACCTAAAAAAACCTCAAACAAACAGCTCAAATATGTGGTTGAACCTAGTTCACAGAGTAATAGAAAACAGAGAACATTAATACATTTGGGCTACTCATTCACCGTTGGCTGGAGGATCAGAAAGCACCTGTGACTGCGTAGGTGTGTTTTTCTACTCTTGTTGATTATCTTCTAAAGGTTTCTGATGAAAACCACATCCTCTCACCCAGAACTGAGAGGTGTTTATTAAAGATGCTGAGAGCACAAAAAGAGCAGCCCTCCCCCCCCCAGAATATCTGGTACAGATATGATTGTCTATAATTTTCTTTGTAACTGAACTGTAAACGTGACCTTTGCAAACCAACAGTACTTTTCAAACTGAAAAGTGTTTCAGCTGTATGACAGTATGGTATGTGTTTTTGCAGAGCCTTGCACTTTCACCTGCAGGTAAAGTGAATTCAAAAGGTGATTGTCTTGATTTAGTAATAGATGGACTCTTTTTGTCAGTGCAAATGGCTCTCCACAGAGCTAAGCATGTGACAATCAGATCCTATAACTTTTAAATAATAACTTTAATATTCTAGCATTAAAGGAGTGATCAACTTTGACATCAGGTGGAAAAGCCAAAAAACTAGTAGTTAAAATGCCCATTCATTCTATCATTCTTTCTATTATCTATCTTAGAGGAGTGTCACATAAGCACTATTAATGTTGAAGATTGTGAAATTTGGGGTGAGGGAAGGAGTGAAAAAACAAATCAGATAATGCATGTTCTTTTGCCATTCCAAGCAAACTGGACCTGTTAACTCAGGAATTCCTTTTCTCTCAGTGTTATCATTGGAGCTGGTGTTAAAGCTACATAAATGCCACAGAGAGTGAAGACATGCATTTTCATCATTTTGCTACAAACACCTCTTATATAGTTAAACATCCTGGAAAAGAATAGCATCGCCAATTCATTGTTAACTACCAGGACTGTTTCTTTGTCCTATTAAACACACAAAATTATTATAAAATGAGCACTGGAAGTGTCTCTTTTCAAGGCCTAATCATTCTCTCACATACTCATAGAAAGGCCATTGCCTTTTTTTCAGGTTGATTTCCACAGGTGACTTATGTATATAAATATAGTGACTTTTCACTATGGAAGTTGCTTTCAGCTGCCAACTGTCTTCTGCCTCCATATGAGTTATGCCAGGCTGGGCTTTAAACTGAAGGACTCAGTGGGGTCAGTCCAAGATGGCAGTGCTCATGCCATCCCATCCACCTGGGGAATAAGCCAGACCAACCAGAGCAGCAACAAATGTTCCTTAGCCGACTCTCAAGATGAGAACCTGAAAGCAAATCACCTCAAGGGTGCGTATGACTATGGTGGTTCCTCTTGCACCCCTCTAGGGAAACCTTGCTCAGTTAAGTTGCTGAAATATCTTTACACCAACACATGCAGCATGGGGAATAAACGGGAAGACCTAGAGATCTGAATGCTGTCACAGGGCTATGATATGCAGTTACAGAGACATGGTGTGATGGCTCCTATGTCTGGAATGCTGTCATGGATGGCTCTCTACTTTTTAGGAAAGACAGAATAGCAAGACAAGGTGGTGGAGTTGCTTTTTATGTGAGAGAACAACTGGAATGTAATGAGCTCTGCCTAGAGAGGGATGAAGAATGTATTGAAAGCTTATGGGAAAGAATTAAGAAGCAGGCTAATATGGGTGACACAGTTGTGGGTGTTTACTACAGACCACCTGATAAGGAAGAGGAAGTCGATGCGGCCTTCTACAGACAGCTGAAAGCAGCATCATGATCACAGGCTGTGGTGCTTATGGAGGACTTCAACCACACTGATATTTACTGGAAAAGCAGCCCAGCTAGGCACACACAGTCCAGGAGGTTCCTGTAGTGCATTAATGATCACTTTCTGATACAGGTGGTGGAGGATCCAGTAAGGAGAGGTCTGCTGCTGGACCTTATACTAACAAAGAAGGTCTGGTTGCGGATGAGAAGGCTAGGGGCAGCCTTGGCTGCATTGACCATGAGATGGTGGAGTTCAGGCTCATATGAGGAAGAAGCAAGGCAATAAGTATGATTGCAACCATGGACTTCAGGAGAGCTACCTTTAGCCTCTTCAAAGACCTGCTTGGAGGAATGTCATGAGTTAGAGCTCTAGAAGGAAGGGGAGCTCAAGAGAGCTGGTTAATATTAAGCACCACATACTTCAAGTTCAAGTTCAGTGCATGCCTATGAGTAAAAAATTAAGTGGAGGAGGAAAGAGACTTGAAAAGATAAGCAAAGAGCTTCTAGAAAAACTCAGATGGAAGAAGGAAGTTTACAGAGTGTGGAAAAAGTGATTGACTACTTGAGAGGAATATAGGAACTTTTTCAGAGTATGTAGGGATGCAACCAGGAACGCTAAGGCCCTCTTATCTGGCAAGGGATGTTGAGGACAACAAGAAGGGCTGCTTCAAGTACATCAGTAGGAAAAGGAAGACTAGCGAAAATGTGTGACTGCTGCTGAATGAGGTGGGTGCTCTGGTAACACAGAACACAGAGAAGGCAGAGTTACTGAATGCTTTCTTTGCTTCAGTCTTTACTGCTAAGGTAGATTTCAGAAATCTCAGACCCTGGAGGTAAGGGAAGAAGTCTGGAGGAAGGAAGACTATCCCTTGATCGAGGAAGATTGGGTTAGAGATCATCCATAGGCCCTAATGAGATGCAGCCATGACTGCTGAGGGAGCTGGATGATGTTTTTATGACACTCTCCCTTATCTTTGAAAGGTCATAGAGAATGGGAGAGGTGTCTGAGGACTGAAAGAAAACTAATGTCACTCCACTCTTCAAAAAGGGCAAGAAGGAGGACCCAGGAAACTATAGGCCAGTCAGCCTCACCTCCATCACTGGAAAGGTGATGGAACAGCTCATTCTGGATGTCATCTCTAAGGACATGGAGGGAAAAAAAAATTATCAGGAGTGGTCAGCATGGATTCAGCAAGAAGAAATCATGCTTGGCCAATCTGACAGCCTTCTATGATGGCATAACTGGCTGGGTAGATGAGGGGAGAGCAGTGGATGTTGTCTACCTTGACTTCAGTGAGGCTTTTGACACTGTCTCCCATAGCATCTTCATAGGTAAGCTTAGGAACATATTTCATCATATTCATCAGTGGCTTGGGTGAAGGCATGGAGTGTACCCTTGGTAAGCTTGCTGATGATACAAAACTAGGAGGAGTGGCTGACACACCAGAAGGCTAGGTTTCCATTCCATGAGACCTGAACAGGCTGTAGGAGAACTTAATGAAGTTTAACAAAGGCAAATGTAGAGTCCTGCACCTAGGGAGGAACAACTGAATGCAGCTTAGCAGTTGACCTGCTGAAAAGCAGCTCCACACAGAAGGACCTGGGAGTCCTGGTGGACAAGTTCGCCATGAGACAGCACTTTGCCCTTGTGGCCAATAAGGCCGATGGTATCCTAGACTGCATTAAGAAGACTGTGACCAGTAGGTCGAGGGAAGTTCTCCTGCCCCTCTACTCTGCCCTAGTAGGCCACATCTGGAGTCCTGTGTCCAGTTCTGGGCTCTGCAGTTCAAGGGCAATGGGGAACTACTGGAGACAGTCCAATGGAGGTCTACAAAGTTGCTGAGGGGACTGGAGCATCACTCTTCTGAGGAAAGGCTGAGAGATCTGGGTCTGTTTAGCCTGGAGAAGAGAAGACTAAGAGAAGATCTGATCATTGCTTATGTATATCTAAAGGGTGGTTGTCAAGAGGATGAGGCCAGACTCTTTTCAGTGGTGCCCAGCAACAGGACAAAGGGCAATAGGCACAAACTGGAACACAAGAAGTTCCATCTGTACATGAGGAAAGTTTCTTTGCTATGAGGATTATAGCGCTGGAACAAGCTGCCCAGAGAGGTTGTGGAGTCTCCTTCTCTGAAGATATTCAAAACCTGCTTGGATACTGTCCTGGGCAACTTGCTCTAGGTGGCCCTGCTCTGGCAGGGGGGGTTGGACTAGATGATCTCCAGAGGTCCCTTCCACCCTTTCCATTCTCTTATTCTGTGTGATTTCGTGCAAAAGTAAGTTGTGCCGTAAGACGACAAGACACATAAGCCAGAAGGAAGTCATCCACCAACTTGTCCACAAATTTTCAATCTTGACTGGCTGGGAATGAGTCCCTCAGGCCTCTGATAGGTCCATAACCCTGAGGTTGGCTTTGGGTTATTCACATGCTAGTAAATTTATTAATAAATATGTCTAGAGAACAAACACATACCCTCCTCCCCAGTTTTGTAGTCTGAATTTACTGCCATTATTGCTGACTGTGCTCACATCTAAATCTTGAGGATAAGGCCCAACTTCAGAAAAGTCTTAGGACTCCAAGTCTAAGCGCCAAGTAGCCTGCTTATTGCTGAATGTCTCTGTAACTTGATTTCTATAGAATAGATTCACAGTTTTATACTTTCTATTCAGACGTATATTACCATAGGGCAAGCCATGGTTAGCTCCTCTCCACCTTTCCATCTGGGTGCTGTTCGTGTGCACTAAATAAAAAAAAAAATTGTTACACTTTGTAAATGAAATTATATACCTTGACTTTACTGGGATGTAGTCACATAGAGAGATAGCTCAGAGTAGTCAGTGCACTGTCAAATCTCACCTTAATTTATTTTGCAGGGTTTGGGATTTTTTTCTCTGAAAATAATCTTTCAAAGGCTTACTGGGTACTTTGGTCTCTAAGGTTTGAATTCGTCATATCCCACTTTGCTAACTGAAGCAGCTAAGGAAGGAGACTGATGGTCTCTTGGTTCACTGACAGTTGATGAAGAGACACTTTCACAGGACAACTGACTTAAGGTTGCCTGAAGCATGAGCTGAGGTGCCCATCAAGTGTTTCTGGAGTGAAGACTCCACTCTCCTTCTGTCATCCCAGAAGAATACTTTCACCCTCTCTCTTTCTCTTTTCCTCTTTCTGCCTTGGCATTCATGACAAGGCACCAGAGAAAGTGAATGTTTTACCAGCTTTTGGATAAGTGTCTTAATTCTCTGAAGGTGGTGGAATATTAAAAATACATATTTCAACATTTTACAACAGGTATTCCTAGTAAGGCAAAGATTAATCAAGTAAATAGGTTTGCTGGAAGAAAAGCAGAGGCCCAGCAGAGGGAATTTTTGCTAAAAATAATTAGAAAGAAAACTTTCAGTTGATGCAAGGATAATAAGGTTACCTTGATCAGATGCAAAAACAAAGTGGTAAAAATAAGCCTAGCCAACAGGAAGCCAGTGCATTATGGAAGACAATGAAGAAGGGAAAAAAGGAATACATACTAGAAAAAAGGCATACATACTAATATATACAAACTAAACATTCCAAATGAAACAAAGAACTGAAACAGCAGGCCAGCTTTCTTTATAAGGAGAATATTCAGCTTTGGTCATATAGGGCTACAACTCTGTGTCTCCCAGCTGCTTTGTTGTCACTCATATCAGGGTTAAACTGGTCTATAATTTTATCTGATGACAAAATCTATCTGCCAGCTGCCATTAACCTTCAGCTCACTAACCCTCAGAGTATGCATTGTTGCACTAAAAAGAAACACCAAGGATTATTCACAGCCTTTCTCTATTTTCTGAATAGCATCTAGTGTATGGCACAAGCATTTCACAAAAACTTCTGTTCCCAGAAAGTATTTTTAAAGTGAAGCAAAACAAATTATTCAGTCCTGGAGAGCATGATGTATCCCTTTGTCATCCAAGCTCCACAGCTCTGCATCTTTCCTGTACAATGTTTCTCCAGCTGTAGTGGGCACAAGGTTACAGATTAGGTTATTATTACTTTCAGGATCCAGTTAGCAAGGTCTAATGAAAGTTAGTTCATAATATTTGCTTAATAATGTTATCAGGATGAAGTTTATTACAAAGAGGAGAGTGAGCAGGCTGATAAAGCAGCTTCTTAAATTAAGACTTATAGGTAGCTTAACAGAAGAGATACAGTAATGCTACCTAAATCTTGCACTGAACTTTTCATCCAGCAGTCTTAAAGCACTCGGAAAAGACACATCAAAGTCACATGTGGAGGTTTTGGGTTTGCAAAGACTGAGGAGTAACAGGAGACTGTAGTGTTAAGACCACAAAAGACCACAAATGAGTTTTGCTACATTGATATATCTGATAGCAATGGGAGTTACTGGGAATGGACAGTACGCTTCACTATACCCTGAATACATCTTCACTATGCACTTATGGAATCAAAGGCATGGATAAATGCTTTTTTTAAAAAAAATAATAAATCTACCTCTCCCAACCCTTAATCCTGTGACCTAGTATTAGGACTAGCAGCACTCCCTTTTCCAGGTATATTCAAGGCTATTATATTGTGATTACAGAGACTTTCTAATAAAACATAGTTGATACTCAAATACTGAAAGAAATTTTCAGCTGGCGTAAGTGGACGTAGTTGTTTGAATCTTCAGTTCTAAAAAGTAGATCCAAGATGGAGCTAGTGAAAAAACTAGTCAATTTATTTATGTACACTACCTGCTATATGCTATACAATAACACCATCCAAAGGAGAAAAAGTTGTAACCCAATAAATTGTATTCAAAATAATTTAATTAAAATGGATCATCTTTTGTAGGATATGGTTTGAACATTGCGTAGAAATATTTGTAAAACTGCTAGGTACATTCTGGGCTGGATACCTATGTATCCAATTTCCTTGCAGCGTGGAAATGATGGCTTTGTAACGTGCTCCAGTACTGTGACATGCTAACTTTGCTGTTTGAATTTTAAGCATTTGGCACTGTGAGGTGCAATTTCATTTTAACAGTACCAGCAGAGATTACAAGATGAGCTAAACAGGTTGTGTCCTGCCAAAGAATCCAGGCAAGTTGCTCCATTCTACAGGGATTTACTGTGTTTTATAGGAATTGTGCTAAAAGTTTTCTGTTTATATCTTTTTAATTAACACTCAATATCTTTCCATCAGAGTACTGTTCTGTTGCCCCTTGACTGTTCTTACATATGGGGTCAATCCTGTCCTCATGGAAATCAGTTTTAAATCACTATTACGGGAACATGATTGAGGTTCATTGCAAGTTATAAAATATCTGCCATGATATATTTTTCTCTGTGATATTAAAAAAGCCAGTCCTGCAGCACTTTACAGGGATGGAAAGTTTACTAGTAGAGCACAACCTGGAAGGTGTTCGGTATTCACACCACAGCTTTACTATGATAATATTGAAGGAGTGAAAGGCAGCTTAGGTGAAATGATAATTAGTCTATTGCCTTTTGTGCAGGAACTTTTAAAAGGGTAAATACTGATGCTTTGGTTTTGCTGTTTTAAATCGTAGTAGCACTTGGAGATTATTCCACTGCCATTGAAGTCAATGGTGAAACTTGGACAGAGTCTGCTTGCTTGATGTTAGCTATCAAACAGCTGTCAGATGATAATAACTGTCAGATAACAACTACCTGAGCTGAATTTGAACCAGCAAAATTTTACACAGTTGGTTTCTAATGCCACAAGTTTTCTTTTGCCATGTCATAATGTGGATTTTAGTGTATAACTTCAGAAAACTGTCCTTTCTGACTCCTTTTTCCTAGGTAACAAATTTACACGCATATTGCTGCCAGCCTAACAGTAGCAAGGTGACTAACCACTAGTAATTGATTACCTGCAGTTGAGAATAGATGTGTTTGTTGGCTGAACCCCCAGTATTTCATAATAGTGTCAGAGAGGAAACCAAACCATTACATAAACAATTACAAAATGATAAATTTGTCACCTAAAATGACAGGTTGGATTTCAGTTTTTTTCTCTGTTTCTTCTACCAAGACGTTAACAAGAACAGGAAGACTATTAAAACAGTTGGTTTCTTCTGAAAGTTAGTTCCTCTACTGAGGCATTTTTTATCTGTAGCTGAATAACATATTTTCTGTATGATGGAAAGCAAGATAAATCAGGATTACTTCTCAGATTGTCTGTAGACATAAGTAGTGATATTAGGATCCTAAAATATACTTCTAATATTGAATAGGTAAGTGGCCTAATCTAGCTAAAGATACTGAAATCACAGGAATCAAAATAGGAAGTAGAGTAGGTCTTCTGTCAGCTTCATAAAATATTTTAATGTCTAACTTTTGGTAACATTTTCCATAGTGACTGTCCCCTGCAATGAACATAATAAGGAGCTTTTGAGAAAACATTAGTGGCTAGTATTTATTGATTTGATCATAGCAAAATGGCCATACTGAGTTCAGTGTCCTCAAGAAATTAAGAAGCAAGTGCTTCATATCATACATTTTTAGGGCAATTTAGCCATCAGATAAGAGAACATCTAAAACAAGATGGAGATTTGCAGTAACAAGTTGGATGGCAACAAAATCACAATCAAGCTGTCTTCCCAGAAAGGTTCTCAATGGGAAAGGTATTTATAAAAGGGGTGCCATAGGCAAAATTCTCATTAATGGGGTTAATTAATTCATGTGCTGAAATTTAAATTATATGGAATATTCAAAGTAATTCAGGCAAATGTTAATACAGAAAGTAAAATGCAATAGAAATACAAGTGAGTCAATTTTGGTTTCACTTTGATGGAATAAATATCACAAATACTGGAAAATCAAACTGGCAATCCTTGCCTTTCAGGGTTTTTTCAGGTATTTGTTGAAGGACTTCATTGTCTCCATAAAAGTCTGCTATAATTTTTAAAGTAAAGGATGCATTTTGCCACATCGTTTTTGTTATCTTTTTTTTTTAATTTGCATATATTCAGTAATCTTCTGTCATGTCTCTACTAAAATTATAGCCATATTGTTGTCAAATTGAAATTAGACATGTTAGAAATCAGAAATGTTGCCTGCCCCAGTCCTCTTCTCTCCCTAATGGGATTCAGCTGAAGCTTTCAGTGTAGATGAAAATGGTGTGTAAAGCAGACAGCAGATATGAGCAGAACTTATTGTGCTTGTACCTTGTGGAGCAAACAATGGGCCAAATTTTAGGCTGAGAATTTGGGGAAGGCTCTGGCATTTAGAATTTTGCAGTTTGTCCTGTGGGGCACTAGGGAATTAAATGTACCTCCCCTCTAGGCGAGATGGATTTTAGAGGATGACTGACATCTGGTATTGAGGGAATGGGTACTTGGTTTTCCATGGTGATAGTAAGCTGTTCCAGCTGGAAGGGGTGTTTGGTTGGATGGCAAGGAGCAGCAGAGATGAATTCCAGGGCAAGCTGATCATTTTACAGCTGAGTGAGCAGTGTGTACTGTGTTGGACAGCATGGGGTCTTTTCTAAGAACACTAAGAATAATTAAAATGTTGTGAATGACAAACACCTTAAAATATCTACAGAGTATGGACTTGACAGAATATTAAGTGATTAATAATTATTGGTCCCATATATCACAGCCTAAGACTCTAGAGGAAGTCTGAACTTCCTAGAGGATAACATTCAGAAGTATGTTTTCTAATTATTTATCTTTGCCATTAATCTGCACTAAGAAAAAGAACTCAGGAGCTATTAATTTCCTTCCCCATAGCATACATCACAGCATCAATGTGAAATATCAGATGCATGTCAACAGTTATTAGGTATAGGTTATAATCATATGTCAAATCTCATGTTGAAGAGCAGGTTTGCTTTGGAGGGTTATAGGCATAGGACAGCAGATGGTGTAGATATAAATATATCCAAGCTGCCCTTATAGAAACTGATAAAACCTAAACCACCAGATAAAAACTAAATCATCCTCTTAACAGGCTTGCGAGTATTCTCTTCTGTTTCCTTACTTTCGTGCATTTGATTAAGTCAGCCTTTGTCTTAAAATGTGTGTGTTTTTACCATCTTAAATATATTCACTATTTCCCCTGGAAGATGACCATAACATCTCCCGAGACTTCTCAAGTCAGAAGCATCACTGTAGAAATGCTTTTCTTAAACACTACAGTACAGGTCAGACTCACCTCTGAACTATCAACTCAAGCTTCAGGATTTATCTGAAGCTTCAGAAAGGTGCTTTTGTTATCTTCCTCATAATATCCAGTTACAAAAAGAAGTGATACTACAGAAATCAAATTGCCCAATTGGTTGTATATGCACATTGAAAATGTATGCAGATATGTATACAGACATCTGAAAATGTGACATGTTAACAAGCAAATAGCTTAAATACCTGATAGGAAAACATATAAGAGCAATTCACCAAAAGAAATTGTTACAAGCAAGACCAATGAATTGTATAATAGGGAAGAATCTAGCTGGAGATATATGCTTTTTAAATTAAGCTGAAAGTGTAATTTAACCATAATTATGACACCAAAATTGGAAGGAGAGCAATACAAGGGAAAAGACTGAAATGCTTAAAGTGTCCAAAAAAACAATTTGAAAAGTAGGTTACTTTCAACACATTGTAGAATTGATATTTGGAAGTAGAGAATTCATCTAAGAGTTGAGCAGCTGTTTTAAGACAGTGTCTTGAACTTTCTCCTTAAGACAGCACAGACAAGGATAGGAGCCTTCAGAAGACTGACAAGCCCTTCCTAAGATAGGTGTACAGATAGGTGAAATAAATTCTTCTCTGAGGGTGTCCATCTCTATTCATTGTTAGAAAGAGATCAGATAAGTAGTCAGACTAAACACTATCCTTTCTGTGGAATTTGGCTCAAGTCAGAGAATGTGAACAATCAATAATGAAACATAAACATCTAAAAGAAAATCCATATTTTGGCCATGCCAGATCTTCCAGTCCAACTTTTGACTGAATATTTTAATGATATGTTGACAAGTAAGCTTTCATGTGCTCTTTGAGTATTCTTCCTCTAATTTCTGTTTTCTAATTATTGTAATTATAGTTAAAATGCACACTAATGTAATTCTAAAAGTGCTTTCGATGTGCATTTATTTCATAGCACTTCTAAGATTTTATACTTCTCTGAAGCAAACAGTTGTGAAACTAGCATTGATTTGCATCACTATGGACAAACGAATCAAAACTAAGCTCAATGTCAAGTTCTTCTCCTTGTGTCTGAGAAATTGCTGCTCTTCTTGATGTGTCTAACACCTGCTACCTCTACCCTGAGGGTAAAGGGGTAACTGAATGGACTTGTTTTCATTTCTTAGCCTGAAGTATATTGAAGTAAAAATTAATGTAGAAGTTGAGGAGGGTATCTGCTGTGACTTTCATTTTTAATTTAAACTTAGTGAGCCATCATTTTGGTAACGAGTGATTTAGGAGACTATAAAGGAAGGATAAACAGCAATAATATGATGAAATGTAGTTTTACATTGTCCATCTAAAGAGTGAGATCTCTGACAAAAATTCAGTCTTGCAAACACAGAATTCTAAACATGTGAAATTGCCTCCACCGTCCAGTAAACATTTGGGACTGTTATAAGAAGTACCTCAGCTTGAATTTGTTCTGGGACATGAACGGCTTTTCGTGCCTGTGTAATCAGTACCTGTTGCTCTTTATTTTCATAGGATCGTACGATAATTCAATTTGGAAGGGATTTCAGGAGGTCTTCAGTGCAACCTCCTGCTCAAAACAGAGTAAGCTATGAAATCAGGCCAGGTGGCACTGGTCTTTATCTCCTTCGGTCTTTAAAACCTCCCTAATGGAGACTGCACAACCTTTCCAGACAACCTGTTTGACTGCTTGGTTGTTCTTGTGGTGAAAAGGTTTTCCTTATATCCAGAAGGAATCTGTTTTGTTGCAACTTCTGCTTGTTGCTTTTTAGCCTTCCATCATGCACCTCAGGCCTTCTTGATAACCTCCTAGTGGATACTGGGGGGCTGCTGTTACACACTGCTGAATCTGTCTCTTTTTAAGGATGTGTGATGCACAAGGCCAGTACCCTCAGCCTCACTCACATGGCAAATTCTCCAACTTGGCCATCTTGATGGCCTCCACTGAGCTCACTCCAGTTTTAAAATACCTTCCTTGTATTAAGGGCCCAAAACTATAAGCAGTATCTGGATGTGGTCTAGCAAGTACTGAGCAGAACAGGATGACTTTTTCCTAGAGGCCGTGCTTCTATGCATACAGCCCAGGATGCTGTTGGTCTTCTTTATTGCCAGGGCACATAGCTGGCTTATGTCTACCTTGGGTCCACCAGTACCCCCAGGTCCTGTTAACAAAGCTGTTTCAGGACCCTGACTACATCAAAAGCTTAATTGCCCTGCCCAGCTTCCTCTGGGTTCCTCACCCACTTTAGCTGCACAGGACGCCATTTCAGTCCAGTCTTGGGCTGTCAGTTAGACCACAGTAATGCTGGTTTCCAAACCTGTCTCTACTCCCATCTCCTTTTGCTCCTGGGTTGGAGCTCCTGGCTGTGCCCTGGCACCCATTCATTACTTTCTGTGTTGGGGGCTGCCAATGTACCTTATACTAGCCTCATGGGACTGTGCTGTGTGGGTGAGGGCACAGCCACCACTGGGTCACCCTTAGCTCCATCTCCCTAGCCCTGGGGTTGCTGCTGGGCCATGCTGCTCCCTGACAAGATACATCCTTGCCAGGCAGCCCCAGTCTGTATTTCTGCCAAGGTTTCTTCCTTCCCAGATGCAGGACTTTACATTTGTCCTCACTGAATTTCAAAAGGCTCATGTTGGCCCACTTCTCCAACCCGGCTAGGTCTCTCTGAATGGCAGCCTTGTCATTTTCCTTCATAATATATGTATGCAAAATATACACATATATACATAAATGCATCACTGCCCTACATTTTAGAGTATCAAAATGGTTTCAGTATCATGATTATATATGTTTCTGCAAGAACTACAGTGCTAACGAAATTCACTACTATAACTGTGCTGTCTACTGTATTTGACATGTAAAAAATAACTTTCCTAATCCTCAAGTGAATAACTACCTCCTCCCTAATTTTCAGTTCTCCAAATGAGAAATAAAATTTGCTACACCATTTCATTGTCTCAAGCTTTTTAAAAGTAGAATAAATAATGAAACAGTTGCAATGTTTGCTTACATTTGTAAATGTCTTGTAGGTATAAAGAAATATAGAGTCTAAATTTAAATTCAGCCTTTGGTTAAGAACCTAGTGGATTTGTACCTCATAACAATGATTTTACTGCACCATTTTTACAGTGTGCTACTCTACTTGGAAAATGGCATGTGACTGCTATGGCATGAGATGATCTCTAATGATACCATATAAATCTTATTTTAGTGTTTCAGGATGCAACTGAAGCATTCTTTTTAGAAAGATCATATTCTGGGCAGAAAGCATTCTTTAACTTTATATTTTCTTTCTAGCTATCCAGGAAGACTGGATCAAAGACATGCAGAATTGACTTCACTTTCCTGTAGGTTTGCTTATTTCTTCCTTGCAGTATGAAGATTTTTTAATATTCTTTGTAAATATCTAAAATTTCAACACTTTATTTGCTTTTTTGCTGGATTGCAAATGAAATGTTTCTAAATGTTCATAGGAAGTTGTGAATTTCTCACAAAAGAAATATGGTTAGACTGTGCTTTGATGATACAAAAAATTCAGGATTAATTCCTCATTCCAAATAAAACCCAAAAAAGGCTGAAAACAGTCAAAGAGGCTTATGTCTTTCTACTGAGTATATAGGATGCCTAAGCCATTAATTAGGGAACTTCAGTTAGGTGGCTGAAATTAGTCATGGATGTTTAATATCCACAGAATATTTAACTACACGATATCAAACAGTTGCAAAAGATGAGATAAAAGACCTTAACTCTAAAAAAAGCACTTTCCATTTATGAGACCTAAGCCCAGATCATTATTTTGAATCAAGTGGGTGTGAACTTTGCATTCCAGGTGAGTGCCCGATGTGGTTTCTGTTTGTCTGTGTCTCCAAAAATTGGGTTCTGGACTTGAGATAAGAGATAAGATGATAAAAACAGTTGTTATGTTACTACAAAAAGTTTTGGTTGGTCATTGTCCAGTTAGTAAATATATTTTTTTCTTTTTTCTGAGTGTAAGCTACTGATCGACTACTCTTGTGAGAGACAGCATGCAAGCACACATGGAAAGGATAGCTCTCTGCCCAAAAGAGAACAGAGAAGGTGCTAAAAAGGCATTATTATCTCTTTTTTACAGATAGGCAGTTGAGGGATAGAAAGTGCAAGCAAGTTGGCTAGGCCTAACACAAACAGCCAGGGGTAGAATCTGGTATTCAGTCCAGTTATTCTATATCCCACTCTTCTGCAGCAACTCCAGACTGTTCGTCATATTAACATTTGTTTAATTCTCTTGCAATTGACTTCCTCTGAGCTTGTCATCTAGATAAAGATTAAAGAAATATATGCCAGCCACAAGAAAAACAGAATACTCTGTCCGCTCAGCAAATTAAGTGTAGGTTTATCTCTGTGAACATAAAATGATACAAGATGTAAAAGTAGTCAGAGGAGTTATAACAGCTCTAAATCCACTCCTCAGCTTTATTTTTACAAATTCCTTTCTTCATAAAGTTAGGTTATAGGCATTATTTCACATTGACATCTGCCCCCACTCTGGTGTAAATATCTTTAGAAATAAAGGGAAAGGACAAGTGAAAATACAGAGGCACAACACAACCCGATAAAGTACTTTGAAAAGAATATCAACAAAGTCCTTTACAAGAAATGTAGCATTTTGAATGGCTTTTCATTCCTCTTCAGAGGGTCTGTGAAAATTATCTAAGGTTTATGCATGCTACTTCTGTATCTTCTGTAACAGTCTGAGAGACTTTATGATGTGACAATTTAAAAGAAACTATCTGTCTTCTTGCAAACATTTTCCCCATTTCCCAGCTGTCTTGTCATTTCTAGGGAACACTCAGCAGTACACACAACTGCATACAAATTCCTGTTCTTGCACTGGATAAGACTTGTTATACAGAAAACAACATTCAAGTTTGAGGGATACAATGAAGCCAAATGTTTTTTTGGTTATTCTTCCTTACAAGCAGCTTTTATAAAATTCAGTGATTTTGTAGTAGTCCAAAGCACTTAAGTAATCATAAGCCTAGTGTGGCAGCATTGCACACAATAGGTCAGGCATTTTACAGTAAAGTACATTTTCATGTTTAATGGACATACAGTGATGTCAAACAAGCTTCCAACTGACTTCTCTCAGAAATCTGACTGGTCTCTTTACGGTTTACTTTTGCCTGCAGATGTCCAGGACTTTCTGGGGTGACTGCCGTGGCAGACTTTGTAGTGTCCCCACTTTGTAGCCCCAGGCATCTGTGGCACTGAGACAATTAAAGGATTGCTGGACCTAAAGCTTCTCATTGTCCCATAGCGGCATAGGCTGTATGTTCAGCCATATCATATGGATTACTGTGACTTAACTTTAAGCACTTACATGAGGTACCTAAATTAGAAATAGTGAGTGAGGAGGATAATGACCTACAGACCACAAATGAAATAATCACTGATCAGATCTCCAGAGGTCAACTTAATTTTAAAAAGTGTATAATCCAAATGTATATATATATTAACATCTACACTAAGACATCTCATGCCTCTACTCAAAATTTTGTATTTCGCTTTTTGAAAAAACTACATTTTCACCCCCAGAATTTTCAATAAACAGCATTTCTAAATGTTAACTCCTTTCTTTTTGGTTCTTAGGCTTAAGAAGATACAGTTTGAGATTCTAGATTAAAGCATGTATTCTCATTTAAGAAAAAAAAAATGAAGGTGGGACAGAACTATGCTGTTGTGTATGGACACAGAAGGGACAGATAAGACAACACTATCCTAAAATGCAAATGTGTAAGAGGATAATGACAACAGCTTCCACTGTTACTTCCATATTGTTCCTGCTGCTTGCTGCTTTTTGGGGTGGATCAGAATGCCTAGGGGATTTGTGGAAGAAACCATCCCTCTATTCCCCTAAACACCTGAAAGAAGATATTTTAAATGGTGTATGTTTCTGACTGATTTTTCCCTTTTGTTGGCGCCTTGGATGTTTGATGCAGGTAATTCACCCAAACAACAAAAGCATGGAACTGCAAACCATGGATATTGATTTTGATCTGTGATTTGCAGATGTCCAGAACCGAAGATTAATTTGGGCTTGTCTATAACATAGGTAGCCTGGGAAGTCTAGAAATTCTGTATATTTTGAGAGTACAAACTGTTTTCTGCTATTTCCAGAATTTTGAAGTATGATGAGACCACAAATACCACACAAATTGCCACATCTCAGAATTTTGATCCTTCCTCTCCTCAACATAATTGAAAGACATTAAAAACATAGGCAAGATAATAGAACCTCAGTCTCTTAAAAGGAATTTCCTAGTCTTTGAAAATTGTATTAGGGGGAAAAAAAATGGTGTTTGTTTTCAGCTGATGTTTAACACAAATATTGTAGCATATTTCCTCCAAGTTTAACCAGTGTGTATAAGTTTTAATCAATGTCCTTCAAATTTCCACTCTTGAGGCCAGTTTTGCTTCTTTGTGCCACATCAACAATTCAAAGTTGCTGCAAACATGGTTAAACTTGTAAGTGAGTTCAGATTCACAGTTCTTTTGCACAGAGAGCATGGCTCAAACTATCTGGAAGGTAACAGAGTACAGGACTTGTCTGCTCTGTGCTGCTCTTGCACATTGATGATACAGCCTCTGCTTAGGCTTTGGAGAGAGAAGTATGAACTTCAAGCAAATGATGATTCCAAATGAAAAAGACTTAAATCCCTTCTCTTGAGAGCTTGGCCAAATCACGTCTAAGAGGCCAACCTATAATTTAAAAAAGAAGGAAAACTCTGGAATCGGTCAGCAGGGCCCCTTTATAGTTTAAATATTATGCTGGTTTGGATTCTGGCAATCTTTGGGATTTCATATATCTCTCAGTGCCAGCTGATAGCCTACGAGTTGAATCAGTTTTTACCCGACTTGTGGTCCCATCCTGTTTTTCCACTAGATCGTTGTGGGACTTATGGTTCTAATTTGAACTTGTTTTTATACTTTTGCCAGTTGTTGAATATTTCCCCATCCCCCTTTGTCAATGGGATTTAATATATTTTATGTTTGGGGTTTTTTAATGAGTATCTCTTTTGTTCATCAAGTTTCCAAGACTGTAGGCAGATTTCCTTACTCCTTTTAATGTTTGTGAAATAGTGTGATGCTTTGAAGGAAGATCTTTTACACTGATTACTGGTCCCATCTTTTGTATAAATATCTTACTGGTGTCAGTCTTCATAGATCTTCCTGATTTCTTAGACAAATATACCATACCTATTACACCAGCATTTAATGACAGATTCTCTACTTCTTTATGGATTTCTTGTTGTTTTACCCCAATGATCTAAACTGTAAAACAGAAAACAGAGATTAACATTATCAAATATTATTCTTGCAACACAGGTAAATCATGCCATATCTATGTTTTAATATATCTTGTAATTTAACCCCAGTAGGCAGCTCAGCCACACACAGCCACTCATTCACTCCCCTGTGATGGGATGGGGGAGAGAGTCAAAAGGGTAAAGGTGAGACAACTCATGGGCTGAGATAAAAAACGTTTAATAAGTAAAAAAAACCTGTGCACAAAAGCAAAGCAAGGAATTCATTCAATATTTCCCATTGGCAGGCAGGCATTCAGCAATTTCCAGGAAAGTAAGGCTTCATGACCTGTAAGAGTGACTTGGGAAGATAAAGGCCATAACCCAACATGCTCCCCTGTTCCTCCATCTTCCCCCAGCTTTTTTAGCTGAGCACATCATCATGTAGTCTGGGATATCCCAACTGGGATATTAGCTGGGGTCAGTTGTTCTAGCTGTCCCAACCTCTTTTGCACCCCCAGCCTAATCTCTGGTGGTGTGGTGTGAGAAGCAGAAAAGGCCTTGATGCTATGCAAGCACCGCTCAGCAATAATGAAAACATCCCTATGTTGTTAACAGTTTTCAGCACAAATCCAAACCATAGCTCCATACTAGCTATGATGAAGAAAATTAACTCTATCCCAGCCAAAACCAAATACAATATATCACCTGTTTTCATAAATAGTGCTGTGATCCTGTCCCGAGAAGCATATGGTTTATGTGGGAAGTAAAGCATGTATCCTAGAATCATAGAATGGTTTGGGTTGGAAGGGATCTTAAAGATCATCTAATTCCAACCCCCCTGCCATGGCCATGGACACTTCCCACTAGTCCAGGTTGCTCAAAGTCCCATCCAACCTGGCCCTGAACATTTTAAGAGTGGGGGCATCCACAACTTCTCTGGGCAGCCTCTTCCGGTACCTCATCACCTTCACAGTAAGAAATGTCTTCCTTATATCTAATCTAAATCTACAGTCTTCCAATTTAAAACCATTACCCCTTGTCCTATTTCTACACTCCCTGATAAAGAGCCCCTTCCTATCTTTTCTGTAGGTGCCCTTTAAGAACTGGGAGGCTGCTATAAGGTCTTACTGGAAGCTTCTCTTCTTCAGTCTGAACAACCCCAACTCTCTTAGCCTGTCCTCATATGGGAGGTGCTCCAGTCCCATGACCATCTTCGTGGTCCTCCTCTGGGCCCACTTGAGCAGTTCCATGTCTTTCTTAAGATGAGGGCCCCAGAGCTGGACATAGTACTCTGTGGGATCTCATGAGGGTGAAGCAGAGGGGAGAATCACTTCCCTTGACCTGCTGGTCACACTTCTTTTGATGCAGCCCAGGATATGGTTGGTTTTCTGGACTGTGAGCACACATTGCTGGCTCGTATTTAGTTTTTCCTCCACTAATACCCCCAAGTCCTTCTCCAAAGGATTTTTTTCGATTCCCACATTGCCCAGCCTGTATTTGTGCTTAGGATGGCCTTGACCCATGTGAAGGACCATAATACATTGGCAAAGTATGAAAAAGAAATATTTTAACCTCAGATATCACATTTAAGTTTTACTCCTCTTTTAGGGATCATACGTTTGGAGATGTTTTTTATATTTCAAGTGGGATGTCACAGGAAGCAGTCCAGAGATATTGTGACAAGGTTATAATAGTTATTATTATTTTTTTAATAATACTGTTCCACAAATTGTTCTGGAATTAATCCTTAGTTATTTTCTGAGGAAAAAACTGGCATGAGATAAAAATGTTAGCTTCACCTCGATGACTTTTCCAGCCTCTAGCACTTCTACTAAGAAATTTTTCTTCACTAATAGCAATTATTAAAAATAGATGTCTTACACTGAGTCATTAGAAGCTAAGGAAATAAGTTTTTTAAAAAATTAACATTTTAAAAGTCTTATCATTGTTTATGATTTATTGTTTTTCATAATTTTAATTGTTTAATAACTATTTCTCTAGAACACATGTCAAGTCTAAACTCTCAAGAGGATCTAGAATTCTTAAAATATGGGTAAGGATAACTGGATCTTAAAAATGTTGGTTTGTTTTAGTTGTTCTAGTCCTAATGTATTCTTATTAATGCATTTGATTAGAATTAGATAATTAATGATCACTAATTTTTATTTTGAGGTAGTGGCTTGCTTGCTCACTTGTATCTAGATTTTCCATAGAAGTGATTCAAAATCCTGTCTCTGATTAAAATATGTAATTGTATCATAGCTAGTTTTTTATTCAGCATGTCACTGTTACTTCATGTCATGTTCTAAGTGGAAATTCCTAAGTTTTCTACTTTAGAAGTTAGCATATTGGGAAAGTCATATTGATTTTGGATCCTAGTGGTTTTAGCTTAAGATTTTGGTGTGCTTTGTTGAGATTGGAAAGTTGATTTGAACACATCTCTGAAACAACTCTTAGCATATTTGGGGATAAATTCTGGCCCTCCCAAAGCTTGTGGCAAGACTCCAATTGAACATTAGCAGTGTAGAGTTTCATTCTTGCTATATACCAAGTTTTGACATCCATATTAAGAGGAAGTGAATCACATTCTGGAAGTGCCTATTTTCCCTATTGACTATAAAAGAAATCTACCGCAGATGTAGCTGAAGTTAGGTGCTGTGAACTCATTCAAAGTAACCAAGCCATCTATCTTTTCATTGCACTACAGACATATGAAATATATATACAACAAAGCCCTCAGAAACACTATTTATACTTTCATTTCTATATTAGTTATCAGTTTGGTTATGAACCACTTTTTTTTTTTTTTTTTTAAAGAAGGTGAACAAATACAATACAAGAAGAGGCTTTCTAATGGAAAGAGCTTGTGAAGGCTTAAGCACTAACATATATATATAAAAGTGTGTAGAGCAATAATAACGCACAATTGTCAGTAGATAGAGAGTGCTCTCATGTCACCTTTGGTCATGCTATTGTCATGCATCTTCATATACGAAAGTTTTGTCATTGGGTCTGAAGGAAGATAATTAAGTGGTGAGGGAGTATTTATAATAGTGTTAGTGTAAAACTTAAGCCTGAGATAAAATGTGAGGCTTAGGAACTGAAGGTAAGTCTGATCTCTTTAACATTGGGAAGTGGTAGTGAATTAGCAATGGTCAGCTTTGTATGTAAGACAAGCAACTTGTTTCTTGAGCTGTTTCATGGAACAGCAAATGGAAAAATGCAAAAAGAGAAGTAATAAAACAAAGGGATGATCCAAGAGCAGCATTATTCTGAGTATAGCAAGATGTGCTAAAACTGCATTTGTTACTTTCAGAATATGATATTGTCATGTTTGAGACACAAGACTTACCTTCATATATGGACTGCAAAGGCTGTATGTTAGGCCTATTATTTGGGTGTAGTCTTGATGCAAAGAGCTAGAGGAGAGAATGTGGAGCAGAGGAGGAAGTCTGGACAAACTCAGAATGAGATTTTAGTTCAGCTAAAGAGGAGAAGTTTAGAGTACAAGTGTAGATCTGTGAAACAGAATAGCAATGCTGCTAGAATTTATTTCCTCAGTGAATGAAAAAGGGCAAGAGAAAGGAATGAGAGACAAAATCTGTGTGTTACTTGAAGGAAGTTAGGGAGAAACAAGAATACAGCAGATATAGGAAAAACAACAGTGATTAGGAAAAAAAAAAGAGAGAGAGAAAAGAGAAGAATCAGGAGAGAATAAAAAGAATCCATTTTCAAGAAGAATTGATTTGGTGATTGTGTTCTATGTAGCTGACAAGTCTAGGAAAATGAAAGTGCAGTACTTGTAAAATTTTGCTAAAATTGATCACTTAACTATGAGGAGACTCAGTGGACTGCACTGGAGGAATTTGTATTGATGAGAGATGACAATAGAGTAAGCAAGAAGATATCTAATGGTGACGGTAAACATGTAATAAATCAGAGATGAAAGGAAATTCAGCTATTTTTTCTCAAAAATAGGCTTCACTAGAATATTTAGTGTTGTAACTGGGGAAAGGCAAGATGAGTGTGAAAGGGACATTGTAAGTAACAAATGATGGAAAGAAAATGATTGGACCTTTGAAACAGATCAGGAAAAAAGAAGAGAGAAAGAAACTTATATCTATAACAAGAGAGAAGGGATAAAAAACAAATTGAAAGAGAACAAAGGGTGATTTTTAATCTTGTGTGTCTTGGAAAAAGACTAAGAGGTCATGTGCAAAGGAAGAAGTTGAAGCAAGAGAAAAGAGAGGGTTGGAGATGGAGTCAAACAGGAAAAAATAATCTTTAAAAAACATTATGTGTACCCTTGCAGTTGATTCATTTAATTACAGATGTTAATGTACCTACACAGCAAAAGAGAAATATTTCATCTTACTACACTGTAAGTGGAAAATTTCTTCCTATGAAAGGAGACCAATCGTTATTTCATTTGGCACACACTCTAATAACATTAATCATGGTGAACTCTTTTAGTATTACTGTGAATATAATATAATCCAGTAGGAATTCCACAGTAATTAAACTAATTTCATCCATATTTTTTACTCTCTATTGACTTTTTCTTCTGTTTCTGATCTGCTTACAGCATGCATTACACATTCATCACAAAGGTCAGCATATTTTAATGTCTTTGATATAAATTTTAAAATGAGAAATCATACCGTTAAGAAAGTAAAAGAATATTATGTTTATTGGCTGGTAATGACATTTAAAATTTGACAATCGTCTAATTCTTCTGTATGGCAGTACGGTGTTGTCTTAGCTTCACAGAGACTCAGTGCTGCTATCCAGATCATTCTAATGACTGAAGAAAATTAGATTCATCCTTGTTTGGACAAAACAACAAGAACATCCATATTTCTGTTTGGTATCTATTAAGTTGTCTCAGAAGTGAATTGAATTGGTGTGTATACCACTTCTAACATAACTTTGAGAACCTAAATTCTGTGGTCTTGATATGCTTTCCTGCTTTTCAACAATCAGCACCAAGAAAGCTGTATTTCTTGGAGATGAACATGGTGAATGGAGGTAAACATGGATATGGTCAGGTAAAAGAGCCTTTTAGGCTAGAAGAATCCTTGCTCTAATATAATTAGTACAAACCCAGAGATCTCCATCATGTTATTACAGATTCGGCAGCATGGGAGTTGGCATTCTAGCTGCAGAGTTCTGGGTAAGTGGTGACTTAAGTAAAGATTTAGAAAGGTCTCTGAATGCTAAATGCAACAATCCAGCAGAGAGAATAAAGCCCTGAATTAAAGAACCAGCAGCCTCTTGAGATTAAATGTTCTGTGTCCCAGAGATTATAAAATTAAACTCATTCATGATCTAATGGAAATAAAAAATAATTCATACTCAAAATTACTCCAAACCGTTCTCATAGGCCTTGTATTTTAGCTCAGCAATGTCAGCCGACATGGAAAAGTATCTACACCAGTTACATAGTGAATAGTGACAGCTAAATAGATTTGTGGAAACAGCTACTAGCCAAATATCTGCTTGGAAATCTAGGTCATTCCATCACAGTTGTGAACTGCATTAGAAATACAGAAACCTCCAACCTGCAGTAGACCCAGAAGAGCCTTTTTTCAAAGGTGGAACAGTGACCCATTTCTTTCCTGCAATAACTGAGTATCTAGAGAATACTGGAAAGAAGAAATCTGGATTGTAAACTCTACTTGACCATATGGGGGTTTTAATCCATAGCACGTACATCTCAGGAATGTATCTTAATCACTTCAGTATGAGATCTTTGGGGAACAGAAGAAGTACAACATCCCCTCTGTTAACAATGAGGTGGAAATGGAAAGAGCGAAAGAAGGCCACCTTCACATGGGAAGAAGCAAAATGGAGTTCCTGATCTTAGTCCTTGAAATGTTCTCTATACTATACTTTTCAAAGAAGATAGAAATGGTGGGATTCAGACCTCAGGTTAAGAAATCTGCATTTAGGTGGTCTCACATAGGTGTCTATAACCAATGTAGGTAACAAAACTTTCCCTGAAGCTGATGAAGTTGTAATCAACACAGTCAGCAGGACCCCTAATATAGCTGACAGAATGCCTACTCTAGTATCAAGAAAGCCACTCCCTATGGTTACATGATCATAGCTCTCCTGTAGACACTGGGATCTATTGTCTTAGTCTGTAAGCCAACTGTCTCACTGTCCCTTGAGACTCTCAGAAGCAGGAGGTTTCCCTGCCCCTAGTTCAACAGCCCCGTGACTACCATGAGTTTCCTTCCTGCCCTGCCTCTTTATGTTCCACATCTCTCATGCACCAAACTCCTCTGCAGTAATGGTTTGAGGGAAAGGAAAAATGGGGCCCTCAGGCAGAAAATGCCATTCTGGGGGTTGAGGAAGGTGAGAGCTGCGTATAGAAATGTGCTCAGGCTGGGGAGGGTCTTGATTCCAAGCTTGATAGTTTCCAGATAACTATTAATCACTAAACAAAATATGGGCTTTGACTCCTCCATTAGTCAGTAAACAGCTAGACCAACAGTGCATACTGTAATGAGAAGGTTTGGTGCACAGCTAACAACTCCACTTTGGAAACTGGGCAGGATGCCAGCACTTGTCTGCCTAAACCTGAAGCACAGAAAAGCTTGGAAAGAAAATGTCATTTGCAATCTTTTTTTTTTTTTTTTTTTTCCAATCTTACAATATATATTGGAAAATAAGTGGTTCTTTGCCAAATTAGTTGTTTATGGAATTTAAATGCTTGCACTGTAACTGACTCAGGGTTTAAGAGAGCTGCTCTATCCTAGCATATACAGACTTACTAGAATTGTTTGTCCATGATTTCTGGAAAGTGTATATACACAAAAATGCATATATACATGTATAGAAGTATATTTACATTTTCCAAAGTTATTCTGCAGATCCAGCTTCCTCTTTCCTTGTTTTACACTTGTCCACAAAATGAAGCAAAATAATTCTGTGATAGAATAATTCATTTTTATTTTGGGAAGTGTTTCAGCATTCAAAGTCAGCAATCATGCCTCACCACTACTCACTTATACTACAGCTCTGATGGGGTACCTCTGCTACAAGACAGGTACCCAGCAATCTGGAATTGGTGCAAATAGACTGAAAGGACCAGAGAGCTCGTCATATAACTAATAGGCAAAAACCTATTGAAGCCTATTGAAATTGAGCCTTTGAAGACAAACGCCAATGAAGACATCAGTGTGAAAGATTATTTTGTCTCTAGAAGATTAGAAGCAGAAGGATCTGATGTGTCTGTAAGGATAATAAAGCAATGCCTTATTCTAGCAGAGGTGGTATGAAATACTGTTCCTGTGATTCATGCTGGTGCAAGGCATATACAATTTGCCCCATTTCCTATACCTACTTGAAAAAGTAGTTCTTTTAAAGTGCCTTTTGAATTCAGTAGAAGCTTTGATATCACTGACTTCTAACACTTCTGGCAATATAAACCACCAAAAGTGTGTCCTCCATCCCTCAAGACTCAGGTATTTAAAAATTTTGTTGTTGTTGTTGCATTTACTCTTCACATAGAGTTCTAGATATTCTGAGTCTCCAGAGTATTTACTGTCTTCACTGGAGATAAGGCTGCCTACATCTTACCATTCCTCATCTTTCTGTAATTCACCAGTCAGGGAATTTAGAGCAAGTTACAGAGCAAACAGAGAGACAAAATACAGGAAGACAAACAGACAAAAAACAGGAACTGGAAACAATGAAGTTAGTTTATCCTAAAGCACTTCATTTTATGAGCAAGAATAAATGAATTTTGTATCTCTTGGCCGGGTTTTCTGTTGTCCAGGGAGGTGAATATCATGGAAAAGACCTTTCTCTGATGAAGGCCTTCATAAGGTTTCTCTTCTGTGTGTGTTTTCTGGTTTAACATAGCAGCCTTTTTCTCTCAATTAAGAAAAATTACAGAATCTTTTTCCTTTACCTAGACATTTTTCATGAAACTTGTAATAACTTAATATTTTTGAGCTGTCAACCTTCTGTCAACACTTATTCAAATTGAACAATGAATTATAAAATTATTAGTAAGGATATGTAGTCAACAAGATATATATACTAATGCACATAGACAGCCAAATGAATTAACTGTAAGAATTAGGATCTTAAAAGATAGGAAATCTACAACAATATTATTTATGGAAAAAAAAAACAAACCCAACACACGAAACAACCAACTGCAATGTAATGCACAGAAATCCTAGGGGACAAACAAGAAGAAAGTAATAATTGTTATAGAAGGCTATGCATGACAAGCCATGGCAAAATTCCCATATAAAATCACAATGATAAACCAACATAGTTTAAGGCACTGTACAAAAACATACACAAAACAAGCAACTTCACCCAACACTTCAAGGCCTCCTCAAGACAGAAAACATGCAAATTTTTACTTTCAAGTTCTTATGAAAATAAAGATAAAATACAATATTTAAATAATCTCAGGAATGGAAAAATATGACAACAAAGTGAAGAAAATTCAAATATAATAAAAAGTAAGGGAAGAGTGGAAAAGAAGGAAAATTAAATAAAGTCTGTAGGGAATAGCCAACAATGATAGAGAAAGACATGACATGCATATTCATCAAAGTAAAATACAGGAAAACAAGGAGGAACAAGAGATTTTAGGCTTCATAAGCAACGATAATTGGATTAAAAGTAAGCAAAGGATATGCAATTCTGAAGAGTAAATTCTAGTGGAATATGTAATAATCTCTTCTGAGGGAATGACTGTAGTGTCCAGGTGATTTACAGAGATCCTTCCCAAAATTACTAAAATGGTAGCGCAGGAATAAAATAATCTGAACATTATTCCACCAAATGAATAAGCCGCTTAAAGGCAGCAAAGTGTCTGAAAACTTACCATAGAGAACACTACCACAACCTAATACATTAAAAAAGAATAGATGGGAATGGTAAAGGCTATTTTCCAGCAATCCTTTCTATATTACAGTATTAGTAAAAATCTGGTGTTTCAAATACAATAAGATTTATGGATAAAAACTTCTTTAACTGAAATACTTAATTTAATTTAACTGCTGCCTAAATATGTGCTAGTCTTAGTTTTCAATGGTAAAGTTAAAAGGTAGACTTCAAAGGATTTGCAATTAAAACCACATCACACACATAGTATATGCAATATAGTTTAGGGAGTTCCTAGGGCAGAAATTTTGTTAAGCAGCTTTTTCCTACATAAATATCCCAGAGCTGATTCTGTGCCTTCTGGTTCCTCATGGCTACGTTACCTTAGAGTAAGTTTCAAAGTCCCTGGTGTTACAAGGGAGGCTGGAAAGGCGTGAGATATGAACAGCAGCCCACTCTCTTGCAGGTAGAAGTAGAAGGACTCTGCTCCTGTTGGTAGAAGCTTTCTGCTGGTATTAAGTTGATGTTGCTAATCTCAAAACTATCTTCTTGTGATAATGCCTAGATGACACATACTGCAGATAGGAGGGAGCCTTTGCTAGAGCATTTTGATGTTTGGCAAGCCAATAATTCCAGGAAATTTAGATTCAGTCTGAAAGTTCCGGGACAACCCTGAGTTCTTCAGCAATATGTTGGAGCTTAGGTGGTATAACACTCATCTCTGGATTCAGTATCCAAAGCCAGGTCCTGTGCAATGTCCTGAAGTGCCTGGTAAAAAATGGATACAGTCAAGAAACATACTCCGGATATTTCTCTAGCAGTTTAACTATATGATCTTGGAGAAGTCCAAATCACTAAAAGTAGAGAATAATATTCTTCTACTTCACCAGGGTGATATATGTTCAATTAGCTGATGTGTGTGATGTGTTTGTGATAATGAACATTATAAAATGTTTATATGAAAAAGATTGAAATGAACAGTAATGCGTTTTCAGAAATTAGTGGTGGACCTTGGCATACTTTATAAGATCCAAAGCAATGTATTCTTGATATTGTTCTAACTGTTGTCTCTAAGATGTGCTGTATTGTCATCATAAATTGAAAAGTTATAAATAAGATGTTTTCTATTTAGTGTATCCAGTATCTTCAGCTGTTAGACCAGAAAAAAAAATAATCTTGCTTTTCTCAGCAATTGTCATTTTCAGCATCAGGTACTTGACTGTCTGCATATCATTCTAGATAAGACAAGTTACTGCAACTGCTGGCAACTATTATGCATATGAACATCCCATTTTCATCAGATCATTGGTATAAGAAGTCCTAAGACAAAAGGCACCCTTTTGTCTAATTGGTAACAAAAGTACCAATTAGAAGGATGTTTCCCAGAATTGTATCATTAGATGGTAATGATATAGGTACATAGCAACATGTTAATGAAATCAAATGTGGAAGTGAATAATTTTCACTCAGATCACTTATAAAACAGATTTTGGCAGGCTGATGTGTTTTCAGTCACAGAAGTAGCCTGCCTCTTGCACAATTAAACTGTTTGGCTAAGAAATATAAAACTCCATAAAATGTGTATCATTTTACAAGCAGGAAATGAAACAGTAGCGTATTCAAAAGGCTGCAACACACACATTGCATAAGTCTAAGAGTAATTGCACATCATCATTTTTAAGTGTAAAACAATTTTCTGATTAATTTATGAAGCAATACATGAATACTTAAGACAGCTTTGTGCTTTGAAACTCAGCCGCTGAATGTCCTAAACAGTAAATTAGCACCCGTTGCACATTCTTAAGATGAAAACCTGTAATTCCTTGTAGAGGTATCTTTGCCCTGTCAAACTGCACATCCTTTTTCTGATGATGATTAGGTGGAAAATTCATTGTCAAGCTGAGTTCTGCTTGCTAAAAAAATTAAGCAAATCACTAAGCTGCTGCTGCTATTGTAGTCTAATCATTGGTTTTCTACAGTAAATGACAAGTCCGTTTTCCTGCAAGTGGCAGCAGAGGTGGCTTGCTTTCTTCCTTTGCACTTCCACAAGGCTTAATTGCTCCCATGTTCTGATAATAGTAAGAACCCCATACAACCCAGCTTGGATTGAACAGTTAAGGATGCAATCACATTTATATAGTGACATGGGTGGCAATAAAATTAGCGAAGTCCATGCGTGCAGCAGCCAGAATTTTGCATCTATTCTGTGTTTATTGAAACAGAAAATTTGTTTTAAACAAGTATCTTCCTATTTGGAAAATAACATGAGAGGTGAATACTTTCAATCCAAATTCCAATATGGAATCAGGCAATTTTAAATGGCATTAACAAATCATGTCTCCCAGAGAACTGCTGGTTGTTGCCATGTCACCCATCCATGGCCACTCAACATTTCATTATGCCGAAAAGGCAAATTTCTTCCAGTTGTGCAAAATACCCTGCATAATTTGTAAGTGAATGGTTCTTACTCCATTGAAAATGGTGGTTCAGATTCTTTACTGTATATGAAACACAATCACAAAAACAGTGAAAGTTTTCAGTATAATATCTTAAGTTCTCATGCAAAACTTAGACAAGAGGCAGTACTGCCAACACCATGGCACAGACATTGCTCTTTCACTGGTGGTCAGACTTGGCTTGAATATGAACAGGTAGGAAAGGAGAGCTGCAATCAATATACAGTTTTTCTCTTGGAAAACAATAGTTTGATGGTATGTTGTAGCCTATGACCATGTAGGATTATATTTGCAAATCTCCAGTGCTTGCCTGGATACAGCTCTGTATGTTTAAGTGGTCTGGTTCCAAGAATTGCTGAGGAACACAGGACAGACTGATGTCAATAGGTATTTGCAGCATGTATGTAGTCTCCTGCCTTTATGAAGCCAGTTCTAAATGTTGTCCTCTCAATCTCTCTCTCTTAAATATGCAAACAAGAAATAATGACATTTAATGTGTATGTATATTGTACAAGAATTGTGTAAGACTTAGTTAAAAGGTATCTACCGTTAGCTTTGAAAATATAAAAATGCTTGAAAGGTACCTAAGAGAAAATTTAACAAGGAATTTAACAGGATTTAAGCCAAAACCCAGAAATTTTTTTGACAGGGTACAGTTAAGGAATAACACTCCAGTTTCCAGAATTAAAGAGGATATTTTGTATGTAGGAGAGCAGGCAACATGAAAGCGAATCAGCCTGTCTTCTAGTCAGTCCTTCCCTAATAACTTTTGAATGTGTTACTAATTGCAACCAAATTGCACCGGGGGATAGTTCTCTCAAGGATATTAAGTTCCTGCATGTTTCAGTGACCAATGCCACAGAAAGTTTTAATCAGAGCTATCATTGTTAGAGCCTACAGAATCAAAACCCAAAACTATAAGAGAATGTGACGTATTTGTTCAATTATCTAGAGACTTGTACACTGTTGAATTGTACAACCAAATTATATAGTAGAAATGAATTTGACATGAATTTGAATTCTGTAGGACAGTAAAAGAAAAAAAGAAAAGTTTTAAAAATATATATTCTTGAGTCTCTTTCCTCTGTTCATGATAATGCGCCATTGTAAGCCTGTTGATAATGTGAAATATGATGATATTCCTTCCTGTCTTTAAAATAATATCTGGTGGAATCATTGCAAGCATTTTTTTGTATCTAGCTGTTACAATACACTGCTTGCTAGTTTTTGCAACCAAAGAAGTGAGGATCAGAGTATAACAAAAAGCATCAAATGATATTTTTCCTACTTTTCATTCCCACACGGCTGAAATACCATTTCAATTCAAACAAAAACTTTTAATGGAAATTTACTAGTTTTGAGGAAACTTCACTAGGAAGATTGGTCAAAATAGAGAGTTCATACTGATGTGACTATTAGCCTAGGTACCAGTGCAAAGAGTGTTTTATGGTAAACGCAAATTCAAGCACTTGCTCTTACCTATTGACTGTCCTTAGGCTGATTCATTAAACCCATTGAAAAGACTCAGCTTTATCTCTTCCAGAAAAATGTTACCCTCAGAATTTTTACATTATGTGTGAGATAGAGTTTTTCTCTTTTTGTCCAGCCCTAATAATGACTGTGGCTTTAGGAAAACATACTTGCTGTGAAACTGCCACATGATGCCACAGATGACTGACAATGCGGTATGTAAATAATGTTGAAAAAAGTACAGTGTACTGTCCACTTTATTTTGAGCACTGTGAAGCATGTGGACACCTCACCCAAAAAGAAATTATAGCTGAGGCATTGCAAACAGGCTAAATCTACCCTTCCTATGAGCTCATGGTTCAAAGGACATGTTAATGTTTTTATATTAAGCACTTAGAATTCTTTGTATGCAAACACTTGTATAAAGATTTTCAGCTTTTAAAAGCAACCTTTCCAAGATTTCTGGGAGATTGAATAAGCAACATACCCAATCCTCAGAACAATCCCATAAAATGAATAAACTTTGACATACAAGTGCCTATCACATCTTGAAAGTGTTTAGCTTTTGAGAACAATTTGTACCAGATTTTTTTTCGTATATGGAACTTCCAGCCATTTTCACATCCAAATAAAAGGGCCAAATTTTATTATTAGACGAACCTGTGCAACCCTCACAAAATAAAAATGAAGGTGTTTTGGAAGGTAAAATTTCAGGTCTTTATGTTTACATCAGATGAAGCACTGAGTTCACCAGCAAGATTTGCTAAAAACTCCAGTAAGGAGTGAAGGAAGAAGACCTATGGGGCCCGTGAAGCTTGTATTTCCTAAATGAGTATGCCCAGACAACAGTTTACCTACTTTCAGATCTGTATAGAAACATTAAGATAGAACACATTTAACAAAGAGAAAACTTTATTTGCCTGCAATAGATAACCTGAGGCAAAAATGCCCGGTACAGGTAAGGTAGCGTTATTCTTGCAAAAATCAAGAAGCATTTATTTTGCAAAGGTGTATGTTTTGCAGATGACTCTTGGTGATTTAAAATCTTGTCTGAAACCTTGTCTTAGGATCATGTTAAAATCCTTGAGTCCCTGAGCCTTTTCCTTACATTAAAATGAACATAATAGTCCACTTAGACTTCTTAATAGGCTACAAGTCAGTTTGTCTTCTCAGGGTCACAACTCTTATTTATTCAAGAACTTTCCCAGAATCTTAGTTTAATAAAGATCAGGGACTGGATAAGGTCAGTACATACTGAGGACAAAAGGTAAGCACACCTGGAAGTGACTGGTTCCTTACGCTTAGGGATTTTATTGTATAAAGTCCTTATACTTTATAGTTGCATACTTCTTTATACTGCGAGGCTCCTGGAGTACTAAGTAAAGAATAAGGATGCTGAAATGTGTCAGCATTGTTATCTGTCCATAGAGAAAACAATCCAGAAACCAGTTCTAGAAATACTTGATTTATTTTGTATTGCTTTCAGTAATTCACATTCCCAGGGTAGAAATCTATTGCACATGAAGACAACTAAAACAGTATTTTGAGTTGTGCTGTCCTGGATGTTGGTGGCACTTCTAGCTTTCAGCAACTCCATATTTTGACTTACATGGTAGTACTTGGAAGCAAGTCTTTAAAACAGGTATTATACCTCTTTCTTCACAAATGCAACTGCTTGTTAGAGTGACCCTCACAAATATTACTTGCCTCAGGACAGAAGATGTGGTTAGGGAACATCATAAAGTACCTTGTCACAGAATAAATTATCTTGCTAGACCTTTGGAGTTTTCTTAAACAATGTAAGCTTTAATAACAAATAGATTGCCAAAAGGAAAATACATAAAACATAAATTCTTAAACATCTAAGCACAGACTTCAGATTCTACCTAGAAGCCTGGCAGAGCTCCTTTACTCTCTTAGTTACAGAGAGAAGCAATGATTTAAGCCATTCCTGACCAGTTAGGAACAGATTTTAGGAAATTCTATTCTTTTTCTCATGACAAGGATCAGTTGTCTATTGGAATATCATGTTACTAGGCCTATGGCATTTCTGTAAACATCTCTTTTTCCACCTGTAAATTTTATCTGTGCACAAAACAACCCTATTGCTATTTTTCTAGGAAATTTCTGGTGTAACACAGCATCCCTGTCAGGGCAGTGGCTATAAATCCCTGAGCAGTGGATCACGGCGTGTGTTTAGGTCAGCTCTACTGGAGTTGCAGGGATTGGAAGACACCCAGGACAAGTAGGTGCCTATAGTTCATTCGCTGTTCAGATACACAGTGCGTGTGTAACAAAATTGCATATTCTGAGTGTATTGGAATCCTTGCACATCACTGGGTAGCTGACCTGCCTGGTGCATGTGGAAAGTATTTGGCTGCACAGAACAAACACATGCTCCCCATAAAGCAATGCCCAGTGTCTTGGATAAACCCCAAATACATCAGATACAATGTTTTGTGCATGTGCACCTATCTCCATCCAAGAAATTCTGATGTAAGCATTGGAGCCCCATGTGTATACCAAAAAAAAAGGCAATCCTGATCACTGTAAATTTGACATGGGCTTCTGCTAAAGTGAATATTCATCCTTTCCTCTCTTTTCCTCTCCTTCTTCTACATCTAGGGCACTATATCTTATTTGGGTTCTTACAGTTTTGGTTATGTGTGAAGTTTCAGTAATAAATATTTGCTCAACTCATAGAAAGATGGCTCAGAGCTCTGAGGTGCTGTTTGATAATGTTAAAAGCCAATTGAGTTGTTAATAACTAAACCAAACATTTTCTTAAGGCAAACAATGAAAATGCAGAAAAGGAAATGTCACTGTATACAAAATGATGAATTAAATTCAGTTTTAAGAAAACCAAACATAACAGAATTTTCTATAAATGGAAGAAAATTGTCCACCTCCCTGGAACTATTGTTACAAGTTCAGAAGAATACACTATTTGCAAGATTAAGGTTAAAGATAAAATAGGGATCCAAATGTCAAGGAGACATGCAGAAGTTCAACAGTTGAAAATTAAGCTAGAACTGACTACAGGTTTAAAGTAATTTTTTATTTTTATTCCATTTGTCTATGGCAGGAAAGCTGTTTACCAAAATTATATTAGATTCTGGTATGATGCGGCGGTTTTCAAAGAAATTAAAAATAAAAAAATCAATGAAGTAGATAGTGTATCACATTTGACTTTAATATAATTAAGTTTTTTTCCATTAGGAAATCCACTAGGCATTTGAATCAAAAAACTCTCAAAGTCTTTTCCACAAGGCTCTGGCTATCTATTGTGACTCTCAAGGGACAGTTTCCTCTACCAGCTAGAGGACTGAAATCTGTTTTTTGGAAATCAGACTTTACCTTAAAGTTTGATCTGCTTTAATCTTTCATCTCTTCTAGAAAAAAAGCTTCAAAATAAAAAAAGAAAAACACCAATCAGAATCAGTGTTTGAACCACAGCTCACTGTAGATTGGAAATAAGTAGTAGTCATGAAAGAAACACTGCCCTCAACTGTGCATAAAGGTGGTTTGGCACAGACTTTAATCTCTCTAACTGTACAACCAGTATCCTGAAACCACATGTTGTTTGCTGTAGCACTTTTCCAAAACAACCACCTTAAGACTAGAAGCATTTTCTGTGTTCAGTGATTTTTTTTAGATTTTACTGGTTTTCACCTCATTTAAGGCAGCTTTTCTTTTTTTTCTGAAGGACTCAGTAAGGTGAACAACATCTTTTATAAAGTTTTGGTGTATCTAGGACATATCCAGAGCCTGAATACCTGGCTATTTTACCCAGAAAACTGGGTCCTGGCTATATATGATACTGAAGCTCAGGACCTATATAGATGGAAAAGTGGAAAAAAAAAACAGATGGAAAGTGGGGGTACAAGGTGGTGTGTTCCCATCACCTCTGAGCCTTGGCAGCTGCATTTACTGCCAGCTAAAACCACAACTGTTCATTCAGGGTTAGTAACAGCATGTTTTGGGACTTCATACAGAGACAAACTGGTGTGTGGAATCACAATGGTCTTAGCCTTCTCTGCAAAGTGGAAGTGGCATTTGTCAATAACTCACAGGAGAAAAGGGCTTTTTCATCAGACATGCTACTAACTTATCTAGGATTCATGATGAGTCAACTGGACTCCAAGGATCCAAACTATTTTGAAGATTATGGGACAGAAGAGAGAAGATAAAGAAGGTTTTAAGACAAAAAAAAATAAAAAAAAAAAATTAAAAAGAGTAAAAAGAGTACAAAGCCCTAGCTAACTGTTTTCTGGCTAGGATTATATATTTTTTCCCAGTTTTAATTAATCTGTTTTAATCTAGGGAACAGTCTCTTTTAAGGGCTTTTGGCTTCATTATAATGGGACTGACTGGTTTGGAAAATGGGAGCTACATCAGGGTGTTAGTGCCATTCTCAGGCCAGTTAAAGCTGCAACACTTGAGCCATCTATCCATCCTGTGTCAGCTCTGAAAAAGGAGAGAAGCACCATGGATAAGCATGCTATCCGATAGGTTGGAGTTTCTGCAAAAACATACATTTTAAAATACCTGGCTCAATGACAGTATTTCTAAGAATTCCATATGTATATAAGAACTCACTCCTCAGCCTAACAAAGCATTGCTATAGTGAACAGAAGGAGGGCCGACATCACAAATTGGAACAAAATACTCCAAAATGAGACTATGGGATGGAATTTCTGCTGGAGCCTCTTGTCATTTATTTTGTATGGTCTAAATTAAGCAATTAAACATTTCAGAAATAAAATTATTTGGCCTGTAAACTGTGTAGAATAAAATGTTTGAATAGCTGGGTTCTATAAATCAACCTATGTAATATAAGACACTGGTTCTGTTTTTACCTACCCTTTTAAAGGATTAACAGGGAACTGGCAAGAAAGAACAGTGATGTTGATATGAGCTTCCAGCTGGGATTGATTACAGGCTACAGCCTAATGCAGTAATGTTTTGTGCTAGCACAACAGTTTAACCAGAGAGTGCTCACAATACATACCCTCCACCTTCTGCCTCATAAGTGGTGATATAAAGAAACTAGATAATTTTGTTGTGATTCTGACCTTTGATCTGTTAAATCCCCAAATTAATTATCTACCATGCACATGATCTTCTACTGCTTAAATTAGGGCACATTTGTAAAACACATCTCATGTTAATAGCTTGTTTCTAGGCAAGTCTTTTGCATGTGTCCTGTGCTTATCCAAGCCCATAGGACAGCATGAAGTGGACAGAATGGGCATAGAGAGAGGCTGCATGTATTAATTCCTTACCAGTATGATAAAGGTTAACATAATATTGTAGAATTTAAGACCGAGAATTGCAGAGAGTCATCAGGCTGCCCTTCCTACAGATTACCCAATGTAGATGGAGAAAATGAAATTTAAGGGAATGTCAGAAGTATAATTAATGCTTTGCTTAGTGGGTTGAAATATTTGGGATTTGTTTTTGTCATGAGAGAAATTCCTGGGATGGAATCACTAGTCAAGAAGTGTTTTGTAAGATGTGTCAACAGATACTGTAGTCTAGGACAATGAGGATCAACTGTTCTTGTCTACTTATCAATATTTCTGGAGATATTTTTTACAGATATTTTTAAGTTGCTGAGCCTTAAATGATTTCTTTCTGAATATTTCTGATTTAGAGAACTGCATGCTCTCCAGAAAGTCACAAAAATGCAGAACTCCCATAAAAGTGACAAAGTAAAATTTCACATATAAGCGGCAAAGTGCTTGCCATTATCATCATAGTATCTACTAATTAAAGGTGGATTTAGGGTCAGTTCTGATCTGAAGTCTTGGATCACTTTAACTCTAGATCTAAAAGTAGTGAAAATGAAATGCAACCTTTTCTTCTGTGCATCTTCTGGATGCACAATGTAGAAATGGATTGACTTCCACTTGGAAAAAATACAAACAAGTGTAGCACTTCTTGCTGATATCCTTTTGGATGCAAAATCCATTATTTCACTGTTACAATTTATTGAAAGAAAGTGCCTACAGTTTCAATTTGAATCAATCTTGTCATTCCTGATCACACATGTTACTTAGGTTTAAGAACACATGTGGAATCACAGATCAGCTAGACAATAAGAAGGGCTGAGCCCTTGGTTTAACTGTGCCTGAAAGGACTCAGTCAGAACTGAGATACTCTGAGTTTTCTGGGGATGTGCAGAAGTAGAATTGCAATGCACAGGTAAGTTAAAGTAAAACACAGATGCTGAACACTGGAGTTAGGCTGTCTGTTAGACATTTTGGGCTTGGTTCTTTAATTTCTGTTTAGGGGCTACCTCACATACCTGGGTCCACAGGATGCAGCCCTACCTTAACATAAGCACTAGCAGTATTACAAAAACATTCCAGCAATAACATTTTCCAGTCCACTAACAGACCTAATATTTGCAACAGATAACTATTAAAACTTTTTGATCCATATGTACAAGTTTGAATCCTTTATGGAGGGGAGAAAAAGTTGGTGGTGAATATCTCACAATGACTGAGATATGGCTGTAGGTCTTTTCTGTGCATTGTCTATCAGTACAGATGTGTTTTCTCAGTAAAGTTTTATTTGTCCAGATTTTCATGGGACTTGAAATAGAAAAAACAGCAAAGGAGGAAAATAATAGTGGGGATTTGTACATCTTCAGGAAATGTGAGGACCGTCATCCTGTACAGAGGTCCATTTAACAGTGACTAAATGGATTCAGTGCTTTTAATTGAGGTTCTCAAGGTGAGTTGCAGGCCAAAAGGATTTTGAACATACTCATTCTGAAATACTGTATGGGATCCTTTCTTAACACCACTTGACCAAACTCTGCATTTATCAGCCCTCAGTACCTACCACGTGGTCATATCCTTTGCAAATATGATTCTGCACAAAAACAAAATAGCAAAGATTGATGTTCTCTTCAAAAGTAGTAAGAGAAAACAGAATTGATAAATGTGGCTTTCATAACTAATAATGCGTATTTGAGAACAAATGAATGATGATTGCTTTGCAAAGAGCTAGTTGGAATAGGAAAGCTATTTGCATGATTATATGCAATTCTTCAGCCGACAGGGTATAAAACTGGAAGAAATCACTTGGTCATCTATTCTGACTTTCTACATGAAGCATACTTTAGGAACTTCTGAATTAATTCTTGGTTCAGGGCTAATAGTTACAACTACATTTGGTCCTATATTTTAAGGGGGAAACACAAAACAAAGTCTTATAATAAGGGGACCATGATCCATAATAAATTTTCTAGCTAAAGGTGTGTCTTGTCAATACACAGAACCAACAAGAGTGAAGTGCTGGGGCCTGAGGCATACGCCCCAAATTAAAGTTGACCTATGGATAAATCACAGCCTAACAGTATGTTTTGTTTCCCCCACTGGCTTCAGGTTCCAAAGGCAGAACCTGGCCTACCTGTGTCTTTGTGACTTCGCCCTCACCCAGGTGTTTGTGGTTGGGGTGGTGCGTAAAACCAGGGCTACTTTAACTGGAAGCTGGTCAGTCTACATGTGGCTTCTGTTGGTTGCATCTTGCTGAGTTCTCTCAGTGGTGTACTTCCATGTGAAGGGCCACTGAGGGAGCCATCTCTGTCTGTTGTGTCCAGCAGGCAATGCTGGCACCTCAGTGAGCAGTGGAGGAGCTGGACCCACAGGAACCTGTGGCAGGATTGTTCGAAAGAAGAATTCTGAGGGGATGTTGCTGGGTTCAGTGTTGGCCTGTGTGATCAGGCAACTGGTGGCAGCATAAAATGATAATGGCTGAACTGGAACAACAAAATTGGCATAGCTGGCAGGATGAAGAGATGAAGGAGAATTAGCAGCACAGCAGAGAAAAATTGGTGCAGTTGGCATCTCGGTCTGAAAGAAGATCTTATGAAACTGGATGAAATGAGACCAGGAATACCCTCAGGGAGATCCTGTGTGCTGCCGTTGAGGTTGTGAGAAAATGAAGATGAGCAGAAAGTAGACTTTTTAAGTGAGCAGAAAGTGTGTGCTGATGATGAATGTGAAGAACCCCAATTTCCATGTAATAAAAGACTCTGAATTGAATATGATTATGTGAAGAAGATTCTTACAGAAATATAATGGCTGAAAGTGCCTGTGTGTGAGGAATTGCCCTATAAGTGGTCTGGATGATGGTAGTTCTCAGGACACTGGCCTGGATGATGGTGGGGCAATTATTGTCTGAAACCTTATCCAAACCCTTGTTTTGGATGATGGTAGGGCAATTAAGGTTGTATGAAAATGCCTGTTTGAGGAAGATTGTTAATAATGGGACAGAATGTGAAGTGCTTGTGTAAAAGAAAATTGTTAAGACTATGACAATTGAAGGTACTATAACTGCAAAGGAGCTGGGGATAGTGATGAGCAGAACTAATCCTGGCAAAGAGAATGATATGGATGCTCTGCTGGATGATAAAGAGATAAAGCAGATGTTCTGTTGGAAAAGGTAAAAGTGATTGCCAGCCTGACAGAAACCAGTGTGCGGCCAATGAAAAGTTGTTGTCACCCTTCTACAGAAACTTTGCCAGGTGGATGGAC
>VZZY01006561.1:150247-178734 GCA_013400335.1 Eurystomus gularis | reverse complement strand
AGGGAGGTGATTCTGCCACTCCACTCTGGTGAGACCTCACCTGGAGTACTGCATCCGGCTCTGGAGCCCCCACCACAAGAAAGACATGGACCTGTTGGGACGGGTCCAGAGAAGGACCACAAAAATGACCAAAAGGCTGGAATGCCTTTCCTATGAGAAAGACTGAGAAAGCCTGGAGAAGAGAAGGCTCTGGGGAGACCTTATTGTGACCCTTCAATATGTAAAGGGGGCTTAAACGAAAGATGGAGAGAGACTTTTTACCAGGGCCTCTAGTGACAGGACAAGGGGCAATGGTTTTAAAGTGAAAGAGGCTAGATTGAGATTGGATGGTTTCAGCATCCTCAAATGATTTAGAAGGTTTAGAAAGCTTCAGGGATACCTTATTGCAGCCTTTCAGTACCTAAAGTGGGCCTAAAAGAAAGATGGGGACAGTCTTTTTAGCAGGGCCTGTTGTGACAGGACAAGGTGTGGTGGTTTCAAACTAAAAGAAGGTAGATTCAGACTAGATTTAAGGAACACATTTTTTACAATGAGGGTGGTGAAACACTGGCCCAGGTTGCCCAGAGAGGCAGTAGATGCCCCATCCCTGGAAGCATTGAAGGTAAGGCTGGACAGGCCTCTGAGCATCCTGATCTAGTTAAAGATGTCCCTACTCACTGCAGGCAGGTTGGACTAGATGACCTTTAAAGGTCTCTTCCAACCCAAACCATTCCATGATTCTTTGATACTATGATTCTATGGAAAGAAGACAGTAAGGACCTAAGAGGATTCTCCTCCTCACCACATACACTAGTATTTCTAAATAGTCACAATGGCATTTTCTACTAGCCATTTTTATTATTGAATAAGTGTTATTTACGTAAGAACAACCAAACAAAGGGAGCAGCTTCCGTGTTCAAAACCCCAAGCCTCTTGCAATCAATATCCTAATCCTCTTTCCTCATGCCTCTTCAGGACAATGAAACAAGACCTTCTGTCTCCCTGCATGGCTTTCTGCTCTTTTCTCACCTTCAGTGGTAACAGCCCTGCTACTTCTCATCTTTTTCTCCAATATATCTCTGCTCCAACCTATATCCTTCACATTCATCCACACTTCCAAGGGGATCTCACTCCTATAATGGGCATTGTACATACCTGTTCTAGTTTGGAAACTAGTGTTCCTCCATTAAAGAGAATTAGGTTAACCCCTCCCTGCCTTTCCTTACCTTGATTTTAAATGAAAAACGCTGCTTACACCCAAAATTTCAACAAGTTCTTCTCCTGTGACACTTTTTCTTTGCAAAAACAGCCTTGTGTGAATCACAGTATATTGTACAGCTGACACAGCTCAGTTGTGGAGGTGGCTGGAAAAACAATTCTGAGTACAGAGAACTGAAGAAAAAAAAGAAGGATGGAGCATCAAAACTGTTCACAATAAAGCCACCTTTTCCACAGGTAGCTAATTAGATTTCATTGTTAATTACATTTTGCATAGTTAATCATTTTTTAAATTAGAGTGAATCCTGTCCTTGTTAAAGCAAGCAGTAGCATTTTCCTTGACTTCATTAGGGTCAGAAATCCAGCTTCATATATCCTTTATTTTGCTCATCCAATGCCAACCACACTAGTTTTTAGTCCCTGAGAAAACCATAATCCCAAAAGTTTGATTTCCAGGTTGTGTCTTCCATTGCAGAGAAGGAAGGTTGTTTTGCTTCCCCCAGGCCAGCCTCAGTGTTTCTGTCCAGGGAGTCTCTTGCTTTACAGCCCAAACCAGTCTGGTCTGATTTCATCCTACATCTCTGAACTCAACAACAATAATGAATTCTCTGGGACTGTGCCTCTGTGCCTGTTATTTCTTTAAATTATCAACTCAAAATAATCACTTTATAGAATATTTGAGATGGATGCTCTTCTCTGACTTGCAAAGTAGCTTTGGAAATGCCAGCTTGAGTATGCTCACCAGACGGATCTTCAGAAGACTTTAGAAATAAACACTGTGTATTCAGATACCCATTACAGACCTGTTGAATTTTAAAGCATTTGGTACACAGTAAGGGATATATCAGAAATTCAGATGGCAATATATATTCCATATACTAAAACCCAGCAACCTCCCTAAGCTCTCTATCATTTTCAAATACAATTACTAACTTAAAGCCAAGCAGAAAATGTTTGCACTTAAAAGGCCTTTTAAATTAAAGGAATGTTCTGTATAGGATTTGCTAATAATACTGTCTAAAGATATATTACAGTGCTAAGCTACATTCATAAAACTGTTCACCTACAAACAGTAGATTTGCAAAATGATCAAGATATCATTTTAAAAATCCACCCAAACATCAAGGCAGTGCTAAGGATAGTAAAATCAACGTGGTATTATGCTGGAAATTGAAATATATCCTCACTGTTATACTAACCTATATATTGAGGGCAGAATTATTATGCGTTATTGTAATACCATGCAAATAGATTGTCAGTATTCAAATATACTCTGAGAGGAGGCTAGTTGCCTAGTTAACATTTACAATTTAACCCATCAATGGGCAATGCAACATGCTTCACGATCACTTCACCTGAGGGAGGGATGTTTGGTAGGCACTTGGAGCTGCAAGAACATTTTGAATTTTGAGTTTAAGCACATAAACAAGAATGTTGCATTTTTTCCCTAAATTATTATGCAAAGCATAGCTCATTGCAGAAGACTTAGACACAAAATGGAAATGATTTGGCAAAATGAGGAAAGCATTAAATCCATTAGATCTCTGAAATAAAAGTCTTATGCCCTTTAGTTAGGTGGATGCAGTAGGAGGAAACTTCACTGGACAGAGACGGCAACAGTATATTTTAGCCAATAATCAGAGCATGAGAAAAATCTCCTAATATGTGAGGAAGCATGATGCTAATTTTAAATTCTTTCCATTTAGAAGCTACCAAGTATTGAGTTTCTCCTAATGCCTGGAAGGTGGCCAAAAACTCTTCAGCTTTTATACATTGCTTAAGATATAGGGAAACACTTTATGAATGCTGATAGGAATCTTTTATGAATGCTGATAGGAATCTTTAGTCATTTAAGCAGAAAAGGAAGCAGTATTTCTATAAAGGATTTGTTAACCTAGAGCCATATGGTATCCTTTCATACGAAAGTGTTTCATAAGGGAAAATAACTTACTTGAAAAAAATAAGTTAGAAGAAGCCAGGCTTATGCCATGTTTTGTCCTTTCTGTGGGGTGTTGGGAGAGGCATTAGCAGTGGAACAAAAAGGTCAAGGACAGGTTAGTAAAAGCATAAGCCCAGGAATAATGGCTGGGGCGAGGGGAGGAGGGAAGGGAATCAAGAAAAATTGTTAGGTCTTTCTGTAATGTATAAAATTAATACCAGCCCCAAACACCATCAATCTGCTTGGCTTTTGAATCAGGCAACTGTCCAGAGCTTCCTTTTGACAGATGTGTAAAAAACAGTTGCAGAGAATCTCGCTGTGTTTCTCCAACATGCCTACTTACAAAGGGAACTTTTTGCATCTCTTCCGTTTCGCTGATCCCCACCCCACAATTTCAGGAACTGTTTTATCCTCAAGGGAGAACTGCATGATATTTCAGACATGTTAATGTATATTGCGCCCTTAAAGTTTGGGGAGGGGATGCCAAAAACGTTAGCAATCTCAAATGAAGTTATTAGTTCAAACAGGAAGGAAAACAATCCACCACAACGTGTGCTTCAGCTTGTTCCGGCCTTAGTCTTCTGTTGATGTTGTGGTATATTCACTGTAAAGACAATAAACGGTTGCAACCAACAACATTTGCGACTGTTATCTTTTCTGCTTTGAAGAGGGCATTCAGCAGTGAAGTGAATTCTACAGGAAGATAATAAGGCTTAAAGAATGAACTTACTCTGATGGTGCAGAGAGTAAAATTTTGTGTTGGCTCTTTCAATGATCTTTAAGAAAAATATGCAGTACTGCGTTTTTATAATAAGAAGGAAGCTCACAGGACTCCAATCTCCTTTCTAAAATAAATTCTGATAATAAGTTAACTCCACTCACTACAATTACGTTAGTCCTGTTACATTATGTTAGAGCTGGCCTACTCCCAGGAAATTACAAACTGGATGCAGTTAGCTTTCCATGTGTTGAGAGTAGAATTCTCTGTTCAGAAAATGCTAGTTCAAAATTGTCACTACTACTCCCCTCAAGTTACTATCCCCAGAATAGTTTCCCAGCAGAGAGAGAATTTCCAGAGAATTATGCTACCCAAGTTTAAACAAATTATATTAACCTAAGCCACCCCAGCAAAAATAGCAATACAAATGCAAAGCTTATCATCATATTAAGTTTTCATTGTTTAATAGTAAAATAACAAGCTAGGATAAAGTATTTCACATGTACATAAAAAAAACAACTTAGGAAAAAAGTAATTCCAAAATATAAGCTGACAATCTATTTGACAAAAACAGTTACTCAATCCACTTGGGAATCTGCTAGGGCAAAAAGTACATCCTTTAAGCCTATAGACACAGATCATCTATTTTCTCAGACCTTCAGGTCAACATGACTTTCACTAGGAGGCACCTTTTACTGAAGACTCTTCTACAGTGACATTTTTCTCTAATGCTGATTCTCCAGCACTGAGGGGAAGCTCTGGAAACCTTCATTTTACAAATTACTGTAGCACATTCTGACCTTTAGCCCTGGCATGAAACCATGCTGCATTGGGGCATTAGAGCAGATAGTTCTCTGGAGTCTTCCTGCTTTCTTATGTCATTCAGTCTTTGGATACAAAAGGAGGCTGCAAACAGAAGTGCCTGATGTCTATTTTCATTATTTATTAACTGGTTAAGTAATAGTCATTGGTTTCTATCTTTCCTTATGGGTACCAGATAGAGGAGTTATTCAGACCTCTTGTGCTGATTCAGCCATCATCATTTTATGCTGCCATCTGTTGCGTCATCAGATAGGGCAACAGTGAACTCAGCAACATCCCCTCAGAAGTTTTCTTTCAGACAGTCCTGACATAAGTTCCTATGGGCCCAGCTCCTCTGCCGCCCACTGTGGTGCTAGGATAGCCCACTGGACAACAGGACAGAGATGGCTCCCTCAGTGGCCCTTCACATGGAAGGACATCACAGAGAACTCAGCAAGATGCAGCTAGCCCCAACAGAAGCCACACCCAACAGGAAACTCCTCCAACTGATCAGCTCCTGGTTGATATAATCCTGGCCTTGCCCACCACCTCAACCATGACCACCTGGGTGAGGGCAAAGCCCCAAAGACACAGGTGGGCCAGGTCCTGCCTCTGGAACATGAAGCCAATAAGAAAAACAAAACATTCTGCTAGGTTGTGACTCATTCACAGGTCAACTCCAACTTGGGGCTCACAACTTGGGCCCCAGCATTTCAAGACCACAGTCGAAAAAGCCTTTTAGGTCCTTTTACAAAATTCAGGGAGTTCCCCCACTTTTTAATGTAGTAACGTCACTGGGAGAAGAAACGCTCCACAGAGCAGAGTAGGTGAGATAAAACTTGACTATCACAGAGTGCAGGCAAATCAACTTAGAAACAAAAGAGAGGTGCTAAAAAGGCCTGCCCATGCAAATGTTGCTGCACATCAACCAACTTATGCCCTAATTTTTCAACCTTTTACAAACCGTCCAGAGTATTAGAGACAATGCTGGGGTACCGTCCTCACCACTATGTCAGTCCCTTGCCTGTAAGTATAGTAAGGTAGGAGTTGCTACTCATACATGGCTGTATGTATTCTGGAAGATTTTTTACATACTCAGAAATCAGTGTACGTTTTAATTATCTTCAACATTTTGTATAAACATATTTTATGTCTGTTTTTAGCATCTTCTGCTTTTCTGTGGAAAAGTCACACACTGTCTTAGCTGTAAGTTGGCTCCCCTGACAGAGGCTGATGGAGCCAAAATTAGTCAACACCTTGGCTCTTTATAAGATCAGCAACAAATAGACCTCCAACTAACATAACTGTCATAAGTGGCTTCACAGATGATACTTTGAGTGGTCAAAACTACATACGGGCAGAAGTTTCGTAGATTAGCATTTATACAAACAGCTGTCATTTCAGTAGCTAACACATCACTGATTCCTCTGCATGTAACAAAGGCCTGCTGACTCTGGTCAAGTGGCACTTTAGTAGCGATGAGAGCATCGATAGATATTTCACTACTCCAGTACAAAAAGGAAATAATTTTATTCCCAGTTCCTTTACAGCTGCTTCGGTATTACTAGACTAAATTTTGGTAAATTGGATGTATTTTAGATTACAGTGATCACAAAGGCACAATTTGGATAGTCTCTAAGTGACATTTTGCCTTACTTCACTGGCATATAGCACCTGCTATTAAACCTACATGACAGTCTTGGTAGATTAGTTTAGCTGGAAAGGGCTGCTACTGCACCAAATTAAGTTAGAGTTTGACCCTTAATGCATTAAATGTCCATCACATAACTGCAATATAAACTAACATGTCACTAATTTTATTAAGTCTAAAATATTACTACAACAAAATAAAGAATGATAATAATGGAAAAAGTACAAAACAAGTAACTCTGCCAATGAAAATTACTTTGCATGTATTAATTCAGCTCTGTTTAGCTTTTCAGAGTCTTGTTTCAGAGCTGTGCTGGTGACACAGAGTAAATATGATCTTGCACTATAAGACATTTTTGCCTGTTATGCAAATATTATATTCAAATTTAGTTCTCAGCAGTATCCCGTGTATTTCCTTAACACACCCACCCTGGCCATGAAAAGAAATGACAAATGGTGTACAGTTAGTCTCCGTCAACAACCCAGCTGGTAAATAAAGTAACAAATGATCCCAGGTCAACTCCAACTTGGGGCTCACTTATAAATGCCACTGGCATTTATAATGAAAGCACCTTGCAGAGCCATCTTAAGTACTTAACAGAATTCATCCTCTAAATTAAAGATTACAGCTCTTGAGCAGTCCTGATTTTCTGTGTTTCACTCAAGACTTTTAGAATGCCATACAGACTACAGAAGCTTTACTATTTTCATTACTATAATGTATAGTAATTTTTAATAGACTTCAGTAATCGTATATCAGCCAATTTTTGTTCGATTTTTTTTCTCTCAGACCTCTCCTGGTTGTGTTATGAACATTAATGTAAACATCTATTTTGAAATACATTCAATACATTCAAAAGCCAATGTATTATCAGAAAGCACCAACAAGGTTAAGAAAAGTACAGGAGGGCCATCCCTGATCATCAGAATGGCACTAAAGGAAAATTGAGTATTAGAGCTAAACAGCATAGGCCAAAACTGCTGAAGGAAAAGCAGGTTGGTAGCCATCTGTTTGACCATTATCCACTCTGCCTTCACAAGTCACATCATTCAAACTCTGCAAACATTTTCTGTCCTACTGTACTGCTGTGTCATGGCTAAGTCTGGAAGAATTTTATTGTTGCATATGACAGAACTTCTCATAAATTACTTAGATTGCTAAAAATACTCACCAAGATTTACAGTGTACTGCATAAGCAGATGAATGACCTTCAGAGTACTTTGACAAAAATAAATTAAAAATTTCTGAGTTGCAGTAACCAAATGGCCAGAGCTGAGACCACATCTGGACTGCTAAAAGTTTCAAGCAAGCTCTGTAATCTCAGTGTGTAAAAATATTACAAGAAAAATCTCGGATGATCTCAATGAACTTGAAAACCCCCTTTCCTGTTCTAGAATAGGCATATTGGAGTACAGGATCAATGCCTGGGAGAAGAGCCAGAGATTTATGCAACCATTGCATTTGAAACTGTACAACAATTAGGGTTAACAGCTTTGCGTATTTTGGAACTCATCCACTTCACCATACTGGGGACATTGTGGAGATCAAGGACGAGAGAGGTCGACTTTTATCTAACCTACCATTACTGGACAAAAAAAAAAAGATTTTAGGAGCTGCAGCACTGGCTAAGTGCCTTACAGGTAATTTGATTCTTATTTCACTACTTTACCTTTATATTTAGAAGTGGAATTGCACTGCATCAGTTTAAAAAAAAATGCACTAAATAAGTATACATTGCAAAAGACCTGTTAATTTCCAGGATACCAGAGAGACCTCTCATCATAATGAAACCAGGATATTTCTACTATAATCATGAAGGCATTCCATAGCTTCAAACAGGTAAGAAATATGGTGACTAGAACCCAATTTAAATGGTTGATTCAATCTCTTTCTTATATAAGAGATCTTCTGCCTCTACATGCTAAAAAAGCAGCTGATGTTCTCACCTTGTGTGTTTTTCTTAGAAAGGGTCACAGCCCTTAGTTTCCTGGAATTCAAGTACAGCCACTTTTGCCTCTCTGTCCAAGGCCTGTTTATATAATTTAAGGGATGCTGGACTAGCCCAAGCCCTGGCTCAGAAGCAATCCTAGTATCAATACAACCTGGGGGATAAAGGGATTGAGAGCAGGCCTGCAAAGAAGGATTTGGGGGTTCTAGTGGATGAAAAGCTGGACGTGAGATGGCAATGTCCACTTCCAGCCCAGAAGGCCAACCATATCCTGGGCTGCATCAAAAGAAGTGGCCAGCAGCTCCAGGGAGATGATTCTGCTCTGAAGTCCTCAGCACAGGAAGGACATGAACCTGCTGGAGCAAGTCCAGAGGTACTTTGCATTCCATGTTCTTTGGCTGAATTTGTCAAAACCAAGGTTACACGACAGTGCAGGTTTCTCCATGTGATGAGGGCAGGGCACTCTTCCTATCCCTGTGTCCTCTGCAAGATTCGTTATCTGTGTGTTGGGAATAGTTCAGAGCCCCACTGGAGTGGATCTATTCAGTGATTCCACAATGACCACTATATTAGTATACATTTGTGATCTTGGTATTGCTTAGTCAACCCCCAACTATTTCATCTGATGTGTACTTGTATAATGTACAAAACTAATTCCTGATCAAAACAAAGTCTATTATCTTAAGAAAGTCATTTTTATTAAATATATACAATTACATTTATCAAATTTGTCTTCTTGGCAAATATGAAGATCTGTTTTGCTTAGCAAGGAAGCTTTCCAAATCTTCTTACATCAATCCCTTCTCTTTTAACTCTTTTGTAGTGTAAAGATGTATCAGTTTTTCCCCTGTTATTTCGCCTAGGATCAATGTTAATCCAGCAAACCTAATTATCCAAAAAAGGGTAGATGAGATATCCTAAGGCCAGACCAACATTAACACCCTATCTTTAATTTCCACAGTTTTCTCAGATGCATTAGCATAAGCAATGCTGACATCATCTCAAGTTAACTCAAACCTACTGATTCCAAAGTGTCTGTGGAAAGGTGATGATTATGTCAGTCTAATTCCACATCCTTTGGCTCCTGGAAGAGAATAATATGGATTTTAATGATGCCATGAGGTCAGAGGAGCACTGAAGACAGCATACAGCACAATGGGACACACAATAGGCTTTATGTAGTTGGCAGGCTGGAGTTTAAATCTTCAGCCCCAAACTGCTGGACGTAAGAAGACTGTAAGACAGTGACTTCAGATAACCATTATGTACCTTGTGTCTGCACCACTGACAGGCTGACACCACAAGGCTTGGGCACAGGGTCTTCAAAAGCTATAGGTAGGAGACTACCAAAGACTGTGCCCTCCTTCCTACATGTATTATAAGCTTATTACACAACCATAAATGGCTTGTGTAGTATGGTGAAGAGATCTGGAGAGTTTAATCTTCTACATGCCAGAGAAGATGGAACTGGTGCTGCTGCACTAGGCCCCTATCCACAGCATAGCAGGAAAGTACCTTAGCTACTGGACAGAGACAGAGTTAATAGAGTTATCCACACATATTGCCCAGTATGACTTAGATTTGCACTCCTAATCACAATGAAAAATAGGTTTAAATTTCTTCGTAATGTCAGAAGCTGGGCCTATTTCCCCCACCCATCATCCTTCCAGAATCCCTTCTACTTTATCAAAACATCCACACATTTACACTTCAGACTGATTTATTTCTTAATACTTCTTTCAGCCTCTTTAAACTACAGTTCTGGACCAATGCCAGTATCAGCTGTCTCTCTAAGGAAATGAATGTAAGTCATATCCTGTCTTGTCCTTCTGCTTTTATTTCTCTATCATGCTTTTTAGAAACGTGTATTCATTTGGGACTGTCTTGAGAAGTCAGCACTGTTTGAATTTAAATCTAGCTATTGTTCATCTTTTCCTGCTCTGGTAACTGCAGCTATTCCTGCAGCAGCCTTTAAGAGTCGATCAAAAAACAACAGTCATTTTTAATTGCAAAATTCACACTGAGCACTGTCCTAATGTTTGTTAGCCTCAGCCTAAAATCGTATTTTATAGCATATGAAGTATTCTTAATTACTGTAAAAATTATCTTGAGCCTCTGAACTTGGAGATGGCTTGATCTGCTTTTGGTATGACAGGCAAAAAAGCTCGAGATCTTGCCTGCTGCTCCTCTGGCTGGCTGGCAGTGTAAGATGTCTCTAATAGTGGCAAATGTTTGCCCCAAAACCACTCTGGATCTGACTGGACAACCTTTTTCCCCAGAAGGAGCATCAGAAAAGGAAGGTACCTTGCCCTCTGACTCAAGGAAGCTAATGGGCTTTATCCTTGCCATATATGAAGGGGCAGAGGAGAGAGCAGTACATGGCCTGCATTAATCCCAGCCCAGCTGCTGCTCTGGGCACCTCTCGTTCACAGTGCATGCTCCTTGACTTTACAGTTGTTGCCATAATGCAGCTCATTTTCATCAGCATCAAATACTGCTCCTACCTCATCACACTAGAGATTGAGCCAAGAAATATAATTATTGATTTATATGTAGGATACCACTATGAGCAGGAAAATAGATTCAATGCCTCTGTCAGCATTACTCTTGCTAAAATTGCTGGATGAGTTCATTTTTACCTCTATCCTCTCAGAGACAACCAGCTCCTTTTCCAGTCCAAAAGGAAGATAATTATTCTAATAACAACGAAAGAATTCAACTTCTGTTTGTACTTGGGATTTGAGGGGGAAAAAGGAATTTTACAAATGGAGCAAGTATTTCTCCCTCTTTACTTAATGTCTCAGAGACAGCTAGGTCTCATTTCCAAGTCATCCACTCACACAGTAATTTCACAGGAACTGGATTTTGTGGGGAAAGACTATCTGTGAGGAACAGGGAGAGGACTCTTGCCTGTGTTAACAGGGATTATCCTCAAGCTCTATTTTGCCAAGGGAGGAAAGAGCTTTTAGAGATGTGTGCTGACTCTATCTTCCAGTAAGAAGATAGACCGTAACTGGCTGCCCTTCTAGGCAGTGTGTTTCCCCCACGTTGTGCTATCAGGGACTCACCTGCCTGTGCTGTTTTTAGCTTCTGCTATAAATAGACCTAGCTGCTCAAAGGCACGTCCATTCTCCTCACAGCATCTGCTCATTTATAAAAAGCAAACCTCCTGCAAATTCTGCTCCAAAATAGGCAAGTGCTCCAGAAGAGAATTCAGCTTTGATGTTGTCGAGGTTTAGGGTCAGGGCCATTCACTAGAACTATAACAAGATGCTCTCTGTTAACCCCTCTCCCTTCCCAAAGAGGAAGAGAAAGGGAATAAGGGAGAGAGACTTATGGATTAGAAAAGGAAGTTAAAACAGCTTTAATGAAAATTGTAATACTAAAATGAAATATATACAAATATATACAAAACCAGTATCAAACCCAAACCCCCTTATGGCAATGTGTTTACCTAGCACACATCTTAATAACTGTATGAAAGACTGCATAGATTATTATTTTTTTAGTGCAGATGAGACCATAAGCATCTTCCACATTAGCAAGCACTTACATACAGTGAATGCTAGAATTAAGAACACTCCTCTCTATTTTCATGAAGTTTACTCACAAAAGTACCAGTTAAGAGTGACAGCATACCCAGCCTCTCCTTGAAACAGAGCAAAAGCCCCAGGAGGCAGCAGGCTCTGTAAAGCCCTGAAGCTCTTGTGGAGGAACAAGTGGATCCATTGTTCTCCTCCAGACCCTTCTCTTCTCACAGACACATGGGTTTATATCCCATCTGAGCTTCAGCAATGTTTGTAATAGTATAGTTTCACCAGTTACAATTTCCAGTGAATGAGAAATCATTTGAATAAATCTTAGTGATTTAAGCATTAGTAGGGTAGTTGAACATAAAATATCTAACTTATGATGGCCTTAGTCTGCATGCAATGTAAATAACAAGCTCTAGGCTCCACTATCTTCATATAAGTGGTACCCCTTAAAATAAAAGGGTAGACACAAGTAGGATTGTGTTTTGATATGGAGATTCACAGGATTAGGAACAGTGAATGTCATGGCCATAGGACCATGCACAGTCTGTCTAGAGGCCACACCTTTCTCCATGTCTCAGAGTTCCATGAGTAAGCCAAGAGCAGTGCTGGATTTCCCTCCTTCCTCCCTTTCTCCTGAAGCAAACATGCCAAAGGGCTTCTGTGTGAATCTTGTGTGTGGTAGAGGAGAAAGATCACCCAGCCTCAGATCTGTTGGGTCAACCATATTAAAAAGACTTGAAAATGTGTCCTTTGAACCATGGGGTCCCCCCCATTTCTCTGAAGTCTAAAAGCACCTCACAGTCAGTTTATGTGCTAACCAAGCGCAGGGAGACCCTGAGAAGAGTATATGGAAACTATGACAGCTGAAGCATGGTTACAGGCCTGCCTTCTGCAGAGACAGGTTCCCTGTTTTGACTGGAGTTTCTCTACCCTCTTCATACTTGCTCCCCTCTTGCTGACTCCCTTTCCCTCTACTTTGCCAATGAGTCCATTCTGCTGGTCCTTCCAAAGGAGCTGTGGTCCCTCCTGCCTCCTTGCCACAAGGTCCAGCATGACTAAAGCTTAGCAGCTGAAGAGGAGGTAAAAAGGTACAGTCTCTGCTGCCCACAGACACAACTTTTTCATAGGTATACAACATGCAGTATTTTCAGGTTGAAGCACAGTTAAAAACAATACTGTCCCAGGAATACTAATTCATACTCATACTGGCATTCTCCATTTTCGTAGCCACATAAAATATATCAGGACTTGTACAACAGCCAGAATCTTTCAGACACCTTTCCCCTCCTTTGCCATCATAAAGGACAGTAGGAAACCTACACGATGGTGTAATCAGCCTAGACAGGTATGTAATCAGCCTAGACAGGTACAGTAAACCAGGTAGTACAGAGACAGTCACTGGTCTAAGTAAGCTATTCTGAAACGGCTTACAAATGAGATTTGTCAGGGTTTGGGGTTGGCTCTTGCCTTAGCTCTGATTTACTGTAAATGAGCTATTTCTCTGAAAGAAACATAAAGTGTTCCTTTCAGATATGCATTCAAGAACCTGTTTTTTACATATGTCACAAAAGCTGCCTGTGTATTTGAGCTTCTGGGCTTTCCAACATCTTGCCCTTGAGTGAGCCATAATTTATAAAAATCCAGTTTGGTGCTGAGCAAGGAAGGGGATCCTGGGAACCAAGGGCTGCAACACTGAGAGCTAGAAGTATTCACCTGATGGTTTGCAGCCGATTGCTTATCTTAAACGTTACATTTCCTTCCCTAAGTGAATAGAACATCATTTAAGGCATTAGAACAAGGTGTTAAATATAGCACTGATACTCTCCTCTTTAATAACCATCCTTCCCTCCAAAAATGATGGCCTACCACCCAAGAATTTTGCATAGCGCTGCCCTTCAGTGCAAGTTTAGGTTTTACCAGCCCATCCTCCTGTTTCCCTGGTGAGAGAGCTCCACGCTGTGGGAGAAATGCGCACAGTGAGCAACAAAAATACGGGATGCCGGAAAGAGGAAGCATTACACAAAATTTACTCTGCTGTTTCACTAACAAGTTTTTCGTGGTGGAGTGTCAGAAGAAAACACTACTCTCGCTTTTTCAAAGGGGATAGACTTACACGGAAAACGTTGTTTTACTCTACTCTTCCCCAGCATGTCAAAGGGAGAGTCATTCCAGTTCAACCAGCTGTTTAAATACATACCCAGCTACGCTGGTGGTAAGTTTACATGTCTTGAAATCATACGCACAGATCAGCATCCAGAAACAACAGAAATATGAAGTTAGTAAATGTTTTCGTCTTGCTGAAGTGATGATTTACTTAGAAACTAAACCTGTTTAGTTTCTCAATCCATTTTAGACATTAAAATCTGAAGCGGCTCTTACTAAAACACATGCTTGCCTCCCTTATTTTTAAGAAAAGGTAATAAAGGAGGCACTGACTATTAGTTACCTGAAATGCAGGATATGAGAATCAGTGTCATGATCTTTAAAAATGAAGTTGCTTAGTACCATTAAATCTTGTTTGTGTGTGGTGATTGGGTGACATTTTGTTGTGCAAATTTTGTACCCAGCAAAGACTTAAAAAAAAAAAAAAAATTCTTCCACTCTGCTAGTGACAGCAGCCAGCCTATTCCCTGAGACACTTTTTCTCTTGAGGCCAAATTCTACTACCCCTGTGTGGTGCAAAATTTTTTGTCTCAAAATCACCCCCTCTCACTGCCATTGCTGACTTACGCATCTTCTTGCTGGTTTTGAGTCTTGCTTGTTTTGCAGTTGCCCATCTAATCACCTTTCTCCTGCTCACAGTACTTTCCTTCTCTTACCCTTGACAAGCCAGCTATCATCTTTGTCACTGCCCTTTAATCTTGTTTATACTATATTGAAACTTACCAAGCAACAAGCCTCTCCCTTCTTCCCACTCTGACACTACAGCTTGAGCCCATCTCCTTGTCACTTCATAGTGTACTTAGATCGTGAAAAACAGATACTGAGGCAGCATCTTAGGAGTAAGATGAACTTTTAATAAAAGAAAAGGCTTGTGTAATGAAGGTTTGCCTCTTAGGCTGCTTATATCAGAAATGCAATATAATGTTATGTTTTCTCCCAAAACTCTTAACGAATGCTAGCTTTAAAACTATCCACAAACCAGTTGATTTTCACAGCTATTTCACTTAGTTTAATACTAAAGACTAGCAATCCACACAGGAACGGAGATGCCCATCCTTCCTCTTGACAAGAAAAGTGTAAGGGCCCCAGCAAGGCAGGAGGGGGGGTGGATGAACCCACCTCCCAGATTGTCCTTGAGCTACTCCGCTAATTCAGAGAGCAGCAAGGCATAGACGTGCCCGAAGGGCACCTATTTTCCTGTCACTGTGTCAATGAGGCAGTCATATGGGCAGTGGGGTGGTAGAGTTTCTACCAACACAGTGGTCCTTCTCACCCCTTCTGTCTGCATCCTGCCTCTGGAATAAGGAGTGAGGCTGGACGACACATACCTCTCTGGGCTCCTCTTCTGGGGTTAGTAAGGGAGGATGTGGCAGGGCTCCTCCAAGGGTCCAGGCATGCTCCTCTCTGGTGCAGCTATTACCACTGCTGAGCAGCTTATATCTGTTGAGTAGGTCCCTCGGCAGGCAGTAAAGATTAGCTGCACCTGACTAGTAAATTCCTGTATCCTTATATTTTGCACCAGGAGATGCCAGCCCATGATAACAGTGAGAATCTCCCTCAGACTCTGTAAAGTGTCATAAAATCCTATTTACTAAATCTAACACTATAAAGAAAGAGAGAATAGTATAGGTAATCTTAAGTCCCTTTAGATGCTGGAAACCCCAAGTCATGCAGCATCAAGCAGGCCTCTGATCCACACGCAGCACACTATGGCAGACCCTGTCCAAGGAAAAGCTTACACCATTTTGATTATTCAAGCTGCTATGGGATTTCCTTACAAGTAAACAACTCTATTCATCATTTCTACTGTCAAACAGAAAGGATGCTCACATGGCAATTTCTAGCTACACTGCTAAATAAGGGCAAGGACATACAGACGGTGCCTTCACCAATAGGTGAAGTCACTGAGCGGGGCAAGCAGGGCACAGTGGTGACAAGCAAAGACAAGGTGACAAGTCAGATCTCAGGTGAGTCTTAGAGATGCAAACAAGAGTTCAGGCCTGTTAAGGACCTGGCCAGCAGCACACGCTTCTATGACATAGCTTACACCCGGGCCCAAGCTTCAGTGAAGCTCCTGCATCAACAGACAGAGGGTGTGGGTGGGAGTCCCAGCTGAGGCTGGTCAGGCCATGTCATACCTACAGAGGCCCTCATGGCCCTGGCAGCAATAGAGTCCAGCTGTCCCACATGATATTCAGTTGTTGAAGAAAATGGCAATCCCCTCCATCTAGACACGTAAGTCATCTGACACCTTTCAGCTTCTCCAAGAAGCTGAGGACCTCTGGCTTACAGTAGCCTCCTTCCTGACTTCTACCCTTCTGGTACAGGTGCAGTGCATCACAGCCTTCCGGTACAATATTGCTATATCAGCATATACTTTCACTAGAGGGCTATATTAAAATTGCATGGGAAGGCTGAATTTGGGCATTTCTTGTCTGAATCATCATAAAATGACACACTTTGTGCTTAACTTACATGGTTCTTCTAAATTGGCCAGACTGTCAAAGTAACTGTAAAATACACATGCTACAGTTAAGTTGCTGATTCAGTTTGCAAGTAGTTCTTATACTGAAAAAAAATAGCTACACAATAAGGACTTTGTTCATTTAATTCTAGCATATAGGTAGGGGGTCAAAGTTAATGATTACTGTTGTGTAAAAGTTCAAGAAACTATCTTGATTTCCCATTTCTCCTACACTCCATTTCGGTGTAGAAGACCTATTGCAGTAATATTTAAGAGCCTGACTAGAAAGGAAATAGAAAGCACAAAGTTTCACCCTTGCAAAAACATTAGTCATTGGAACATAGGTAAGCAGCCTGAAAATACTTAGAAGAGTAGAACAGAAGAGTTTGAAGTTTGAAAAAAAAAATCCAAGAACAAAAACCCACTAAAAAATCAGCAGAGAGGGAACTCCAGAGAAGGAGAGGGATTCTGTCAACACTCAAATGACAAGTGAAAACCAGGAGCCAGAAGGACAATTTTTTCAGCTGTTAGATTTTGTATGCATGATGCAGATTGCATTCTTGTCATGTCATGACAGGAGATAGACCTAAGGCTTCCTCTGATGGAGGGAGCACCTCTGACCATCACCCTGAAGGACAATTGGAGCCTATCAACAACAATGCACTGAAATATTTACACCTAAGTCACTGCTAGGCAGGGCTGACAGGCTGGACAACTGCCTAGAAAGAACAGAGAAGATGGATGGATGCTACCTACAATTTCTCCAGTGAGCATCTGTCCCCACAGATTCCCTAGCTCTTCCCCTGGGAGCCAGCCAGGCACTAGCATGACTCAGGCCCTACAGAGATATTTGCTGTGACAAAGGAGAAACCACTGTCATATAGGCACACAGTGCCATTTGGGTGTTCAAATGTTGTTGTGTTATTTTGGGATGCTAAGAAGTGCCACTTCCTCCTAGGCAGTGTGGGAAGTGTGCACAGAGGCAGCAGTCCTCAGACTGCTTTTCTACATCCCCCTCACCATAAGTATGTTCTGGATTTTTGGGTGCTCTTCCCACATAAGAGTTGCTTTTGGTTTGGATGGGCACAGAGGGAGTGCTGCCTGAAGTGCAGCAGGGGACATAGCAAGAAGAGGGCAGAGGGAGAAGGGGGTGAAGGAGGTCCTGACAGCCAGGCTGAGAAAGGAAGCAGGAGAAGTCTATAACTTCTGCAAGCCACAGAGCAAAACCAGTACCCCTCAGCAGAGACACCAGGATCAGAGACAATAGGAGAAGAAGGCTTTTCCCAAGAGCTCTCAAAATCCATAGATTGCTTCAGCCACACTTTTTGGTGCTGCCTATCTCTGCACCCAGAGGGAACCTTTTAAGCACTTCTTCACCTCCTAGCTCCATTCCAAGGCCATCTTCTTGCTTTACTCCCTCCCCTACTCATCTCTCAGCAGCTGCCCAGGGACGGGCCACTTTCCCTCACTAGGAGATGTATTCCCTGGGTTCCTAATGGAACAACCATTATCAGTTTGAGAATAGCTGTGTAAAATGTCATGTCTTCTCCAAAGATCATAAGCAGTAGCCCACAGCTCAAGGTCCAGTTAATTAATTAAGATGTGTGGCTTTACTGAAGAAAATTATTGTCAGGCAGTGAGAGATCCAGGCAAGATAAAAAAACCAGCACATACACACACACACAAAAAGAGTGAAATTGTTGATTCATATTTGTTATTAACTCAAGGCCTTAAGAGAAAACCACTAATGTGAAAGCTAGAAAACTGAGGGGAAAAAAAAGCAGAAGGTAGTTGAAAGACAGCAACTCAGCAAGACAGAGAATTAACCTGCTCCAAGGAGCAACAAAGACTGGTGTTTTCCCACATGACTGACAACTCTGTGGCCAAGGGCAATATGTTGTCCTAGGGTGCTGAGTCTAACATGTGAGGCATGTTAGACCTAGCTATCTTCTGTGTGCTTTCACCAATGAATAATCTCTATGTACTCAAAAACCTGTATACTCCTTCTTGCAATCCTCTGTGCATGGAAGAAGATGCCCAAATATTAGTGAACCACTGGAAAAGAAGGCTCAGAGCCCAGACACTCAGGTGGCACAACTTCCTGCTCAGCACACCAGTGTTAGTAGATCCACATTCTTAATCTTAAATATTGAGAAGAATTGAGAACTGAATCTCAGATGCTAACTGTAATGCATTAATTTCACAGTTCAGATGAACAAATGTTTGCATGTATTTGCCTTAAGCACTACTGCAAATAGCAGGCTGTATTCTTACTTGACAGAAAAAAAAAAATCCACCCACTTTGTCTCAGCATGGTGGTCATTTCCTCAAGCCACCACATGGCTGTAGCCTACCTTCTAGCAGCAAGACAAGCCATGGCTTGATTCTGTTCCTACTGTTTTTCTCATTATTTAGATCACTTGATAAGAGTTTGTGTTTTATGATATAGGTGCCCAGGCTCTAAAGGGAAGAGCACTTTTACATCCCGCTATGTTTTCTGCAACCACTTGACCACACTCACAGCAAAGGCAGAAGGAAGACTGGCCTAATGCTTGGTGGCCCTCCATGACTTGTGCAGGATAGCTTATATGCACAGCACTCCTCAGCCATTCCCCCAGCAGGAAGAATTGACATGGGTATAGGGACCTGCAGAAAGAACCAGCCTGTACCCAAAATGTGTATTCCTCCTAAGTCAGGCAGTAGTCCTGGGTTCAGTGCAATATTAGTGAAATATACTCTGGTTCCTGAGCTAAGACCTCTGTTTTCCTGCTGGATACTGCAGCTGGCATATTTCCTTCTCCCTACACATCTGACTAATGCCCATCTCAAAGTCCAGCTGGCTTTTTGCTTTTTGAGGAGAGGGAACTCTGACAACAGTGGTTGAAAGCCTTTCCTGCTCTAACCTGAAAGGTGCTACTGCACTGCCATTGTCCCTTAGCTCAGAGTGGGGCAGAAAAAGTTAAAAGAAAAAAAAAAAAGAAGAAAGCAAACAGACTAAACAATTATTTATTTAAGGGCCAGAAGAGGAATGTCTCCCAAATATTAATTTTGGGGGTTGGCAAAACTGAAGCCAGCCAAGCGGAGTCCAAAAGAAACATTAAGGTAGAGAATTATTCTGTTTCAGCTACTGGCTAAATCTCAGAGAAGAAGTTGCTTCAGGCATCCCTGCTGTTCTATTGCTGAAGTAGCAATTACCTTATCTGCCTTTCACGGTGCTATTATGCAGCCAGCCTCATTTGAAGGAGAGATGTCCTGAGACAAAAGATTTTAAAATACTCTTTTGTTCTCAGGTTCCTTTCAAAAACTGTTGGTTTGTTCTCTTTATTTTTTTAAGTCACATTTATTTGACAAAGGAACCTCATCATTTCATTAAGATTAGATCATTAGACCTGAGACAGTAGTATTTGTTACAGTCGTTCATGACTCTCAACCACAAGATCTCATTTCAGCATATCATTAAAGTCATCATTAAAACACTCTTAATCATTAAAACTAGAGATAGTGTGATGTACATTAAAGACCACTTTATCTCTCTGCAGTCTGTACATAGGAAGACTTGCCCTGAAGGTTGACGCTACCTGCAATATTTGCTGGACATCTCTTATAGCCAGTAAATGTTTTTAGGCTCTTCAAAGTTAGTGACAGCTAAGGACAGGCATTCCTGTTCTCAGATCTCATTCTGACAGTGAAGCAACCCTCAGACCTTTTGTGCGCAAGTCAGTTGTTGTCAGGGTACCAGTCATCACGATCTTCATATATCCAGGATAAACATAACACTGTGCCAACTTGCAGTAGAACTGTAAGAGGGACTGATCCCTTTGGAGTAAGTATTTGAGGAGCAAACACTATCAAAGAAATCCTTAAGACAAATATATGTTGAAGAGACCCTAAATGATTAAGTAGAATGGCTGAAAAATGAGGCAAATCAGTAATTCAGTCTAGTAATTGTCCCACATCCCTGGTACTTCATCTGCTAAGGACTGGAAACATGACTTCCAGTTTCACCCTAAAATAGTTAGCATTCCTGTCAGCTGCTTTGCATGAATTCAGACAAAATTCAACCCAAGCATTTTAGTCATCACTAAAATGCACTTTATGTTAAGATCCATGACATACAACAGGACTAACTAAAATCATTGCTATGATTTATATCTACTTAACTGCTATGAAAAATGACTTTTCAGTGTAGACATTGCCAGGATTTAGAGAAGATGAATGAATTTCCGTAGAAGGTGACAATGCCTTTCTGACATTGCTGACCTTGCTTATGATCTTAATGTTACACTTAACATAAATATCGCCTTGTCTTATTAAAAGGTGCAGCTCAGCATTTGCGATGATTGTGGGATAACGCTGAACATCTGCCGAACACAGTGAGATTAACCTCATGCCAGCTGGTTTCCTTCCAGCTTAGATAAGTAACTACCACAGCTGCCTTTCATCACAACTCTCAAACCAACTCTGTTTTAAATATTAGACTTAAATTTAAGCATTAAATACTAAAGTAGCTGGCTCTGCAGCTGCTCTGATTTGGAGCAGAGGAACTTCATGGAAAGCCTCTTTCTACCATGCACTGTCTGGTAGAACTTCCCTAGAAATGGTGTGCATCAGCCCATCACCATTTCTCCTGCTGGGACCCTACTTAAGCCCATTAGCTAGGAGACCCAGCCTATCAGTACTGTTCTCCCCGAGCAGACAGGCTGCTGCTTTGTGCCCTCAGGGGCAATGGAGAATTAAGTCAGAGATATAGCTTTGCTGCTGAGAAGACACATATTTAGTAGATAAAGCGTATTACTAGGATGGTGGCATATTGTAAACACCTAGAATTGAACAACTGTGTCCCAGGAGCTCAATGGCTTACAGTTTGCAAATGCATGGTGAGTTGAAAGTGAAGCTTCAAGAGGAAAGTAGCTAAATATGGGCTATTCTCACAATGAAATTGGTACCCGATTGGTTAGTTTGGTGACAGAACATTCCAGTTGAGATATATTGCAAAGCATTTCCGATCTTGCAACAGTATTGCCTTGAAAACCCATTCAAAAGAACACATATAAAAATAAACTTTACAATTAAACTCAGACTTTGGAGTACAGGATGCACTCAACCTTACAAAGATTGATCTCTGAGCAGCCAGCTGACTGCTATATTCCCTGCTAGAAAAGATGATTTTCTGAGGAACAATGTAATGGAAAATCCATATATATGTTGTTGGAACTAACCAGCAAATCTTATGAGAGTTTACTTGATTAGTAGGAGTGATGTTCTTCACTTAAAAGAATTTGAATTGTCCAAGTCTCCAAAGTATACCCTAAAACTTGATCTCCACTCAGCAGCTGTCCAGCTTAATGGGAATAGACCACTACCATAGGTGATCCAATGATTACTACACAGTAGTTTGGTATGCAGCTTATGAAGTGATGTAGATCCCCATGTCAAAGCTTACAATAACATGCTGACAACATCTGTAAGTCTGAAACATGGTCCAGACCTCCCTTTCGCTCAAGCAGAAGATTAATGTGGCTAATTAACAGCCAAGGTACAGGAAAGACAGGCAAATTCTTTGCACACAAGATTGTGATAGAGCCTGCTTTATTCTAAGATGATTGTGATGACCATACCTTCATCGCTTACACATACCAATGTGTGCTATGCTTTCACTTCCCTTCTAATACATAAAGGTAAAGAGCTGGATATACATATACTACATTCATCACACTAAGATGGTGTATTCAACTTTTTAAAATCAGCATAGAAGAGCATGCCCTGGACAGAGTTTGCAACTAATGTAAGTGGACTGTGTCGTCTGCTACTAGATTAACTGGAAAATCTGTGCTTTTTCCTGTGTTCCCAAGTCACTGAGGATCTAGGAGTGATTTATGCACAGCAAATGTGAGTAGACATGATGTTAATTAATGGTGAGTTCTTCGCAGCGTCATCATGAACTTACATCAGACCTAGCTGTCTAGCTTCTGCCTGCTGCAGCAAGGACACATTCTCTCCTAAGAGCTGTTTTCCTCACAGGAGAGCTGAAATGGTATGATCTGTCTGCAATGCACCTGCCATGCTTTCTGTGTCAATAGCCTAACATCAGTCTTGCAACATTTCTTCAGGAAGGATGCTGAAGTTCTCTGAAACTCCAGAATTATATGCAGCCACTCTTACTTAGCAAAGAACTTGTCTTCTGTGGGCAGAAGCGGCAGCAAGCCTCTATTACTCATTCAGACCAGACTTTAAGAATTGCATATTGATAACAAGCTCCTTTGCATGAACCTTGGACCCTTTTACAAAGGAAACCTAACCTGCCCTCCCTTTCCCACTCAATACTGCAGTGGATTGTGCTGATTTGCAGCCGGTTGTTCTGCCCTGGAAGAGAGCTGGTGAACCCAAGGGCTGCCTTTCTTCTTGGAATCCACGGGACAGAGAGACCACAGAAAGTTATGGTCTCCCATATTGCAGATAGGATATAAGGCAGTATTTTGTTGTAGTGTCAGACATTCAAATTCCGACATCAGGGCTGAGCTTGATCTTCTTTAGTTCCAGCAGCTTCAGAGGATGCTTTCAAGAGTCTTATAGCCACCGCTTACAGTGCAGTAGTGCTCAGCGCTACAATTTCATTTCAGGAAGACCGCTATGGACTTTAAAAGCCCAAATCTGGGCCCAAAGACTGTTTTCTTTGGTCCACTTCAATGTAGTCCTTATTACTGGAGGACTGCTCCCAGTAAGAAAAAGCTGACAGGACCCATCAGTGCAGTGCAGTACCTTTCAACAAGTTCCCATTTATTCTCCCATCCACAGGTATGGATGTCCATAGCAAATCAAGAGCTGGATTACAACCAAGACTCAAGTCATTTCCTTGCCAAAGCAGGACCACTCATACCTGTGATGGCCCACTTATACCAAAGCTACTTTTATACTCCAGGCGACTGCTCAAGAATCCTTAGAATGGAATGTTAGGTCGTCTTCAGGCCTAGGTTCAGTGGACCGTTATGCAAGTCTTCATAGAACTGCTGTTTCAGTGTCATTTAATCATAGAATAGAATGTGTTGGGTTGGAAAGGGACCTTCCTAGGTCATCTAGTCCAACCCCCCTGCAGTCAGCAGGGACATCTCTAACTAGATCAGGTTGCTCAGAGCCCCATCAAGCCTGGCCTTGAACGTCTCCAGGGATGGGGCCTCCACCACCTCTCTGGGCAACCTGTTCCAGTGTTCCACCACCCTCACAGTAAAGAACTTCTTCCTAATGTCCAGTCTAAATCTACCCTTCTCTAGTTTAAAACCATTGCCTCTCATCCTATCTCTACATGCCCTTGTAAACAGTCCCTCCTCAGCTTTCTTATAGGCCCCCTTCAGGTACTGGAAGGCTGCTATAAGGTCTCCTCGGAGTCTTCTCTTCTCCAGGCTGAACAACCCCAACTCTCTCAGCCTCTCTTTGTAGGAAAGGTGCTCCAGCCCTCTGATCATTTTTGTGGACCTCCTCTGGACCCATCCCAACAGGTTCATGTCCTTCTTTTGCTGAGGGTTCCAGAGCTAGACTCAGTACTCCAGGTGAGGTCTCACCAGAGCAGAGTGTCAGAATCACCTCCCTTGTCCTGCTGGCCACACTTCATTTGATGCAGCCCAGGATGTGATTGGCCTTCTAAACCGCAAGTGCACACTGTTGGCTCATGTCCAGCTTTTTGTCCACCAGTACTTCCAAGTCCTTTTCCACAGAGCTGCTCTCTATCACATCATCCCCCAGCCTGTATTGATAGTGAGGATTGTCCTGACCCAGGTGCAGGACCTTGCATTTGGTCTTGTTGAACCTCATGAGGTTCACACGGGCCCACTTCTCAAGCTTGTCTAGGTCCTTCTGTATGGCATCCTGTCTTTCTGGCGTGGCAACTGCACCACTCAGCTTGGTGTCATCTGCAAACTTGCTGAGGGTGCACTCAATCCCAGTGTATGTATCATTGATGAAGATATTAAACAGTACGGGTCCCACTACGGACCCCACTTGTCACCTTTTTCCATCTGGACATCAATCCATTGACCACTACCCTCTGGATGTCACCATCCAGCCAATTCTTTATCCATCAAACAGTCCACCCATCAAATCCGTATCTCTCCAATTTAGAGAGAAGGATGGCCTACAGGAAGGGGCCTACAGGAAGGCAGGGGAAGGTCTATTCATAGGGGTTTGTAGTGATAGGACAAGGAGTAATGGTTTTAAGTTAGGAAAAGATAGATTTAGGTTGGATATTAGAAAAAAGTTCTTTAACATGAGGGTCATAGAGCACTGGAATGGGCTGCCCAGAGAGGTGGTGGAGGCCCCATCCCTGGAGTCATTCAAGGTCAGGCTCAATGAGACTCTGAGTAACCTGACCTAGGTAGATGTCCCTACTTGTGTAGGGAGGTTGGACTAGATGACCTCTGGAGGTCCCTTCCAGCCTGAAACATTCTATGATTCTATGTTGTAGAGGACTGTGTCAAAGGCCTTGCAGAAGTTCAGGCAACTGCTCAAGACTCTTAGAAAGGATTTTTAGGTCATCTTCAGGCCTAGGGTCTGTAGACCATTATGCAAGTCTTCATAGAACTGCTGTTACTGTGGTCATTGATTCTCAAGAGCCAGTAAAAGTAGCAGGGATTGCCACTGTCTTCTTGCTGTTTTCTTTACGGTCTCAGTTCCTACTGCTTCAATTGCTGGCCAAGTGGATCTCTATAGTACTTCTGCCAAGCAGAATTACTGCTGTTGCCTCAGGGTCTGATACAGCTGTTGGTAAACTTCCACGTTGCCCTTCCAGCTATTTCATGAGGAGCTTCAGATTATCTTCTGGGGACAGCCACTGCGTTCCCATTCTGTGTCAGATACAGAATGATCTGATTTTCCTCTAGCCTAGATAAAACACTCCCAACAACTGCTTTAATAAAAAAAGAAATAGTTTTTGTTTTACAGACATAAACCAAACATAAAAGAGGAATCTAAGCTATGACAGAGGAAACAATACATTCCTTTAGATCAGGCACAAGCATTATTCTTCCCTTTCAGACCAAGGAAAAACCCATCCTAAGCAGAAAAGGTCCATCACCCCTGCAAAGAAAATGGTGAAACCTCTACCAGTTTTGCTCCCTCACTTCCAAGAGACTTCCCTCAGTCATTCATCCCTTCCTCTGGGTAGGAGCCCTACATAAGTCTGTTAAATACTGCTCCTACATCTTGACTGATCCTGAACACCCGTACTCTACCAGGGCAGAGTTAGCTACTTTGATAAAGCAACCTGGACACTTTTTTATACCAGCTCTCACATATTCCTTAAATTAAGCAATAAGTGGCCAAGAAGTATGGAACTAGAAGTAGTATAAGTGCTTAGATTGGAGCTGGGTAAGACTGATAGAGAGAAGCAGAGTTTGTTGGAGGAAATGCCACATAAAGCTGAGGTTCCTCCCAGGCAATTTTTTGTGTTCATGAGACATCAGACTGCTGTGACATCAGTGATACAGCAGTATTGCAACGTACAAGCCAAACTAACCCAAAGCATGTTGTTTTGCAATACTACTGACTACTGTCCTGGTTTGAGTTAGAACCAAACAATTCTGTTCAGTGATTTTACTTTTCAGCTCAATCTCTTCTAACTGCACTTTCTGAAGTTAACAGCATAATTTCACAGGCAGCGTCTGCTTCTAGCAGTGATAACGCTTGACATTTAGAGTTACTACCAAGGACTGGTGTGCAGACCAAGGTCACTGCTAACTCCTGTGTACCGCACGGCAGGGTGCAAAAGGAAGAGGCCACACCTGTGGAGAGGAGTGGACAGGACGGGTGACCCTAAACTGACCAGCGAGGTGTTCCATCCCATATACGTCATATTCAGTATAAGGCTGAGGGATCACAAGGGTCAAGCCCTCCTCCTCTTCTCTTTTTCTTCTTCAATGGCTGGCATTTGATGAGGACTCTGTCCATTCTGCCTTAGGTCCCGATCCATGTGTTCCTAAATCCAGTTTCAGAATCCAGCTCCTGAATCCAGTTCCCATCTGCCACTGAGTCCAGTCTTGGACTTCCCCAGTGCCTGCTCCACAGCATCAGTGGTGACAATGACTGAACACAGTATTCAAGGTGCAGCCTCACCAGTGCCGAGTACAGGGGGGCAATCGCTTCCCAGGTCCTGCTGGTCACACCGTTTCTGATACAGGCCAGGATGCTGTTGGCCTTCTTGGCCACCTGGGCACACTGCTGGCTCATGTTCGGCCGGCTGTCCACCAGCACCCCCAAGTCCTTTTCCACCGGAAAATTCTATTTGTTATATTTGATAATATCATCGGCACTGTGCTTATTATTTTAGCCTATGACTAATCCTTAAGAGCACTACAACTATTATATGGCAAGTGTAAAAGTAAGTGAATAAGGCAGATTAAGTGTATTTAGAATTACCTATCCAAACACATACTTTAGAAAGGCATATGTAAGTTTTACAGTTAGGAGGTTAAAAAGACATGGCTAGAGAGAAACAAACTGCTTTCTTGAGATCTCTAGTACCTCTTTCTGTCTTGATTCAACCGCACCAGAGAGAGAGATTTTAAGAATAAAAATTGGTGAGGTTTGATCTTTCTTTAGAAACTTGTCTGATAATTAGATGCAAAGACTGGTAAATATATATCATTTTTCCACTGTGCAAGCATAAATTATTTCCTGTAATAAATTTCACTGTACATGTTACTAGGCTGTATATAGATCAGAAATGGATATTTATAATTAGCCTGTATTTGTCTTCACCTCTATCTTTGTTTCCAAGGGTTGCTATGGATAACTGTTCTTCCACCTCCTGTGTTCTCATTTTGCAGGTCTTGTGAGTCTTACCAGGATGAATCCTCTCTTCCATAGCATTAAATATTTATACAATGACCTGATGAAGCAGCCTAGGTGAAAATATGGGCAATACTGCAGTAAGTATTCCATCTTCTTGCTGTTAAACCTTAACAAAAGCATATTGCAGCCTTCCAGTGCCTTCCTAGGACAGCTGCCTCAAGCAGGGTAGGCAAACTGAGAAATACACTAACAAGAGAAACATTTTCAGGAGTTTGCCTCTTCTCTAAACTCCTGTTTCCTGAGAATGCTAAAATTTATGCTAAGAAGTATGCTCCATAGTTACGAATGGCAAAAAATGTCCAGTTTAATTTCCACCAAGATACCGTGTCCCATTTCCTTTGATGGATATTGCCAATGTAATCCATTTCTGGATTGATTTATTTCAACACGTATCTGGGAGCGGTAAGAACTGCAATGAAAGACACGCTACAAAATATTTCTGCCTAGAAGGAAGATTGCTTTCAGCTCAGCACTTCATGTGTTGAGAGACTACGTTCTCTCAAATAGAGATGCGTGGCCCTGTGGTGGCCCAGGCGTATGCTGCCAGAGGGACCTCCAGCTCTTCTCCATGATGGCACGATGACATGTGTTCTGCCTTCCCGGAACCTGGAAGTTGCTGAATGATAGCTGAGAGAGGCTGGGACACTCGTGATTTTGAGCAGCTTACCGTGCCCTGTGACATTAGGAGAGAGTGAACTTTTGTGCTGGAAATACATGTAGATTCTGGGATTTGCTGCCGGACAAAACTGGAGTGATTATGGATCTCGCAGGTTTCAGGCAATGTGCATGACCCCTGGCAGTGGCTGAGCTTTCTCAGTCTATAGCCACACACTCCCTTGCCGATTCTCCAGCTCTGTCCGGCACATTGACCCAGCCGGTGGCAGAGTGGCTCGAGCTGGAGCTCCAGGTCACAGGTGGAGGCTGCAACGGCGGCCTTCAGCCCGCACCTGGCCTTCGGCTCACTCCTGCCGTGCCGCAATGCACCCTCCTGTCGGTCAGACTGGGGAGCCGACACAGATTTTAAAAACCTCAAGGAAAAGCGAGAGCACTGGGAAGCAGCGCTGCTCCTGCACCAGAAACCCTGGCCTGGTGGGGCTCTCTCTGCCCACCTGCAGGCCGCCTCCCTCTATCCTCCCGCATCTCTCTGCATGTCCTCCTGCATCCGCTTCTCCTCCCGCATCCCTCTGCACATCCTCCCGCATCCCTCTATCCTCCCGCATCCCTCCATCCT
>VZZY01006561.1:128960-149558 GCA_013400335.1 Eurystomus gularis | reverse complement strand
CGGGGGTACGGCGGTGGCCAGCCCTGGGGGCGCGGGGGACAGGCACCCTGGGGACAGACCCTCCGGCTGCGGGGTGGCGGTGCCGCCTGGAGCGGAGCACACACACCTTCCGGGCGCCGGAGCCGGGGAGCCGGCCTTGGTTTGTCACCTTTAAGCGTGCTCGGCGTCGGAGGTCGGCGAGGGGAGCGTGGCGGGAGGGATGCGGTAAACTACCGAGGAGGCGGCAGGTGGAGAGCAAGGAGGGGACGTGGACGGAGGCATCAGCGACAGCCTCCCGGTGTAGGGCCAGCCCATGGCCTTCGGGCAGGCCCTAGCACAGCATCAGGGACTCGTCTGTGCGCGCGTACACCGGCTTCTCTTGCGGCATCTTCAGGTACTTGTGGGACTTCCCTGCCCGCTTCTTTGGCTCAGTTTCTTGCCATGAGCAGCACCAGCGCGTCTTGTCCCACGGTTATTCTAGCTCTCCCACGGCCACGCAGGGCGAGTTACATCGGTCACGTGGTGGTTTCCTTTTGTAGAGAAGAAAGGCGCACAAGTAACGTGAAATCATGTTTTTCCTTTTATTTTTCACATCGAAATCGCATACCTCGTTGTTGCGTTCTGGGAGGAACATACCCAAGAACTGGCTGCGCTACCTAGACAGCTTAGCCAAAACAAAGCTGTGAATTCACAGAGTGTGCAGATCCTCTGTGTTTTCTTCTGAAATGGGAGCTCCCCAAGGCACGTAGCCCCTGCATAGCATTTGCTCGTTGCATCTTGCTGCTTTGAATATAGGACAATGCAATATATTTATTTGTTCTTAATATCATGTTTTTATGTGGGAGGAACATTGGGAAATACAGGCTGCTTGGGGCCTTTTAATTGGTCAGTAGCCATTTGTTTTGTAGGTGATGGTGTCTATGTGTGTACGAGCATGTCTCCATAGGTTCTGGGAACTCCTTCTTATGAAAAATCTGTTTGAATGACCAGGACATGCTAGGTATTTTCTCTGCATGTGTGTGTGTACATAAATATATATATATCCATATATGCATATGTCAGATGGCTATTGTTAGAGAGCTGTGCATTTCCAGTGCCTGCTGCATCTACCCTCTTCGGGGTGGATGTGGAGGAATAGAATGAGCTTGCAACTGTGTTACTACCAGCTGCCAGGCTGATCTAACAAGTTTATTTTGTCTTTTCTGCAATGACCTTACAATTAAGGGCCTCAGACAAAGTACTGTTTTGAGAGCAGTCTCCCTTTCCCTCCAAGATGGCTGTAATCCATTTTTATTGTCCCAAGACATCACATTTGCATCGGTTTGTTTGTTTTTTGTAAACATTGAGTAAATGAAAGAGAAAGGAAAAACTTTTCATCCCAAGGCACTTGATGGAAGTTTCCATTTTGCAGCATAGTTGGGTCTAATTACTCCTGAAGAGCTTTCAGTGGAGTACTGAGTTAAGTGGGTGATGGGTGCTGCCTGCCTTCTCAGCCCTGGCAGCTGTAAAACATCCTGATTTGATTTGGCTCCTGATGTTAATTTGTGTATCTTGTTGTAGGATTAATTGTATTTCTTATTGCTGTCCTTAGTGTGGAGACATCTAGGCAAATAGCCTAGGTTTGTCTCTATTTAATGTTGTGAAGCAGCGTGGTTCTGCCGTGAATCTAGTAGTTGGAGCTCTGAGCCCGAGATCATCAGTGTCAGATGATGTCTTTTTTCCATTGGCTTCGCTAGGTGTTGTATAATTAACAAGGAGGCACTTCATGTCTTTTCTGTCTTCTCTGTTGAATCAATAATATAGTACCAATGCAATTAATAATCCTTGCTTAGTTAGAAGCAGCAGCGGGTGACAAATGTTTTGCAAAGTTATCTTACTTGAGTCAATATTTTCTATAATTTGTGCCCCCAACAGTGTTTTTGTTTTTATATGCAGTAACAAAAGTCTAAAAAATTATTACACCCACTCTAAAGCTGGCCATTTTCATTAGTCATTTTCCATCTCATTTCAATTATATAGTGTGTCTTCCAAGTGTTTAATATTTTATACATCTCCACAGTTAGAGATTACTGTGTTTTCCTTTCATTTGGGATTTCAGGGTAGGTACAATATTGCCTATGGCTCCAGCAGGTCTCGAGAGATCATATTCCCAAATAAACACGGAGCTGAATTGCTAGAAAGAGGAGCAGAATGTAAGAGCATAGCATGATGCCAAGGTCACGCTTGTTGAAGGCCAGTGTTTAGTTTAGTAAGTGGTCATTAGCCTTGATGTTCTATAGAAGTAGAACTTATAAAATGTGGTGCATGGGCTCCCCTGGCACAACCCAAGGTAGAGCCTATAATCTGATGATGAAAATAATCATCCTTGATCTTAGGAGACGCTGAGGGGCAATCCAGAGTTTTTAGTGCTTTGAAGTGGGGCAGTAAGTCAGGAATTCAGAGGCTTCATTTGTAGCATTTTCCAGTACTCCAATGCAGGAGGATCAGCCATGCTATGGTACTGCTAAAACTGTGTGCAAAAATAATTTCTCTGATACAATTTCCTTGACGTTCTGTTACCAAACTAATTGATCCAAATCATGATTTGTTTCCATAGGTTTTCCATTCTCCTAGTAGTGGTTCTAATGTACATCTAAATGACACCCTCAGAAGCATTTAGGGACATTTTGGATGCTCTTCTAAGTACACCGCGTTAGCATCACATAGATATTTCAATGGAAACCAGAACTTCCGACTAGTATGTTGCCCAACTTGGACACTTAGGCCAAATCCAAGCACTGTTTCTTTTGTTTGCCTCCCACTCAGTTGCCTTGGAGAAAAGAGTTAACATGACGGTCCCTAAGAGTTGAGACTGTTGAAGTTATTCTGTTTCATAGTTCCAATATTGCAATTTCATACTTTTCTCTTATGTCTTCCTATACTTCCTCTTCCAGGTACTTCGTACTTAACAGATATTGTATGGTGGTCTGGCACTATTGCAAGTAAGTATTTTTAAAGTCTTGATTTTATTTGAAGGAAGAAGTTGTGGTTAGATGGTGAAATGAGACATCAGGAGATCTGAGTTCTCATCGTGAATCTCACACTCCTTGTCATGAAATTCCCATCACTCAGAAATATCCCACCTTCAGTAAACTCTCCCTCTAGCTACTGTATCTGACAGTGTTTGTGAAGGTAAAGAGCTGGGACAATCCCAAGTCAGACACCTCTCCAGTTTTCTCAGCTGTTTGGTACTTGCAGCCCTTGGCAGCCAAGTGCTGCTCTGACTCTGCGCTCCTGCACGGTTTATGTCTCTGGATTGCACTGGTCCCCACTCAGTTTTTAATAAAAGTCAAAGCTGAATAAGAAATTGTCGCTCTGCACAAAAGGGCTCATTGAGCGCATGTTAATTTTTTAGATCAGAAAGCACTTAACCAGCCTCAACTGAAGAAAAAAAAATCCTTTTTGATTTCTAGTTTGACAGATACTGTTTCAGTTTTTCTTTTAATCTCCAAGATTAATGTGAAGCCTTGTGCAGTGCTGATATGAATCAGTGTAATTTCACTCTTAGTATCTTTGTAGACTCTGCTCAGGCTAAGTTCACTCTCTGATGTGAATCCAGAGCAGGAGGAGCAGCTAGCTTTCTCCTCTTGCGCTTCAGCCCTAGTTCTACCCGCGAGCTTAAAATCATACCCCACTTCTAGACTCTAACCCAGCCTTTTGCAAATCATTTGGAAATGTTCTGATGCTGTTTCTGAGAAGTACATGCATCCACTTGTGCCCCTTGTTTCATGGCAACAAGGTAAATCTCTTTTTGTTGTCAAGCTATGCAAGAGAATGGAAACTGATAGATCTCTTGAAGGACAAAGTTCGCAGCAAGCGTGGAAGCCAACAGAGCTTCAGAGGAAAGTCCTCAGCTAATTTAACCTGAGTTTAATTAGTACTTTGTCAGCTTCCTCCTCTGCCAAGATTACTACTGCCTAAGTAGCAATAAATCCATGCATGAATTACTGCTGTTTATCACTTACGAGGCTCCTGCCTTGAGTCTCCGAGCAGAAGGAGTTAAAATCAGACAGGTTTTATTACAGGAGTTTATCTTGGTGAATCAGAGAAAACAATTTCATGCTTAAAAGAGCTGACAGAATTGAACGAAGGCAAAGTAGCTGAAGGGAATGGTATCAGCTGGCTTTTGTCCAGTAGCTAGGTGCAGGTATTTCAAAACAAAGCCTCAGTAAGTTTCCAAAGGAGCCAAGGGAAGAATTGCTTAAGGAATATTACCGATTCAGAATTGCAACAGAGTCACAAACAGCAATAGCAAGGGCCAGGCAGGCACCCACAGGATGCAGAGAAAGGCTGTGATTTGGGGAATAAGCAGTTATCAGGTTGAAATTGTAACAGCTGACACTTTCTCAAGGGAATTTGGAGCTTGGATGACTAACAAAACCCACATAAACTCTATCAACTTCTTTTCACAATATTTGTTCAGATGGTGAACAAGCATTTCTGTGTTGGCATGCTGACTCAGCATAACACTGCCTAACCATTTGGGGGCCTTGGGATCCACTGGATTACTGAAGACTTCAAAGGAAGGGCTACAGATTCGGCTAAGGGACTTTTTCTTACACTGTAGTCAAAAGAGTGATTGCGGCACGTGTACAGGTATTTTCAATTAGCATTAAACTAATTAATTGGCTAATTAATTAGTTTCAGTGCAGGTTTTGATATCAATATAGATGCAGCTGGTTTTTAGAGTGGATACACCTATGTTAGCATTTTATTGCAGATGGAGAATATACTTGCAAAGTGAATCTCCTGTTGATCTCCACGGATTGGACTTTATTTCACATTATGGAGCAGTGTTGGAGCTTCTGAACTAGTCTTTAAGATGAAACTAGGCTGGAAGATACACTGTAGGAACATGCCTAGTGCACATCAGCTGCAAATAGACTTTCAGTCCATGGGAGCAGGCTGCTAGTCTGAAATAAAACCCCTGACATGTACCACAGACATCTTTTGCTGTACGGATCTACTCCTGATCTCGTTGCTAATGTAGACATGTCAGTGTGCATAAAGTTTTGTGTTGCAGTAGCTTTGGGGATATTGGTCCTCCTTTAGCAAGTTTAAAGTTTGGTGTGCCTTCAAGAACTGAAGCCATGCCTTGACTTACACTATTGATGTATCTGTTTCTATTTCTATTCAGAGAGGACTGGATAGGTTGGCAGCAAAAGTCCTCAGCATCAGATAGACGGTAACAATTACGGAGATTCTTTTTTTATTTGGTCTTAATTAGTCCTGGTCTGTTGTTCGTGGTTGTGATTGTTACTGTTACTTCATGCTGAATACTGAAAACCTCTGGTAAGTTCAGTTGCTTTACCATATGTGCAGTTTGACTGAAGCTTCAAGCTTCAGAGACCTAATTTATGGATCAGTGTTGTGCCATCTGTTAGGGTTCTTCCAACAGAAAGTTAAGGCACCTGACCTCCAAAAAGAGCAACCTTTTGTCAGAGTCACTTGGAGATGTCTGCAATCCGCAGAAATACAGCGTGCCAGCTGTGCCCTGTGCTCCGTGCAAGATCTTCCCCAGTGCCTTCAGATGCCTTGAAGATAATGCCAAAATTGCCACATACCTCTGCTGAAAACTAAGCCTGAGGCTGATAGCTCAGTTACTCCGTTCCCATGGGCAGGGAGACCATCACTGGCTCTTGTGCTCTAGAAAAGCTGCTCATTAACTCCTCTGGCTCACTCCTGCACGTAGAGAAAGCCTCAGTGAATTGAATTAGTACAATTTTGCCACACACTGCAGTTTTAAAAGTTTGTTTGTCTTCTGTGTAGGTTACACAGGTCTTCAGCTCTACTGATAACGTGAGCTAATTAGGTAAATTAATTAATGTTTGCACAGTGCTTTGCAGGTGTAAAGAACAGGATGATGGTAACGATATTTGATAGTCAAGGGCAATGGCAGCCTGAGCATAAAGACAGCTTGGATTCCTGAAATGTTTTTAAATGCTGATAATGGCTCTTAACATCAACTGGAAATTTGAGCTGGATGTAATTTGTGTTCAATCTCAAGGCTCTTGCCAGTTACCACAGACCCTGTAACTATGCAAGCATCACGTTGCCTATTATAAACTTGCCAGCACTTGCAAAACCACCCAGCTTTTCTTTTTTAACTGAAAACTTGGAACGCGGGAACTGTTTATCACAGCTGTGATGTGCAATAGTGTGGTACATCTTGGAATTTGCTTTTATTGGGGGAAAGAAAAAAAAATAAGATTGTGAGGCTATTATCTCTGACTTGTCAGGGATCTGTTCTTTTTACAGTGGTCAGGAATTCTATTAGAAGTTATATATTGTTGTGAAAATTTGATGTGTTCTACTCTATATTGAAGAGCCTTTATGCATGTGCCTAGTATTTGATTATTAGATGCCTTTCCTCAGTACTGTCCTTATTTTCCCCCCAAAGAAGTAACCCTGCTGCTAGGAACTCTAACAAAGTGCATTCATGTTACATCTACAGTCATGGGTTATATATAGTTTTAGCCCTCCCCATATAAATATCTGAGTCTAATATTGAGATATTTGAAAGTAATCTATGAGTTTTTATAATTCGTAGTCTTATTTATATTCAGCTAAGAGAAGCTGCAAATGAGAATATTTACTGTGCCCTCTTGGCTCTTCTTGTGTGGCAAATAGAAATCCTATATTAAAAAATAATTTTAAAATACAGAAACATTCCAGCCATTTTTTTCTAAGTGCAAAATTAACAGAGCTAAGCAAATCTGTAACATCTGCTTTCCAGTTTGGTCAGTCTTTCCCAAACAGTATTGGGTAAGTTTTCATTACTTCTTTTTACAAAGGGATTTAAAGGCTTACTTCTGGTTCTGTTGACAGTGGCTCTGGGTCAAATAGGGAATTTCTTGGCCTACACTGCAGTCCCAACTGTGCTAGTGACGCCCTTGGGAGCTCTTGGCGTTCCATTTGGGTAAGAGTTTGCTTTTCTTGTTCTTATCTGAATGTTGTTACTACTTAATGAAATGTCATATAGGCTCAGTGATCACTGGAGGTTCACTGAGAAGATGTCAGGCTTTTGACTGTTAATTGTGTGTTATAATGCCACATTATAACATGGTGAGGGTGGAGAAAAGACAAGAAAGGGTTCCTGAATATCTTCTGCTTTAACTATCAGCATGATCTGGAACAGATAAACATCTTTGTCCTTTTTTTTTTTTCTTCTTTCTTTCTACCTTCACTGTGGTCATTCTGGACTCTTCTGCCTATTTTCTTATTCACAGTTCCTTTACTATGTAGATCTTGCCTTTTGTTTTACATTCTTTCTCTCCTCTCTTATCCACAGCCCACGTATGTTTATTGATGCTGATTTTTGTTTAATTGGATTTAGCCCCTTTCTTTTAGCAAGGGAATCTCTTGCATACGCATGCCCCCAGCTTCTTGGATGTTATGTTCATAGAGTGGGGACAAAAAAGTCAGTGAGTGTTCCTAAAGGCAATTTAATATGCAACTAAATGTTTTGTGAATAGATAAACTACAGTTATGAAATTACTGCAGTGAAAAAGTACAATTCTTTAAAAACAAAGCTGTGCATTGCCTTGAGATTTTTCTCTTGCTTACTGTTGGCTGCTGAATTGTGTATCTGAATGCACTGGTCAGTAGAACTTCAGAGAGTAGGTTGCTTTGTGTGGGCTTCATGGCTGCCTTTAGTTTTACATACTATGAAGCACACTGATGGTGCTCTACTTACCACCTATTATTTTATCTTAGGCCACATAATTTTGTGTATTTTGGTCAGCTCTGTGTCTGAGCTGAGCTCTGTGATCTTTGTAACCAAAGGTCACTTTTATCTCACGACTGCGTAGCACCTATAAGGTGGGACTTCATGACAGCTCACCGAACTGTTAATGGGTAGATATCTGCCTCGGGAGCCAGATGTCTGGTTTGGGGGCTTGTTTTTTTGGAGGGGTGATGTGGTGGTGTTTTTTTGAATTTTGTGGTTGGATTTTTTGCTTTTGGTTTGGTTTTTTTTTTTTGGTTGGTTGTTTTTTTTTTTTTCCTGAGATGAGACATCAAGGATTGAGTAAGACTAAGACTGGATGAATCTTTCCTAAGGTAAGTCAGAAGTCAGGAATGTGTTTTGAGGATCCACTGACATTTGGTCAAAGAGCCACCAACATTTGATACTATTGCTTTAAGAGGGAAATTAATGTGGCACATCACTGTTAGAGCATTATTAACAGGACGCATTCAAACTTTTAATTTTCTTCCTCTTTGTGAAAGGTCCATTTTAGCTTCTTACTTACTGAAAGAAAAACTGAACATTCTTGGCAAGCTGGGATGTTTGCTGAGCTGCGCCGGGTCTGTTGTTCTCATCATCCATTCCCCAAAGTCCGAAAGTGTAACGACTCAGGCTGAGCTTGAAGAGAAGCTTACAAATCCAGGTACTTTGTTCTTTTATTAACTCATAATGATTTTGTAAGACTGATCAGGAGCATGCACGGGGAAGAAGTTTACCGCTTCCACCAGGTAGGAAAATTGACTTTTGGAGAAGCCATGACAAAACAGAGGCAAACCAGTCCAGCTTTTGTGTAGGAAAACTATCCCTTGCTGTACTGGGAACTTGTCACATTTATTGATACATGTGTGCAGAAAGGAAAATATGGATACTTTTGAAAACATTATCTTGCACAGCAAGCTCAGGACAATTGCCATTTGAACTTTAAATTTTGTAAAATTATGAAAAAGTGTATCTTGCTACATAGAGATGAGACATATGATTCAAGGATCTCAATCTCAATTTATGTTGTTTTATGCTGTGGTGGGTTGACCTTGGCTGGATGCTCAGTGCCTACCAAAGCCACTCTATCACTCCCCTCCCCAGCTGGACAGGAGAGAGAAAATATAGTGACAGGCTCAGGGGTCAAGGTAAGGACAGGGAGAGATCACTCACTAATAACCATCATAGGCAAAACAGACTGTACTTGGGAAATTAGTTTAATTTCTTACCGATCAAATCAGAATAGGATAATGAGATATAAAACCAAATTTTAAAACACCTTCCCCCCACCTCTCCCTTCTTCCTGAGCTCAACTTTGCTCCTGATTTCTCAGTTAATCACACATCGTCTCTGCCCATCCTTCTTGAGTCCCCGTAAGGAAGACTCCTCGCACTCTTCCCCTGTTCCAGCATGGGGTCCCTCCCACAGGAGACAGTTCTCTATGACCTTCTCCAACATGAGTCCTTCCCATGGGCATTATTCATTAACTGCTTCAGCATGGGTCCTTTCCGCGGGGTGTAGTCCTTCAGGAACAGACTGCTCAAGTGTGCGTCCCCCATGGGGTCACAAGTCCTGCTAGCAAACCTGTTCCAGGATGGGCTTCTCTCTCCATAAGACCACAGATCCTGCCAGGAGCCTCCTCCAGCACAGGCTTCCCATGGGGTCACAGCCTCCTTCAGGCATCCACCTGCTCTGCATGGGGTCCTCCATGGGCTGCAGGTGGATATCTGTTCCACAGTTAACTGCTACAGGCTACAGTGGGACAGCCTGCCTCACTATGTTCTTCACCATAGGCTGCAGGGGAATCTCTGCTCCAGTGCCTGGAGCATCTCCTCCCCCTCGTTCTTCACTGACCTTGGTGTCTGCAGAGTTGTTTCTTTCATATTCTCACTCCTCTCTTTGTTTGCAATTGCCCTTGCGCAGGTTTTTTTCCCCTTCTTAAATATGTTATCCCAGAGGTGCTACCACAGTCACTGATGGGCTCAGCCTTGGCCAGAGGTGTGTCCATCTTGGAGCTGGTGGCATTGGCCCTATCAGTCATAGGGGAAGCTTCTAGCAGCTTCTCATAGAAGCCACCCCTGTAGCCCCATCCCACTGCCAAAGCCTTGCCACAAAAACACGATATAGATGCAAACAAAAAAACGCTGATTGTCTTTTGTTTCTTAATTCTGCACTTGTTTTTTTATTAGAAGTTTATACTAGATATTAGTTATGTTCCAAGCAGATTTCTTTGCACAATAAAGGTATGTAGAACGTACCTTTGTAGAACATACCTGTTGAGACATGTGCTGAAATGGCTATTCTTTCTCACAGAGAATGTGAAGCCCCACTAGCTGCTGGAGGACACATACTAATGCTGACAAGTGCCAGACCTGCTTTTATTTTTCTCGCATAAGAGCTAAAATGCCAACTATTGTTACTTCCTTTAATTGCTTTAGATGAGAGAAACTCATCAGCTATCCAAAAAAATTGCAAAAGGAGGAAAGAAAACAAATACTCGGGTCTAAATTTATTTCTTTAAAACTGTAAAGCATGAAATTATTTTCGCCAGTCTAATCTGTGTACCAATGTTATAATGTAAATGATGTGGCCTCCCAGTTCTTCCAGCTCTCCCTACTTACTTTAAATCCAGTTCAGCTGTGCAACAGTGTGTATTTTACTACATAATGATTTGTTTAACCCAAAGAACATGACAACATCATCAGTTGCAGATGCCCACAATGTCTCTAAAAGCTCAGTGATTTGAATCTGTATTCAATAGCAAATCTTATCCTGGTGTATACCTGAAATTCACTGGTATGACATGATTTACCTGCTTGAATATTTAGAATACCAAGAGTTGTCACCTTGCTATTATTTTGTTTTCTTTTTGTTTTCCAGTTTTCGTGGGTTATCTCTGCATAGTGCTGCTAATGCTTCTCCTGCTTATCTTCTGGATAGCTCCAGCTCATGGACCTACTAATATCATGGTTTACATCAGTATTTGCTCTCTGTTGGGCAGCTTCACTGTTCCCAGCACAAAAGGCATTGGGCTGGCTGCTCAAGATATCTTTCACAATAACCCATCGAGTCAAAGGGCTCTGTACCTCTGTCTAGTACTTCTGGCAGTATTAGGATGTAGCATTATCATTCAGTTCAGATACATCAATAAGGCACTGGAATGTTTTGACTCCTCTGTGTTTGGTGCCATCTACTATGTTGTGTTTACCACCCTAGTCTTGCTGGCTTCAGCCATCCTTTTCAGGGAATGGAGTAATGTAGGAGTGGTAGATTTCTTGGGAATGGCTTGTGGATTCACCACAGTATCTATTGGAATTGTTCTTATACAAGTCTTCAAGGAATTCAACTTCAATATCGGGGATTTAAATAAACCTAACATGAAGACAGATTAAAATCTTTTTTGAGAGGAAACTGGATGGTTCAGGGAAGGATGCAGAGTCTTTCATTTCTAGGTCACTGATTCAAATATGATTCAGGTTGGTAGATACCAACTGATTTGGTGGCCTATATGAAATGAATTGGAGGCATCCATCCAGTTTCAAAGGAACAGTTGTCCATGTACCCCAGTCAACACAATAAATGACCTTAATTGGAACCACTGATTGAGTCAGCATAGAGACCGATGTATTTTCTTCTGTAAAAGGTAATCCATCAGGAAAGATCTGAGCATATTGTGATAGACCTGTGTGTGAAAGCTTGTATTGTGGCTTCTGAGGTACTATTTTTGTGGGCAGAGAACATCAGTTTCTAATGCGCTCAATCTGACACCTTTCATGAGTGATGTATACCTTAAAGTATGGGGGGGAAAGAAGTGAGTGGAACAATTTGTTAATCTCAGTGTAGCAATGTGTTCACTGTCAAGGCTGTGAGTTCCGAGACAAGTATTGGCTGAACTATGGACTGCAGATTTGTCTTTTGTAGCGACCGTCTCGGCAACTTGGTCTGCCATGCAGTGAAGACACTGGGGAGTTTTAAATTGAATTCTTTATATAGATCAGTGGACCCTTAAAAATCTTTCATGGATTACTTACCAGATGGTGGTAGCATCCAGGTATACATTTTTCTTTGTAACTTATGTGCATTAAGACATATCACATTCATCTAAGAGTTTTTACTTGGGAGCTGGCAGAAAGACTGTGAAGGATCGGGAAATGATGCACAGACTCATTGCCTATACGGTGGCTTATTTGTAAGCAGCTCAGAGCTATTTCAGTGCCTTTGTAATCTGAAAATACTGCATAAATGTGAATGTATTTGTTTCAGATGGCCTATAGTGGTTTAATAATTTAATTTCACTGTCTATTATATTGGACTGTATTCAAATTCTAAACACATAAAGCATCCAGAAAGAGCCATGTGTTTTTGGAAGAATTTACAGATCTGAACTGAAACCCTTAGATGCCTTGACTAAAATAAAGTTACCTTTATTTTAGTGAAGTGACTAAATACAGAGAACCATTTTGTGAAGTAGCTAATAAGCAGGGACCACAAAAAAAAAAATTGAGAGAGAACAGCATGAGATTTCTCATAGCTGAAAAACAGATGGTCTGATCCTCTTTTAAGGTAGGAAAAAGATATTAATGACTAAAAAAGCATAGGCGTTCAGAGAGTTGAATTCCAGATAACCAATAGGGATATACATTCAAATTTACAGACCTGCATGTACAGTTCAGCCATAATATTTTGACAAGTAGTTCAGATAGCTTAAGCTACGATTGGAATGATTCTGAACTGTTCAGTTTAAGCAATTTCGAGAATATTGCTATGTCAAAGAAAGAAATCGTTCCTTTTCATGTTCTACCTATATTTGCTAGTTACAACATCACAAGTCAAAAACTTGTAAGGAAAGCTTGAAAACTAATGAATGTTGGTTTCCATTTAGTACAAAAATGGAAGGGTACAGTGGAACTCAACATCTCTAGTTCAGAATGTCTCTTGAAATAAATAAAACACCCCAACATGATTACAAGACAGTATTTGGAAGAAGTTCATGACACTTTATCAATAAATCATGAATGTAGCTTTCTGGTTGGCTGACAGGAATGCAGACATTGATTAATGGGGAGTAATACAACCGCTCTCATGTTGTTTCTTGTTGATCTGAATTAAGTTACCTTAAAACTTGGCCTCCATTTTCATTTAAAAGGAATGTTACAAGCCCTTCTGATGGCAGCAATAATCATGAACAGTGAATCCTAAAAATTTAGTACTCTGAAGGGACTGTTCTGAGGGAGTAAGAGCCCCACTACGTTATGTGGAAGCTTGTTTTATAACTTCAAACTGGGAAGGAATGACTCTTGAGATGGCAGAAATGTAGGTTGTTATAGGCCAGCACACAAACTGGGTATCTTGGTGAAATAAATAGCACTACCAGAGAAGCAGCCATCTTCATGGATCTTCAAGTATTGGCTATGGTTTCTAGAAAGTTTGAGAATCGTATATGAGGGAAATTGGACCATGAAAGCTGGTTAAAACTAACCTCTGTCCATTACTGATTGGGAGATGGTGTCTTGGTTCTCAGCAGGCAGTTATGTTTTGTCGTATTAATTTCCTTTTTTTCTGACTGAAACCGGAACTGTACATAGATTGAGACCTGTAGTGACCTGATTTTTAAAACAATGTGGTGGGTTAACCTTGGCTGGCCACCAGGTGCCCACCCAGCTGCTCTATCACCCACCCCACCCTGCCCCATCAGCAGGGCAAGGGGGAAGAAAATAAGATGGAAAAAAACCCTTGTGTGGGTTAAGATAAAGGCAGTTTAATGAAAACAAAGCAAAGCCAAGCAAAGGCCGTGCGCTGAAGTGAAGAAAAACAAAGATTTATTCTCTTCTTCCCATCAGCAGGTGAGGTCTGGCCCCTTCCTGAGAAGCAGAGCTCCAATACACATAGCAGTTGCTCTGAGGGACAACAGCTGCCCCCTCCTCAGCTCCACCTCCTATTCTTTAGCTTTTATTGTTGAGCAAGACATCAAATGGTCTGGAATATCCCTTTGGTCAGTTCAGGTCAGCTGTCCTGGTTGTGTCCCCTCCCAAGATCTTGCCCACCCCATCCCACTGTGGGGAGGATGTTGGGAAGAGCCTTGGTGCTGTGTGAGCACTGCTCAGCAGCAGTCACAACACGGGTGTGTTATCAACACCCTTCTAGCTCCCAATACAAAGCACAGTACTATGAGGGCTGCTATAGGGAAAATTAACTCCAGCTCAGCCAGACCCAATACAAACAATGTTAGCTTTTTTGTGAAGCAGTCAAGTTGTCTTCTCAAAATTCAGATTCAGAGTTCAGGAGTTGTATGTTGATTTTGTAATAGCCTTTAATCACTGAAGACTTCTGTGAAAATCTTTAGGTCAGAATGGAAATGACTGTGGTCTCATCTTAGTCCTCCTTTGGCTGTATTTGTTTGTCCTGTTTTCTTTCAAAATTAATTCCTATTTATTTAGAAAGTGCCTATCCTAGTATGTTAGGTGCGTAGGCAAATTAGTAGTAAATATTAGATCCAGAATACCTTGACTGCCCTTGCCATTTTCTGCACTGCACACACAAGTTTACTTGATAAGCACTCACTATGCAGAGTAAGAATAAAGTAGCAGCCATGTTCTGTGGTCCTCTGACCATCCTTACAGCTGATAAATGTCTGCATAGGTTTCTTCTCCCCAGCTGCTCCTCATCTGTGATGAGCTTTCTAGAAATGTCTAGTTAACCTTGTTTAAAACAGAGATGTCAAAAGCCAGCACATAAGGTGAAAGAAATTCTCGTGGCCTTGCACATCAATTTATATCTGCAGCCTTTTACACCATGAATGCTAAATAATGGAAACCGTTATTTTTGCTACTTTGTTCAGTATGTAGCAGTGTTCTTTTGAGTTCTGCTGTACCTGGATCTGGTTCAGTTCTAACTTTAGAAATGTATTAGCATTTTCTGTTGTCACTGTTGGTATGATTCTTCCCCCCTTCCATCCCACACCCTCCTCGTTCTAGGTGTCCTACCTTTTTTTAGTCTTGTTGCTTTTCTGATTTAAAATGAGGCACTGTTAAAGTTGAATTTTAGCCATTCCCTCCTTCTTTTTCTTTTCACCCCTTTGACAAGTAAGCACTTTGAATAAGACAGATATCTGAGTTCCATCATCTCATGGAGCAAATGTGCGTAGTTGTCTCCTGAGCTTTGGTGTCTCTCATAGGTCTGCCCTGTTCACGTTCTCTTTGCATTATGTCTGTTGATGGCTATGAGCCAGATGACTTCAGTTCTGATTCCGAAGTAGAAGTGGGAGAAGCTACCCATACAAAAAGTGGACTCATTACAGTGGTGGGATGCATTTGAACTAAATTCAAATCCATATGAAAGGTGTTTCACTCTGTATGTCTGGTTTCTATTATACTTGTCAAACATATTTACTTGACACTCACTTGAAGATAAGCCTTTTATCATTATCCCTTCAGTATATGGAGGATTTACATGTGTCAGTCACAATCTTTATTAGGTGTCAAACACAAAAATCCCTCAAGTGTTCAGTAGGAGAATAGAAACCTTTTTGATACAACCAAAAAAAAATTTGTTACACCTTAAATACTTAGGTAAAAAAGAAAAATATCTAAACAAGTTCTCTGCTGTATTGACTTTCCAGGACTCTGTATGTGTAAATAGAGCCTATTTATTAGTCAGCTTCAACTAACATTAATAAGAATCTGTCACATCACAGTTTGACAAGTGAGGCTTCCTATTAATAATCTTGGTTTATATTGAACATACGTATTTTTCTGAAATAACTAGCACTGAAAAATGAAAACACTGGATTAATTTGTTGAAACAGTAGAAACTGAGGCTTAGCTTTCCTTTTTATTTAAAAAATGGAGGGTTTGTATTTGAAGAAAGATTTGGGGTTAATTAATATGGGGTGCTTTAAATGGGCAGTTGTTTGCACGTTGTACCCCTCTCACCTTGTTTCATAAATATAAACCATCAAGGATTCTGCAGATCTTCTTCAGATGGTGTAACTGCTGAAGTTTTACTGTTAAGTCAAATGTTGTCAAATGTTTATCTATTACCCGTTACCTTTTCTTTACAGAAATTAGTCTTTGTAATAACTCTTTGGTGCTACTGAATAGGGGTTTAAGTGATGCAGAACTTTAGTGTGTACCATGTTAGGCACCAATGATGTCAACAGTTATTATTACTCGGGCCCAAGTGTTTCAGACAGCAGTGTTGAAATGTTGCAGATTAAGAAATCTCTTTTAAAAGCTGCAAATAAGTTTGGGGTTTTTATAGTTTTGGGGTTGGTTTTTTTATTGTTGTGTTGGGTTCTCCTCCTCCCTTAGTTGCTCTACAGAGTGGAAAATATTACACAAAAGGGGTATTTTTAAGTTAAACCCTTTTTCAACTGTGGAACTTTCTCTTTTTTGTTGTTGTTGTTTGGGGGTTTTTTTAACTTTTTTTTTTTTTCCTGGAATGTAAAAAGTAGTTCTGATGGGATATGGGGAAAAGGTGGATGGCAAAAAACAGTGTCAGGTTTGGTTGCTTCAATGCTACTGCAATATAGTTACTACAGATTACATAAAAATGGTTTATTTTATTAGCTTCCAAATAATGTATATATAGATTTGTTAATGGCTTACAAGTCAAGCTTACTCTGCTTTTTAAACAATAGTTATAGGCATGTTGTATTTGCCTTGTGTAAATTATAAAAGGCTATTTATTAAGTTTTCTGATAACTAATCTATTTATTAACCTGTATTGTTTTAAAATAAATGATTCATTTCTAGCTCAATGCTTGTTTTGTGACTCCTCTTTATCACATGGGGGAGGGAGGAAGCAGTTTTCCACACATCTAGCTGCTGTTACAGCCTAACCCCAATTCATAAGCCCAAACTATTTCTATTACCCTTTTACAAAATAGCAGCCTTGATTTTACTGAGAGTAGCAGATTCTTTCGTGGGTACAGATCAGTTGCCACACGAAGGGCTCAGCTGTCCTATAGCGGTGTGTGCCATTGCCTTAATGTCTTCATGGTACAGAAGTTTGCTCACAGGTAAAATGAACATTTCTCTGGCAGAAATATTTGGGGCCTGACTCACTTCAAACTCTGTCTTAAGAGTTATCACGTGCTCTGTCCATGCATTGCTGTACCTTGGCTACTTGCTAGAGCTTTCAAGACCACCTGCTCCACAGTTGGATGTGCATCGAGTGGCAACAGCTGTAGGGAAGTCTGTGTCACCAGTCTGATTTACTGTCACACGGGCTTCCTGCAGAAAGAATCACTAGGAAAATCAGAGTGGCTGCCCATCTAATACTTCATCCGAAATTCCTAGCTCCTCGTATTAGGTACTGACAAATACATGGCTTCCAGGTATGGGGGGGGTTTTTTGTTGGTTTTGGGTTTTTTTTAATGCTGGGATTTATCATTAAGAACTGCTTCAGTGTTTGCGCTCTTGTTTTAGGGGATGCATTATTACTACTGCTGGTCAAAACCGAAAGTTATTTTTAAACAAGGAAATTAGTTCCTCTCCAATATAAAATGTTGCATGCAGTGGGAAAGATTGGCATGGATTCTTTACTGGGTATGTCATTACAATTTTATTTTTAAAGGTGCTAATGATATTAATGCAATGTATAAAAATAGACCAGGAAACTAGGGAGGCTTTCCCTTCTACATGCAGTATCTCTGACTTTTAACTGAATAGGATAAGGAGTATGTATTTTGAGAACAATTTTTAGCAGGAAAATTCAACTCTCTATTCTCTTTTTCAGAAAGAAGGTGCATCAGAAATGGCTTGTAGCAGAAATAGTGTGGCCAGCAGGACTAGGGAAGTGATTGTGTATCTGTACTTGGCACTGGTGAGACTGCACCTCAAATATTGTGCTCAGTTTTGGGCGCCGCAAGACAAGGGCATTATGGTGCTGGAGTGTGTCCTAAGAAGGGCAACAAAGCTGGTGAAGAGTCTAGAGAACAAGTCTTATGAGGAGCAGCTGAGGGAACTGGGGTTGTTTAGCCTGGAGAAAAGGAGGCTGAAGGGAGACCTCCTTCTCTACAACTACCTGAAAGGAGGTGGTGGCAAGGTGAGGGTCGGTCCCTTCTCCCAAGTAACAAGCAATAGGACATGAGGAAACAGCCTCAAGTTGTGCCAGGGCAGGTTTAGGTTGGATATTAGGAAAAATTTATTCACAGAAAGGATTGTAAAGCACTGGAACAGGGTGCCCAGGGAAGTGGAGTCACCATCCCTGGAGGCATTTAAAAGATGTGTAGATCTGGTGCTTAGGGACATGGTTTAGTGGTGACCTGGCAGTGCTGGGTTAATGGTTGGACTTGATGGTCTTGAAGGTCTCTTCCAACCAAAACAATTCGATGATCTCTGGAGTTAGGCCTCTAAGGCAGCATTGTGGTAAAGTCAAGCATGCCATTTACACCATGGTTACTGCTGAAAGTCTGGAACATAACCAAGCTTGAGCATATGTCTCTCACCAGCACAGTTTGTATGGGAACAGCGTTAAAGACCAAAATCTGATAGTGCCAAAAGACTTTAAAAAAATAAGTCCCATTGATTTTTCCGAGTTTGGTTCTACAAGCTTAATTCTTAAGCTGTTTCCCTTATGTTCCTTGCGTGTGGACAGTGCAACTCTTGTACAAGTAGACTCACACACATGGCTTCTTTGTTCTGCTCAGCTGTCTTCGTGAAATGCAGCAGGGAGGAGGCCACCAGAGACCCTGTTACAGCTGCCTGATTCCCTAATCAATTTTCTGCCAGATGCAGACTTCACTGGATTCAACACCCTGGTGAGAGGTTTTAAAACTCTGCCAACTGGCACTGTTCTGCCCAGGGACTAGAGAGCAGCTCTGGGTAGGTGGCACATGGTGGTTTCTATCACAACCCCTCCATTGTGTGTGCACAATTGGAAACAACTGTACAAGAGTCAGCTGGTATGCAACACCAGGTAGACTATCTGCTAACCTGGTAACATCTCCCAAGGTTCTAGGGGTGGTATTTTTGCTCTTTGTCCTTTTAAACCTTATGAGATGTTTATACATGTAAAGCCCTGAAAAACCCTGTCCATAACCTTGCAAAAGTGCCTACACTAGCTGACCTCTCCTGGGAAATCCATTGAGCACAAAGATGTCTTGCACTGGTGAGTTGCCCTACAAGAATAGGTTAGGTTACCACCACACTGGTATTTGGAGTTCTTTCCAGATACTCAACAAACATGCCTGAACTACCATACTGCTGAAAATTATTCAGAGATGCTTTGAGTATTTTCTGTTACTAAGCACAACCCCTGGCTTTGAAGTAAAGATTTAATGATTTGTGCCAAATTGAGAGCCCAAAAATCAAGCGTATTTTGTGTGAAGTGGAACCAGCAGTTGAAGAAACGTGAGGAAGAGGATTCACAGATAATGACTGAAGTCCCACAAAGAGTCTGTAGTGCTTAAAGGAGTCCATTTAATATGTTCAGGTACTTATTCCCTTCATTATTGTGTTAGGTTTGTTGAGAGGTGGTTTTGAAGGGAGAGGAGTGGAAGGAGAAGACTAAATTCACTAGCTTCAGGCATCGTTACTGTTGAACTCAGGAATATGTAGTATATCTTTAGTTTCTGTAGCGCCTTTAAACTTTGAACTGCCTTAGACATCAGTACTTAGATGCTTCTGTACTGTTTTAGGTGGGATGGTTGTTAGCTTTTTAAAATCCAGTTGAGGAACCCTTTTCAGCAGCTGTTCAACTTTTTCAAAGACTTCACAGTTTTGGTATCTTGTAAAACACAGAAAAGCCAGCCTCCTACTGTGCAATTACATAGGTAATAGCTGCATATTGCTCAGTGGGTTTTATACATTAAAAATATATTTTTATATACACCCACACACACATATATAAAACTACTTTGCAAGTGCAAAGCTCATGCCATGACTACTAGACTAGTTTTAAAGTGGGGAACAGGATGTTGTCCTAGAGAATAAAATAGGCTAAAATGTATCCATTGCTTTGAGCAGTGTAGAAATTTTATTGTTGTGACAGAGCCAGGGACCATTTTTAATGAGAAGGAGCACAGCAGGTGATGTGATGAGGGATGGCTTTGTTATGAGTGTCCTGTGAGGGAAAGCCAAGGTTGCTTCTCCAGTTTTGTTTCCAAGTCTAATAAAAATGACGCAGCTGCTTGTGCAGACTGTGATAATATCAACGCAAATCCTGAGGCAAAAAGGATCACGGAATCACAGAATGGTTTGGACCTTAAAGATTTAGTTCCAACCACCCTGCCATGGGCAGGGACAACTCCCAGGAGACCAGGTTGCTCAAGGCCCCATCCAACACGGGTGTTGGATAAAAAGAATTAGAACCGTTGACACTACAGGATGTGACAAAACAGTCTCAGCCTGTTTGAAAAGGCAAGAGTTGAGTCTTCCACGTGGGGCCAGGGCCCGCATTTTGGCAGCGCTGGTTATCGACGCCCAATGTTAGGAGGCAGCGGCGGAAATCCTGCTTAAATAGCGTTCAAGCAACTGAGCGGCCGAGTCCGAAGCTTGTCACGACTGTTTCAGAGGCTCTTCACGATAAAGGTGAGAAGAAACGTTTGTCTAACCGTGTATATCAGTTCTACCTTGCAGGAGACGGAAGCATTTTTGTTTGTAAAACATGCACTCAGAGCCTGGGGCCCGAACCAGAGGCAAGCGAACCATTTACCCAGCCAAGTGAACACAACCCCGTTCCCCCTTGTTGCACCGACCTATTTCTCTGCTGCGCGGCTGTAAGTACCGGGCAAGGCGGATTCTGGCGGGAGCGCCTGGGCTAAGACGCGGGCACGACCCAGGCGCGGCTGCGGGGAGGCCGCACCGAGACGCCGTCCCTTGCAGGCTGCTTTAAAAGCCGCAGCCGACGCC
>VZZY01006561.1:59170-128324 GCA_013400335.1 Eurystomus gularis | reverse complement strand
TCCCCGCCTCGGCTCCCTCCCCCTGAGCCGGGCAGAGTCCTCGGCGTTCCGCGCTGAGCGTGAGGAACAAGCAGGCCGGGCGTTGGACCTGGCTCCTGCAGAAGCCCAAGGAGACCTTCGCCGCCTTGGTTTCTCCGTGGTGGGAAACTTGCAGTGCTCTGGGCTCTGGAGACCAAGATTGGAAATAAAAACCTGCGTGTTTGTGAGGCTCTAGCCGGGCAGAATTGGCAAATTACGGTGTGCTCGTTCAGCCAGAGCTGGCTTGCTTCTTAATGGAGCGTGCGTGCTGTGGAGCAGGGAGCTGAACCAGTTTGTCTTCGGTTTGGCTCGGGATTGGGGGTAGCTGAGGTTGAGGGTTGTGCTGCTTGGTTCCAGATCTACTTCAGCAGGACTTCAGGGCTCTGGCAGTGCTTTAGTTTGAGGTGTAAAAAAATATTTTTAGTTGTGCCTCGTAGTTCAGAATGATGACTTGTGTTCACTCCTGTTCTGTGAAGATACAGGCTGAATCTGACTCTTTAGTTCCTGGGTTTTTTTTTCCCTGATGTTTTCTTTTTCAGTCAACTTTCTCATTTTCCAGCAATATCTTTAACATTCTTTTTAATTAAAATGTAATAAATGTAAGTCATCGTGGCTATTTCTGAATGCTTTTGATGTGCGTCATTGTACACAGTTCAGTTTTTTTCTCCCGGAAGGTAACAAGTTTGCTGATAGGAAATTATTGCGTAAGTTTTCATTAGTGTCATTGTACGGTGAATTCAGTGTCCCACCAGTTCTACTTTCATAAAGTTACTAATTCTCATGTTAAAATCCCAGGAAATAGAAAGCAGGTTATAACAGATTATTGATCACATCAGAGGAAAAACAGTGACTAATGTCTTGATTCGACTTTAACTTACTGAGTTATCTTAAATCTGAAACTGCTCATCTTAAATACTAAAGGCAGAGCTTCAGTGAACCCTGTGCTGGTGATTCATCCTGCTGAGAGTGGAGCTAGGTACAGCAAAGATGGAACAAGTCATGTCATGGACTTCTATCTTGAGTGTATTTTGATAGACTTCTAGGAAATACAGTCAGTATAGTACCAGCTGTGAAGCACTCTCTGAGTCTGCGTTTAGTTAGAATAGCACTCTGTTTTAGTGAAGATATTTTTTAGCTTTATGTGAAAGTGCTTTAATTGAAGGTAATTCTTATAGAAGTGAATAACTACAAATAGCAAATACAAAGAGTAAGATGTACACAGATTTGTAGTGTGGCATTTTTTGCTTTCTCCCAGTTTCTTAAAATGGAGTGCTTGTTGCTTTTGCTTTATTAATATAAATTTGCTGTAAGTTTCCCCACAGTTTAACTAAAACTTTTAAAATAGGCAACTTTAGAACTGTTAATGTATGTTTTGCTTTCTGAGTACTTTTGCTGATGCCTCTAACATATTATATATACGCATATATATATGGTTGGTGCTGGTCTCTTCTCACACATAACTAGAAATAGAACAAGAGGGAATGGCTTCAAGCTGCAACAGGGTTGGTTTAGACTGGACATTAGGAAAAAATTTTTCACAGAAAGAGTAGTCAGATACTGGAAAAGGCTGCCCAGGGAGGTGGTTGAGTCGCCATCCCTGGGTGTGTTTAAGGGTCATTTAGATGTGGTGTTGGGGGATATGGTTTAGGGGAGAACTTGTAGAGTAGGGTGGTGGTTGGACTTGATGATCCCAAGGGTCTTTTCCAGCCTGAATGATTCTATGATATATAACATCTTTGTGAACAATTTTTTTTTTTTTTACATAGCCTATGTAATATGTAAATAATGTTTGTCACTCATTTAACTTTGACAAAACTGGAAAATTATGTCTATTGGGGCAGACTTACAGCACAAAATTGAAGGTACTTATTCTAAGATATCAGAATATATCTAGATATTCAGAATCTTTGGGTACTGTATGCATGTATCTTGGCCTTTTAAAGATGTAACTACGTTTTGAAGCAGCAGCTTTTATCTTCATGCTATGTTATGCGTGTCCTTTCAGTGTTCTCTCTATACCTGTGTTTAAAAGATGTGTTCATGAGTGGACAGAATGTAACTGAGGAAAAAGACTTGGATTAAAGAGTTAACTATATTTTGGGGATTTTAGCAATCTTACTGAGAATATTTCTCTGTTCATACTCCACACACCCCTGGAGTTTTGCATATAAACATCCTCTAAAAACTTACTGTACCAAAGCCAATAATTAAAACTTTATGTTAGTTTTTATAATAAAAGTGCCTCAGCACTTAAGTTACACAAAAAAACTGAAAAGACTGGGACAGTATTTCAGTTCAGGTTTAGTGTGTTACCTTCTAAAGAATATCTTAGATTGCAAGTTAGTTTCTTTGATAAATGAAGTGAAAGGCAAAGGGATTAAATAACTGTAACGCTTCAGGTGAGACATACCTAAGGAAGATCAAATTTCCAGGCACACTATTTTGTTATTCAAGTATTTTTAAAGCAAAAACGCTCTCCCTTTTTAAAGCATAGATGGAACAATGTACAGTCTTGTGGGTCATCCATGAAAATGAGATTAACGTGTCATAATTTTTTTAGCTGAATTCTTAAAATGCCAATTAATGTTATTTTTAACTTACATTTTAGAAACCTAACACTGATATATTTAAGAAGTGAAAGCCTCTGGATTTTGGAACAAAATTGGTATGTATAATGAGCCTCCAAAAGGCTTGTCTCTGAACATTTGCATCTTTGTCGTTAGGGAGTGTTTCTCTTTCCTGTGGTTTTATGCCTGTGGAAAGGAAGAATGGAACACATAACAGTCAATGTGACATGTAATAGTATGTGTTTGTTAAAAGCAACTTGTTGATTCAATCCATTTTCCTTCAGTGAAGAGCTTTATGGTTAGGAGGGCATTAAATAGGTTGTATTTCAATTTTAGAAACTTAAAACTTCTCACGGAGCTCTTGTCAATATGCAGAATTGAAAATAAAGTACCACAGAACAGTTCAAAAGATGCCAAATGGCTGTACCTGCAGTAACGTGTGGCTACTGTCTTGTCAAAACAGACCTTCGTTTAAAAATCCTTCTTTGTAAGTCATGTCTGAATCCTGTGCTGTTTAGCATTGGTGATTTGGCTGAAAGGACAAAGAAATAACAACATTGAGCAGAGAAGCATCCACAGCACGTAAACTCAGATAAATATTTTCAGGAGACATTTCTGAAAAAAAGAGATGCGTTTTATAGGGGTAAATGGAAGTTGTTACACCCAGGCAGGAATCAGTTGCTATAGAAATACAATTCAGAGAACAGTAGTTTTGTAGAAAAGAATTGAGAGGTTATACTCCTAGAGAAGTTGAAGAGTCAACAGTAGGTGACTGCTCAGGAAGGCCTAAGAAAACAACCCATTTTATGAAAAGAAGTATAGATTTCCACTGTGTTGCAGAAGTAATAATAATGACTCAACTAAAATACTGTATGCGACTTTGGGAGTTGCACTTCATAAAAAAAAAAGCCCTGTGGGCTGTTGGGAAAGGACCCAGAGGGTTGCACAGCAGGAGGTGCCAAGCACCTGACCTGCAGAGTTATGCTCACACCTGAGTGCAAAGATAAAGGGTGTTGTATCTTTTCCAAGTCCTGAGCAGAAAAACGTAATGGGCTTTGGGGGTCAGAGTGAAGATTTAGATGAAGATCATTAGGTCCTAAAAGCATCAAAGCATGGCCATGGCTGTGGTGCTTGTGAGGTTTCCTTCGTAACTGTTTCCTGGGACAAGCATGACTGAATTACTTGTAATGAGGAGCTGCAGCGAATGATTCTGTACATGGCAAAGGGTTGAAGGCCTACTAAGGTCATTTTTAGCTCAGTGACATCATCTTTTTGACAGTTAAGATCAGGGTTTAGGCAAGAAAATAATGAATTCTAGCATTTAAATATTTTATTATATAATTAGTTTACTTCTAGGAGAAAGTACTATCTACTGAACACTTGATGGCTGGTGGCCAAGTAGGCGAAGTGGGAACAATCTGCCATGTTTCCTTTTACTGACTATAATACTGCTTCCATACAATGTACAACGTGTGGAAGTGATAGTAGTCTTTGGCTGATGGTAGGTGATGCTGTACCACTATCAGATTTTGCACCAGCTGGAGCTAGAAGAGTATGCTGAGCTTGATTACCTGAACAGCATGACTTAGGACTGCTAGAAAAGATGGCAGAGAGAACAGCTGCAGAATTCTTTCAGTGTCTTCTCCTTGCACTAAAAAATGCCTTTAGCCTTCAGGGGACTGAAAGCCTTTGAAAGCCTTTTTGCTTTGAATTCAAAATCAAAGAAATATTTGATGTAGTTGGTAAGGTGGCTTTTACTGGTCTGTCTTCCACACTAAGGATTTGTCTTCGGTTTTGTTTGATAGGTGATTTTGTATCATGCAAGAATCTACTTACATTTACTTTTAGAAGTTGCCAGAAAATGAAAGCAGACCCTTGCGGTTCATTTACTTAATTTTTTTTACAAAATAAGATATTAAAAATTACCATGCAAGGATTAACGGAAGAGGATTTGGCAATTTTAAACTGTGGATCTTGAAGCATTTTGAGTAGTGCCATGTTGAGTGTTTATTAAATGCGGCTGTTTTCTGCCACAGCCAAACTAGGTGCAAGTAAGAAGATCTGTGTTCAGTTTAAATGTTAGCCTACCTGTAGCCCTCTGCTAGGCTTTTCCAAGGGGGGTAGCAGTTGAATCAACAGGAGAAGCAAGAAGGTAGAGGAAAAGGTAGTTTGGGAAGAAAACAGATTTTGAAGAAGAAGGGGCAGGAATCAGAACTGTTAACTAACATGGAAGGTCAGAATATGGTTTTATCTAGTCCTGGGTTCGCAGTGGGGGCATCTATCTCTGTGTGGGCATGAAGGGGGTGTTTGGTATTGCAATGCCTTGACACCAGCATGGTACCCCGGCTTGGGGAAGCTGCTGCTGTATCTCAGATTCCAGTAAGCACTGAAACAGAAACATTTTACTCCGTCCTCTTCTTTTCCCTCTTTTACGTTTAAATCAAAAGCTTGTTAATGCGACTTAATTAATTTAACGCAGTGTCATATGCCGTGCTTCTGCGTGTCTGGAAAATAACTGCCTAGGGAACTAAGCGCTAGTCTTAGCACACTGTGGTTGGTGTTCCCTGGAAATGAAGATTGTTTTATTTATGGGTATTTTCTTCCCTTAGAAAAGTTTTCTAGACTGTCGTAATTATCAGCAGTCTTGAAATCAAAGCCTAAAAATCCCTTTCCCTTCATACTACAGAGACGTTTATCATGTTGAAAGGTTTTTGAGCTTTTTTTTCCTTCAGTTCAAAACTTATTTGTACAGATACCTTAAATTCACAGTCTTGTGTGTTAGATGGAATCCAGGATATTCTCATTGCAGCTTGAAATGGAAGAAAAGATGCACTGAAATAAATTTTCTTGTTGAACTGGAGGTTGAATATGTAAAATCTTGATTTCTAGCTTTAAAATTGCTATCTCCTGCTAAGCTGTTATTGAAGGTCTTGCCTAACTAAATTTGGAGTCTTAGCAGGCTAGGTGAAAGCTGGTAAGCTGTAAACTCTTTAATAGTTACTGTAGCTAAGCTGAAAAGATGCTTCCTACAGGTATGAGGAACTCTGTAAAATATATCAACAGACAGCTGCCTTATTCCGTGTTCCATGTTTCCCTGTTCGTTAGAGGATAAGCACGTGTGCATGCACCTCAAGCTTGTTCACGTGAGCAAAAATACAACATAGTTAAACACCCATTCTAATCTTCTTTTTCATTCTTCTAGTGAGTGCTTACAGAAGAAATGCCGTGGCAGTTCTTAAACTCTCTTAGAAACTGATTTCAATGTAAGTAATAGTTTTATCAGTATTGTCAGTTACATGGTGTGCTGGACATAGATCTCTGTGCATTATTAAAAGAAAAATAAATTGCACATTTCTCAGGGAGCTTTTATTTGTTCAGGTTTTAGTTTTCATGTTGGGTCAGAAGCCCTTCCTTCTGTGCGTTCAGACTTGTTAGTCACTCGCCCATGGTTCAAGCTTACACATGCTTCAGAGATTTTCTGTTTTGTTTGTTTTGTTTTTTTTTAAACTCAGAGACCATTCCCAGCAGAACCTGAGCTGTTGAGGATTTTCCTGTACGGTGTATCTTTCTATCAGTTTAATTCTGATGTGTTTATTTTGCTCAGGTTTCAGTGTTGCGTCATCTTGTGTTGAGTAACAGAAGTTCTACTGTTCATTGGCCAGTGTGACAGTCTTTAGGTTACGAGATGAGCCAAACTCGTGGGAGGTATGACTTCTGTATCGGTCTGGTGTTGGCTATGAGTTCCAGCATTTTCATTGGAGGAAGTTTCATCCTGAAAAAGAAAGGCCTTCTCCGGTTAGCTCGGAAAGGCTCCATGAGAGCAGGTAATACACGTTTAAGAAATGTGCCGATGTTTTAAGTTTTGCTGTTTAACAGACGATTACTAAACTTAGGATCTAGTTTTGACTTTGCTTTTTGCAGGTATATGAAACCTAAAACATAGAGCTGATGTGTTTTTTCCTCTGGTGTCAGATACACCTAACACCCTGTGTGATACATACTATTTCATTTGCATTTAATGCCCTCTGGGGACACTTGTTGAAAGGTTCCTTTTCGTGTCAGTTAAGTCTAAATTGTGCTTGCAAATTGAACTTGGAAGCAGCACTCTGAACTGCATCTGTGCTCCTGAATGAGGGAATTTAGGAGACTGTTAACTGTGTGTGAGTGTCAGGAGATTGTTTTGGAAAAGTAAAAATCACATGTATAATCATGTGTAGCAAGTAGCGTCCCTCAGATTTCATACTGGAAGCAACACCGTGTAATGTCTTCATCAGTGATACAGACAGTGTCTAATGTGGGTGACACCACGCTGAGTGCTGCAGTTGATGCACTACAGGGTTGGGATGCCATCCAGAGGGATCTCAACAGGCTTGAGAGGTGGGCCTGTGCAAACCTCGTGGAGTTCAACAAGGCCAAGTGCAAAAAGTCCTGCGCACAGGTCAGGGCAATCCCCAGTATGAGTACAGGCTGGGGGATGAATAGATTGAGAGCAGCCCCATGGAGATGGGCTCGGGGGTACTGGCGGATGAAGAGCTGGACACAAGACAGCAGTGTGCGCTTGCAGCCCAGAAGCCAACTGTATCCTGGGCTGCGTCAAAAGAAGTGTGGCCAGCAGGTTGTGGGAGATGATTCTGCCTCTCTAGTCCGCCCTGGTGAGACCCCACCTGGAGTACTGCGTCCAGCTCCGGGGTCCTCAGCACAAGACAGACATGGACCTGTTGGAGTAGGTCCAGAGTAGGACCACAAAAATGATCCAGAGGTCTGGAACACCTCTCCTATGAAGAAAGGCTGAGTTGAGGTTGTTCAGCTAAGAGAAGGCTCTGAGGAGACCTTATTGTGGTCTTTCAAAATCTAAAGGGGGATTAAAAGACAGACGAGAGAGGCTTTTTACCAGGGCCTCTACTGACAGCACAGGGGGCAATGGTTTTAAACAGAAAGAGGATAGATTTAAATAGGATGGTTGCAGCATCCTCAGATGATTTAGAAGGTTGAATCTGAGTATTTTTAATTCAGTACCTGTCATCTCTGCTTCTAAAATATGGTTGATCTTGAGATACATAATTCATGCTCCCTGGTTTGGAATCAGAACGTGTGACTGTTTCACATGTTTGTACATGCAACCAACCACGTAAACCATACACGATTTCCGTACAGTAGAACTCTTGTAAGAGACACATAACTTGGCTTTTCATGTCATTACAGCAAGTTGACAGAACTGTTTTTCAGGGTATTGCAGATTCAATCGTCAGTGCTATTTCTAATACAAAAGAAATAAAATTACTAGTTTTCCAAGTAGGCTGTAGGAGGTATATGCCCATCAGAAATTGAAGACGCTTTGATTTCAACCCCTCTAATTCTAAAGCCTAAGTAACAAAAGGCTGCCCAGGTTTTTAAGGACAAAAATGATTTTCTGTTATGGCGATGGTGTCAGTGACGGGACTTGGTGTTGTTTGACGTATGTTTTTGATGGAATAGCAAACATTATTTCAATTTTAGGTCAAGGTGGTCATGCATACCTTAAGGAGTGGCTTTGGTGGGCTGGACTTCTTTCAAGTAAGCACCAAAAATACAATCTGCGTTATATACTTTAAGTAAATAACTATGCCACAGATGGCAGAAGTAGTTGCGAAATAGGAGTGAGGTGAGGATTCTACAGGGTATGGTAATGCTGTTTGCTGATTTGATGGTGCAGCTGCAATGATTTTAGTACAACTTCTCCCACAACAGAGGTTCTTCCATCAATTCAGCTGCCCTCTTTGGGCAGTGGAACTAGGCAGACATTGGTCTTTTTGTATCTCTTTGCTAACACACGCACTGGTTTTTTGTCTTAGCAGAGAATTGTTTAGATGTACAGGATTCTTTAGAGAGAAGCATATTTTGGGAAGATACGTGTTTTCAGAACTTTTTTTTTATTGCTTAAACTTTCGACTTGCTGGCTCTGTTTAGCTAACTACGGCTTAATGTATGCATTACCCTGGAGCCTGCTGTTTCAGATTTCTCCACGCAGAAGTTCATGAGTCAAGTTGGCAGGTTAGAGAGCTACAACCTAGACAGCAAAATAAAACACCTTCTAATTTGGCTGGATTGATTCTAATACCTGTTGTAGTCCTCCAGCCTGTTTTGAAACTGTAATAGCGGGGGACGGGGTGGGTGTGTTCTTCTAGTACTGTTAACTGAATGCTATAATTTGAATTTTCCATTGTTCCCTTACTGCATATTTGTGTCTACAAGAACACTTGCACTGATTCACAGATTTGTTGCATAAAAGAGCCTAACTGGATGCTTTTTTTTTTTTTTTTTTCACTTATTATTACTTTGCAGTGGGAGCTGGTGAAGTAGCTAACTTTGCTGCCTATGCTTTTGCACCAGCTACGTTAGTGACTCCTTTAGGAGCTCTCAGTGTTCTTGTAAGGTAAGAAACAGAAGGCAGTGTGATTTCAAGAAAGAGAATTAAAATACTTACTTAGAAATATGTCACTGAAATATGCTGTAATAAATGTGGTTTGTTCTTAACAGTAAATAAAGAGGGCTTATAAACATCAGGATAACTTGGTAGTTTCTGCAGATGTGACGGGACTATGCTATAAAAGGGTTCTAGCAATGCATCTACACCCCAGGCTGTGAAAAGCTAGCATTTTCTGCATTGCAAAACCATGTTGTATACAACAGAGTAGTATTTTCGTTCCTCAGTAGAGTGAAGATTCTGCTCTTTCGAAAATGATTTTTACAAGCGCTCAGCTACAGGCTCTTGGGAGGCAGCATAACAAAGAGGGTTTGGGGAGATATGCCTCACATGGACATGTAGTTCTGTCCACAGCAAGCATCTTGAGATCGAAAATCAACTGTGTTGCTGTTTTTAACGCACACTGTGTATGCTGGTGGCCTGTACAGTCAAAGCAACCTAGAAGCTGATGAGAAATGAATGAGGTATTACTAATTCCCTGTTCGCTGGTGCATTTTTTTGCTTCCTAGTGCCATTCTGTCATCCTTCTTTTTAAATGAAAAACTTAATCTACATGGAAAAATAGGGTGTTTGCTAAGTATACTGGGATCAACTGTGATGGTCATTCATGCTCCACAAGAGGAGGAAGTAGAAACTTTGAACGAAATGTCACACAAACTAGGTGATCCAGGTAAGAAAAACACTGACTTGGTATGTGCAGAGCCCATCATTTCTTTGTTAGAGCTTCATTATTGCTGCTTTCAAGTTCCAGGAAGATCGCCTGTGTTTGCTTCCTGTTGTCAAACTAAAGCAGATATTTGAGTTCTGTGACATAATTCCATGGGGAGCTTTGCATGATGCCAGTGAACTTGTCTGGCCTTGAACAAAGTGTCTTGATGGGAACCACTGAGATGACAGTTTAAACAAATGCAGCAACACAATTTGATCAACACAGTTTCTGTAATTACAGCTTTAATTGAAATTTGTCAATCTCTAAGCCCCACTTTGAGCTAACCTTTAAATGAAAAAGTAGGTGCTGTGGTGTTTGCTGAGAAGCGTAATCCCGGAGACGAGCTCCTTTGCTTATGGATGTGGGAAGTGAGGCACTCACAAATACACATCTGCAAAATACTATATATATATATATATATGCAAAGACAAATCCCATTTCAAACATGGCGCTAGAGCCATCACAGTTTCAAAAGCTGGTCTTAAGAAATGACCTGATTATTGGGAATCTGCTGAGGAACGTAGCGGGCTGCCAAAAACACCTCCCTGAAGAGTATTCAGACAAAAACCGGTATCCAGTGGCAGCTGCACCTCAGTGAGCCTGTGTGTAAGGCAATACAGCAATCTAATCCTCTGGTCATCTGCTGACGGGCTGGTAAAGGTAACACAACATGCCAGTTTCAGGTGGCTCACTAAAATTGGTTTACCAATTGTGTTGGAGGAGTAATGAGAAATCCTGAAACTGCTGTTTAAGCTGAGCCGATCGCATTGTTGATGAGTGTTTTCTTGATACCTTTAAGATGGTTTTGAGAGTGTACGTAAATAACTGGATTTATTTCTCTCCCCCCCCCCTTCCCCAACCACAGGTTTTGTGGTCTTCGCAACTCTTGTTGTCATTGTGTCTTTAATTCTAATATGTGTGGTGGGACCTCGCCACGGACAGACCAACATTCTCGTGTACATAACCATTTGCTCTGTCATTGGAGCATTATCCGTTTCCTGTGTAAAAGGTTTGGGCATCGCTATAAAGGAACTTTTTGCGGGAAAACCAGTGCTGAAGCATCCCTTGTCTTGGATTCTGCTGCTAAGCCTTATTGTCTGTGTGAGCACGCAGATCAACTATTTAAACAGGGCTCTGGATATATTCAACACTTCAATAGTGACTCCAATATATTACGTCATCTTCACAACATCTGTTTTAACTTGTTCTGCCATCCTTTTCAAGGAATGGCAAGACATGGCGGCTGATGACATTATTGGCACCTTCAGTGGCTTCCTGACTATTATTGTGGGGATCTTTTTATTGCATGCCTTCAAAGATGTTAATTTCACCCTCGCCAACCTGCCCGTCTCTTTGCGGAAAGACGAGAGAGCAGCAAATGGTGCTTTGCTGAGCACGTACGACTGCTTTAATCATGATGAAGAAAGTTCTGCTTGTCTGAGTGAAATACAATCCACTGAGAGTCTCTCAGCCAGGAGAAATGGAAGTCTGTCAGCCTTCTGAAAATATCTACGTGTTACCTACGAAGAGGAACAATTCTGTAACTCTGGTACTTTTTTTTTTTCTGCTGTGAAATGTCTGCGCTTGTCTGGAAAATCATCTACTTTTTAACAGTATGTGTAGACAATCGTTAATTTTTCAGTTTGATTAGTTTGGATAAAGAACACTGAAGGGGGTTTTTATTTGCCTTATTTTTACTTTAAAAAATACTAAAATGACCTCAGACCACAGTTGGTTTTGTTGCTTAAGTTATGTGTAAATACTTTTCATTTCATTCTTCTGTTTTAAGATGTATTGCACTAATGACAATTTTATCAAAAATAAATCGCTTTATTTCTGCATTGGTGGTAAAAAGCTTGCAGTGCCCCTGGGTCCTTTGTACTCGTGCCCTGACCAGTGCTACAGCTCGAACTCGCAGAGGTGCAGTTTGCAGTAACACCATTACTGGCGTGACACCTGTGTTTTTTAAAAAGGGCCACAAAATTGAAACATAAGGGCATTGCTTAAAAAAGGGGTGAGGCAGGCAGTTGGCAATTGAAGTTCACAAAGCCGAAAAACAGGAATTGGTGATACAGATTTATAAGAACATTTCTACTGTAAATGTGAAGGTCAGAAATTATTTGGGACAGAGGCAACTAGCTGCTGCTGTAAGTTGTCGGTTTTAATGCTTACTGATGAAGAGTATAATTTAAGCTTATTACTAGGACAAAACTCTAGTTCCCATCTGTAAAATTAACTCTGCTGCCTTCCTTTGGTACATCTCATATGTGCAGGCAGGTGAAGGGGTCAAGCTGCTTTAAATTCTGGTTGAAGAAGGGGATTTGAATTTTTACCTGATTTTAAGCTTAACAAGCATCTCCTCCTGTCTCCCACACAGTGGGAAGCCTTGTGTGTGCTCCCGCCACAACAGTGAGCACTCCGGAACAACCAAGCTCAAGCACAAACGTCCTGGCAAAACCTGGGGTAGTGGAAATTAGCTTATGTATTGCCTGGTAAATCTCCATCTTCTGCTTTGCTGAGGAATCTCAGTTAATTCTTTTCTTTCCTCGCATTCCCTGCCATGCCAGTACTTACACATTCCTCATCTCCTCTGTCAGCTGCTCATTTGTACCCTTTATGGGACTCAACTCCATTGCTGTGAAACCTCTGCAAAGAGCTGAGCTGGAGAAAAGATTTGCTGTAACCCAACCTGGAATGAGTAAGAGGGAAAGGAGAAAAACAGGTTCTCAGAGGGATGGGTTCCTGGTTTTGCACTAGGGGTTAGAAACATTAACCAAAGAACATCTCCAGAAATCCATATCCTGGGTAAAACGTGCAATTATCCGCCTGTGCCTGTTCCAGCCGTCTTAACTCACGTTTGTTTGGGGTTGACCCTAACAGCCAACTGGAAAGCTCTGTCAGGATCCTGCAGCAAGCGAGCAGGAGTTACTCCTGTTGCCTGAATGGGTTGCTTTACAATTCAACTTCTACAGCTGTGGAGTTTTACAAACAATTTTACTGATGCCATGCTTGCATAATACAGTAAATGTAATTAAACAAGTACTTTCCAGAAGTAAATCATGATTAACATCATTAGAGCTTATGTACTGGCATAGATTGCACCTGATCACTGTAGTCAAGGTTCTTGTAAACAAGAATTCCTTATCGCTTGTAAACGTGCTTTTGTGTTAGAAGCTCTCATTAGGAAAAAGTAAATGGTCCCCATTCGAATAAACCACGGCCTTTTAAAAAGCTCAGAATGCTATCAGTCACCTCCCCGTTAAAGAACTCCGAAAGAATCACCTTAATTAGCCTTCATTTCCATAATTACTGAGATCAGAGAATAGTTTTGCAATGAGGAAAAATAATCAACTGACTAGAAAAATTATTCACAAAGCAACCAGCGTTTGTTGGTTGGGAGCTTTTTTTTAATAAAGGCTAATTAAGCAATTAATGCTTTAATACAAACAATTAGGAATTGATTTCTTAATTATTTTTTTTCCTACAGAACTTGGTTTCTTATCCTCCGCAGCTATTATTTTCATAGCTGCAGGGGAAAATTCTGCCAGTCCAGTCTAAAACGGCCACCTCGGTACAGGAATGCAAAGAGATTTCAAAAATCTTTTACAGTCGCAGGTTTTTAATCAAAGTGTATAAAATTTTAGTCTAGAAAAATAAGTAAGGGTTGTATACAGTTACTGTGCTTGGAGAGTGAAGAGGAGAGCGCACCACTCAAATGGCACAGGGGTACTGAAAACTGCAGATGAGAGTATTCCTTAAAACTGTTGGTATGGTTTTTGTTGATTTTTTTCCTCACACTTTCAGCTTAAATAGGCGCAAAAAGTGTCGTTGGGTGGGAAGTCTAGTTGCTGGCAAGGGACTGATGAATAGGTGGCTGGAAGCAGCGCACGTGTTCCACGGGTGTGCTCTCGCCGTCGCCGGACTTCAAATACTTGTCCAAAATAGCAATTATTTCATCATTCAGAATCTGGAACTTGCGAATTCTCTCCACCATTTTCTTCAAAGGCTGCAAACAGAAAACAACCCAGACACACGGGAATGAGCTTTGGAGATAAAAAGCCTTAGATGCGAAAGCAGCAATAGCTGTTACCTCACCTTCCTGGCAATATTATGAACGTCTCCCTTAAACTGCTAATCCACTGAAAATCCAAGGCGAATTTTCTTTCTTAACAGTGCTGCTTTTTGTATAAGAAAGGGCAGTTTACAGCAGCCTCGTCATAATCTGAATGTACATCTATGAAATTAAAGCATTAAGAAAATCCCACATATTCAGGAAATCAAAATTCTCACTGACCAGTCTTGAAACTCCAATACTAACGCCTTAATCTTTTGTTCCTGAACCCCCTGCTGCCCTCATTTTCAGCATTTCATTCTAAAAAGCAACTGCTCCGTCTACACTGCATCTGAGTGCAAACGGCTCTGGTTTATTGTTGTCCTTACTACTACAGCGAGTACGGAACAGGTGTCTTCAACTCACCACGTTCTTTATAACCTCGTCTTTGCCGTCATGCTTTTGGACCTTCAACAGGTGGTAGCAGAAATCCAACACATCAAAGCGACGCTGCTGCCCCAAAAGCACGATGATCATACAGCCAGCCCAGTGCAAGCCATCTCCAAAGCACTGCCTGAGATAGAAAACACGCCACATAAAGCACCTTTCACCTAAGTCTTCGGAAACATACCCACAGGAAGTGCTCAGCCATCAGCCATTATACTAAATAATTAATATGCTGGATATTAATCTAGAAAATACTGCAACGTTTCTAGTAAATTAAGTTCTCCTTCCAGATCCCCCAGGGGATGAAAATGGATGCTTAACAAAACCCCCCCATTTTACACAGTGTAGAGCTACCCCACAGACACTCACTCCCCACTAGACTCCAGTGGCATTATATCTCATTTTCAAAGGAAAACGCTGCCAAAGAAAAAGTGGGAATTCAGCACCACTCTGCTCCCTTGGGCTGCAGGTGGGAAAGGAAGGAAACATCCTGTGCTGCTGCCTCCGTAATCGCTCAGGGAAAAGCACATTACAGCTCAACAGCTGTTCAAAATACGGATATTATCAAACTTAACCAAGACCTACAGTTCCTGGTTACTCATGTTAATCATGTTAACTTCCAAGTGCTCATTCTTGCTCGTAATTCAGAGGAGGAAACACTTGTCACATGCTCAACCTTCAGCTATTTTATTTAAGTTCAGCCACCGTAGAAGGTCTGACTACTACTGAAAGACACGTGCTACGACTTGTTTGTCTTGGGATCATTCATTATACAGTGGCAAGGGCTAAACTAGAGAGTTATTTTTGTTGAAGATACAATAATATCTGTGTTCATGGATTACGAGCCCCTCCCAGCGATGGCAGCACTTTCCCTTGTTTTCACGCTAAGCTCTTGCCGGCGGGCAAACAATCCCCTCCATTCTAGGCCGCCCTGCCAGTTACAGGGAGGACAAGCGAGGTCCTGTTGCCCGCAGGTGGAGCGCTGGCAGCTGGCAGTACGTACTCCACAGTGAACTCATGTGTTCCCACGGGGATGCAGTAGACGAACTGCATCGCGCTCCAGAGGCGATGGAATTCCACGCACTCGTCCACGTGCATCACCCCATTGCTGGGCAGGGGCCCGCGCCAGATGGGATCATCCAGGAAGGAGCGGATCCTTGTCAGGATAACCTCAAACATGGACAGGCCGCAGCAGAGGCGTTCTTTGGTCAGCAAGTCCCCTTCCCTTGCGATTGCGATTTGCTAAGGCAGAGAGAAAGAAAGTGCGAAATCCTGGTAAGAGCCACTTGACCACAAGACTTTTATTAAAAAAAAAGAAAAATTACACCACCACATCTTTCCGTTTCCCTTGGTTTATTGTAGGAGTAACTTCTCCTGGCTTTAAGCGAGGCCAGAGGCTGCTAGCTCGGGTTCAGTTCTGTGTAAAAAACATTCAGAGAAAATTGTAGAAGCCTTTTCAAGCAGATAGGCCGCTGCTGTATTAAGCAACAGTAACTGTGGTACTGCTAATCCTGACCTAGTCCCACAGAAATTTAAGGAATTCACTGTCTGGATGGAGGCAGAAAGCAAAACCAAAGAGTTGAGCGCTCTGCAGCTAGCACGGGCAGCAGCTCCTGCCTGCGCTCTCCCGCACGTCTCCCTTGCCTGCTGCTGCTAGAGACAGGAAAGTTCCAAAGCCAGCACAAACCGGCTCGGAGAAAACCCCTAAATGGCAGGTTAGGGCTTGTCCCAGCTTGCGCTGTCACACTGAGCACTCTCGTGCAGAGCTCCTACCGAGCTGCAGCACCTAGGATGATAAAAGCCATCTGAAGTCTTTGCCTCAAAGCGCTCTGCTCTTAGTCTCCAGTGTCCCCATCCGAACAGCCTGTAAACTGCTAAGGTTAGCAGGGAATTCACATACCCCTCACACTGACAAAAAATAGTGCTGAAGCTGCAAAGGCAGTTCAAGAATGTTCTCTTTGGTCATTGTGTTTCCAGGCAAGCTCAACTCGGCTCGTTTTCCAAGAGTTTCTACTCATCTGTCTGAGGGAGGAATAAATTGTTTTAAAACATGTCCATACGTGCACAAGAATTGGCAGTGGGACCTCCCAGGCTGGCCCTTACACTGAGAGGGTATCACATCACATCGCAACATTCATAGAGATGAACATTTTCCCCAAAACATGTCAATTCCGACCCAATCTCAAATGTTTTCAGCTTCTGAGCTTTAACAGCTTTACCAAATCCATGGATCCAAAAAAAACCAAAAAAAAAATTAAAAATCCTGTTGTGTGGACAAGCTGGATGCAGAGGCCGGAGCTCTGACAGCCGTTGGCACGTGGGAAAGAAGGGGCTCAGAAATGTCTGGAATCGCCTCTGACACAAACGAGAGAGATTACCTGGGGTGTGCCTAGTCTTTCAATGAGAGGAACCAAATGCAGTGGAGCATATTTGGATTCCAGTCTCTTCATTTTAGCATCGAGTCTTTCACCCTCTGAAAGGCCAAAAAATAGAGAGAGAAAATAAATTGCAATAAGCCGAGAAAATTCTTACTTTCACACAGTACTTATTCAGTGCAGAAGAAAACTGGGTACGTTATTTTTATAGGTCATTTCAGTTCTAAACAGCTGGCTAATCTTCAATGTGCTTTTAGAAAAATAGATATTTACATTTTAAAATGTTGCATTACATGTACAAACAGAAAGAAGTATTTGTAGTAGAATATATTAACCAAACTCAAGACAGAATATAAGGCTCTATTATGCTGCTGCTGCTAGCATATTTGACTCCCACTTGTACTAAGCCAAGTAAATTGTCCTTATCATACATCAAATGCTTGACTCCAGAAGGTGGAGTATAATGAGGGTGGAATCTTATGTATAGCAAGGCTTAAAAAAAAGCAGTTGGCACCCCCTCATCACTGCCAAGTAGGAAATGTTCTCCAGCAAATGGGAGAATCCTGTTTACAATGGTCTGGTTGGCTTTATGCAGAGATGCGAGTAGCTATGGTGAGTCTGGAAATATTCTCAGAGATTTTTAGCTGATGGGTTTTCTCTGAGCAAAACAAATCAGCTGCTCTGGCAGCAAGAAACAGAGAGGAACGGAGATAGGAGCAACACAGGAAGAAGAGAAGCGTGAGGGGAAAAATATCTCACTTTCTGATGATGAAGGATGAGGAAAGCAGACACCAAAGGAAGGAATCCTGCAAACACTCACCATACCAGTTTAGTAAAAAGGCATGTGAAAAATGTAATGGGACCAGGGACTGCTTGAATTTACTTACTCTGCTGACAGACTTCCTATACCCTGTGTGATCAAGCCTACCCCATTTAATTGACGGTCATATAAGCTGAACAGCCCTTTGGAAAAGCCTCTCACCACATTCACACAGAGAGGTAATATTGCCCTGGGCATCCATCCCACTTGTCCTTAGAATCATAGAATCATTCAGGTTGGATAAGACCTCTAGGATCATCTAGTCCAACCTTCTTCAAACATCTCCCTAACCCCTACACCATGTCTCAAAGCGCCACGTCTACCCGTTTTTTTAATGCCTCCAGGGATGATGACTCCACCACCTCCCTGGGCAGTCTGTTCCAATGCTAATCACTCTTTCAGTGAAAGAGCTTCTTCCTGATATCCAATCTGAACCTCCCCTGACACAACTTGAGGCCATTACCTCTTGTTCTTTCATTAGTTACCCTGGAGAAGACCCAGCACCAGACTCACTACAACCTCCTTTTAGGTAGTTGTAGAGAGCACTGAGGTCTCCCCTCAGCCTCCTCCAAGCTAAACAATCCCGGTTCCTTCAGGCACTCCTCATAAGACATTTTCCAGACCCCTCACCAGATTTGTTGCCCTTCTCTGCAACTGCTCCAGCACCTCAATGTCCTTCCTGTACTGTGGTGCCCAAAACTGGACACAGTACTCAAGGTGCGGTCTTACGAGTGCCGAGTACAGGGGCACAATCACCTCCCTACTCCTGCTGGTCACACCATTTCTGATACAGGCCAGGATGCCACTGGCCTTCTTGGCCATCTGGGCACACTGCTGGCTCATGTTCAGCCGGCTGTCCACCAGCACCCCCAGGTCCTTTTCCACCAGGCAGCTTTCCAGCCACTCCTCCCCAAGCCTGTAGCGTTGCCTGGGGTTGTTGTGACCAAAGTGCAGGACCCGGCACTTGGCTTTCTTAAACCTCATACAATCGACCTCAACCTGTCCAGATCCCTTTGCAGAGCCTTCCTACCCTTGAGCAGATCGACACTCCTGTTTAATTTCATGTCATCTGCAAATTTACTGAGGGAGCCCTCAATCCCCTCATCCAGGGAATATCCGTAAAGATATTAAACAAGACTGGCCCCAGAACTGAGCCTTGAGGGACATTGCTTGTGACCGGTCACCAACTGGATTTAACTCGTCACAGCATTCCTCCTCTTCCTTTTGTAATTGGCACTGAGCCTTACTAAGGAGCCCGTCCTTTTCAGCCAGGCAAGCAGGCCTGAACCTGTTACCTCTGTCCCATAATGAAGAGCGGTGTTGTAAAGGATGGCTGGGTATGGTCACCAAAGCCACAGCAGCAGGCAAGGAAAGTGGAAAGCATTACCCAGGGAAGATGTTTTCACTTAGCCGATACCTTTGACGTGAACTCTGGGCAGGATGTTTTGGAACGGTGCCGCATGCAACAGGTCACACACTTCCTCTAGGGACTGGAAGGAAAAGGAAACAAGAGGTATTTAGGACCAAAGAATCCCCAGACCACACCACATCCTCAAAACGGGCTTCCAAAAGTGTGCCGATGCCGCTGCAGGAACACCAGATGGCAGCCAGCCTCTGTCATCACTGCACGGAGCCGCTCTGAGCCCTCACTCTCCGCCCAGGATTGGTCCCAAAGATTTTTTGATTTCACCAGATTACCTTGGATTCCCAAATAAACTCCAGCAGCTCTCCTCCCACCCTCGGCTGGCCGTTCATAAAGGACAGGGTATTTATTAAAAAGACTAATGCAGAGTGAGTAATTTCAGTGTGAAAGCAGCAGACGGCTCCCGCACAGACAGAGTGGCGAAGATGACTCACTGCTTGGTTATTTTTGCCAACACTATTTCCACAACCCATTATCATGTCCCTGCCAGGCAGGATAAGACACATGACAGCAGCAGTGAACCACCTCTCAGGAAGTATTTTACATCTTTAGGGGCAGGGGAAAGGAAGACAGATGTCTCCTGGTACTTGGCTGCTCTATGCATGTGCAGAGAAAATGCAGAGATGACGAGAAGCAGACACGTGACTTTGCTAAGCCCCTCTCAACATTCTTGGAGTGGAGGCACTGCTCATTTGTAATCCCCCAGTGCTAGTATTAGGAGAGATGTTCATCAGCCATACCCTCCAGCAAGGCCAGGACACTAGAGTTAACTCCAGCCCAGTTCCTGACACTTGGACTTGATGCTCTTGGGTCTTTTCCAACCTAAATGATTCTATGATTCCACGTCAACACTACGCAAATGCATACGCTAAGCAGTCAAGATTAACAAGACCTACATCCTGCACTGGGCAAAGTCTAGTTATGTTACGATAGATGATCACAACAGAAAAATACTGACTTTCATGACAGGACATCGAGGCGCCACTGAGAGCAAAAAACAAGAGGAGGGCCAGCAAGCAGGGACATATTACTAGAAAGTGTCACCAAGGCAGTGTCCAAAAGAATGTACCACCAGTGCTGCTGTTACTTCAGTACATCCTCACGCAGTGATGGCCTTCACCTGCCCGGCCTTTCACTACGTACCCTGTTAGCCTGAATCCAAAGGGATCCAGTTTCTCGGTTTGTTCCAGCTATCCCATTACTGAATACAGTTTCACTGCTTGTTGCCTGTCCCTACGATCATGAGCAGGACTCTGAGGAACAGCGTGCCTTCACTACCTTAACTAACATCCACAGCTTTAATACACCCTAGAGAAGGACTCTTCCGTGAGGATTTCTTTTTGTGCACCGGCAGGCTACCAGCCAGCTTTCTATGGAAATGACGTAGCTGGTTTGCAGTCAGCAAAGACCTCTATGCAATGGAGCCCATCCTCAGCAAGCAGCATGTGCTCGCACAGCGTGGGCAGAGCATCCTGTACACACAAGCAGGGGAGAGACTCCCCACCCAAGTCTCAAAAGCACAACACAGGTAAAGAAAGGGAAGGCAGCACATCTGTTTCTTTTCTGGCCCATAAGCAATGCCCACCTTTCCCTCTGTGAGCACCCAAAAACATGAAGACAAATTACACATTGGCCCATTTTATTTGAATAGCAGACTGTATTAACGTGAAAGAAGAGCAGGGAAAGAAAAGCAGAGGTAAGGATGAAGAGCAATCGTAACACCATGCCTTCAGCAGAGAGCAGCTTCACATGTGGTAGAGGCTGGGCATATAGGAAGCAGCCGAAAGCCTGGACATATTTCACAGCTTCATTCAAACTAGGCCAGATGACCATCTGGCAGAGAGGGCGCTACTGTCAGCCACCCTAGTGAACGAGAAGGATGTCCAAGAAGCCCAACTTTGCAATGTTTCAGATGACGAGTAGGGAAGGAAAATTACAGTACCAGATGCACAACCCATTGACATTAAAGAGAGTGGCCACCCTGTGGCTGACAGCAGGAATACTATATTTGATTTTAACCTATGATGAAGGTCATAATACGTGATTCTCAGGTGCCATACATGAGGCAAAGTTAGGCAGCCTTGCTATCTCACCGACATGAAAGCCACTGCAAGGCTCAAAAAGATCAGAGCAGGGAACTGTTTCTACCCATCTGCCCATCAGCAATACCAGACGTACAGATTTCAACCTTGTTATTTACAATGTTAGCAACAAAAATTTGAGACTACATTTTGAGAGACAGATGGGTTTTAAACCAGCACAGCAGGCACCTACCAGACTCTGTTCAATGAGGAGGCAAAACAGGACAGCATTTCCCACTTCCCGCAAATTCTGGAAGCAGACAGTCTTCAGTTCTGCATATTCAACAATGTCCTTCAACTGATGGTGAAAAAACTCCAAGATACCTGAAATCCGAAGAGAAGCGAAAAAATTAAATCCCAGGAGCCAGAACAAAATCTAGTGATGATCACACAGCACCCAGGCACATCTGCTACTTTGGGAAAGCAGACAAAAGATTCCGGCAGTGTGGGTAAGAGTCATATGGATCACGACTGATTTTTCTTTCCACCTCTGAAGCACTCCAATTTTCTAATCCGTTTGTCTTTTCCAAGGTTGCACTCAATGTGCACAAATACACTGTATCAGAGCACAACTAACTAAGGCTGCAGATTCAGAATTCTCTCTCTACCTATGAGCACAGGAGATGTTTTATCTCCAGACGTGCAGCCTAGAGGAAACGGAAAGGACCAGTATTTCAGTACATGAAAAATCAGAGGTTATGAAGTGTTAAAGCCAGCGGTGTGCCAACCTTTTTAACTGGGTAAATAATGCAAAATGGAGGACCAAGTTCTCACTCCTAGGAAAGGGAGCCAGTATAAGAGGTAAGAAAATTATTTCCAGGCACAGGAAGAGAGACTAAGGCTCTCATCTGCTCTTAGTCCTGCTCCAGCCTCTGTCTCCCAACCTTCTGCATGACCCAACACATTCAATTCACAGGCTGTTATTTTCGAGGATGACAGAACCAGCAAGGAGCAGAGCACTAAAGATACAGGGAATGGGGGTGGTTTCAGGCTACAGCTCTTGACAGTGCCACAGACAGCCACAGGTGATCTGCAACCTCACAAAACAAATACAGGAACCATGAGTTAAGCTCTGCTGACAAGTTAGAACACTGTTTCTGACAAAGTTTTGCCAAAAAGCTGTTAAAAACAGCTAAAATTACAACTTTCAAACCCATGCAATTTACATAAACATCCATCTTTTCCACCAAACCTCTCACAATCAGTGGTGATGCCTAACGTGCTGGTGGATTTCCAGCTCCTTCCCCAGCCCCAGCAAGGTTGTGCAGTCCTTTGGTTAGATACAAGCCCAGGAAACCCTGGGCTCAGCAGCTTCTGCACAGACCCAATCCAGTCAGCACACCACAGAGGTTAAAGCAATGTGCAGGATGGGTGAGGGAAAGCACAGAACTACAGTAGGTCAGACAGCTCTCCAACTTTGTACAAGCTAATTTTTATCAGCGTTTTTCCATCTGTCCGCACAAGCCTGACCATTTTAAAAAGGCACCAACAACCCTGACTGATGGCAGAAGAAAATACATAATGCAAAGCTTCAAATTGCATGCTACCTACAGCAGTTCATTTCCATTACACTGAATTAAGTTAGTTAAATCTCCACCGAATCACAACTAAAGCAACCGAGAGGACACAAAGAAAGACGGCACAGATGCCCCCCATCACCTTCCCATGTGTTCCTTGGATGCAACTGCTGAACCCTTCCCATGCAGGAGATAAGACATCGATATTTACCCAGCAAGGCAACAGCTGAGAGGTGAGCGCACATCACATATAGCCTGAAGTGTATCTATTCCAGTGAAATCCCTCAAGTTCAGCAGAGGAACTTGAAGATGTACAGCGCAGGAGGGAGCTGTGCAGCTAACCTACACTCTTCTACAGAAAGTCTCACGCCATTAAAATTAGTAACACAAAACAGTAAAAGTGCGTGGCAAGAGGAGGGAGAGCTGGTTCTGTTACATCTCAAAGAACGGTTTGTCAACAGAAAATCTGCAGTAAATGAGTTTTGCCACCTGCATTCAGTGGAGAAAAATTTCAAACTTAACTTTAGTAGTTTAGCAACTCAACAGAAAAACAGAACTGAAAAACTAATGGAGAAAGGTCAGATGCAGTGAGTGCTTGCTGAGCTTGATTTATTCAAAGGAAACACATTTAAATCTAGCTAAAAAGCAAACAAGTCATACCAGAGCATCACAAACTCCCTCCTTCCCATAACATTGGGACACGTAATGAAAAAAGCTCTGGAAAAGACTGTCAGGGTTCATTCAACACCACAGGATAAAGGCCAATTGCAATTCCCAGGTGTCTGAGGAGCAGTGAGCACTTGTGTTTGTTGTTTAAACACACCTGCCCACCATGGCAATGCGATGCTGCAGTGCCACATACTGGGACTCCTATTTAAAATATGAGGTTGAAAGGGCAGATTGATATGGCAGAAGAGTTTTCACAAAAAAATTTTGATGCTAAGACAACAAACACAAAGTGAGGGAATGGAAGCAAACTTTACAATAACTCTACAGTGTGATTTAGTTACATGCCCTGGTATTTCCTTCGTGTTTTATCTGTAGATTAAAGATCTTCCACACCTTGCAAGAAAAGCCTTCTAAGGATCAACTGCTAGAAGTCAAGTCAAGTGCTTTCCTCATAGCAAGACTTTTTTTGGAAACAAAGGTCTATTGTGTTATCCTGGACTTATGTCTGTGCCATATAGGAAATAAAACCAGTGCTTCTGGTCTTAGTACCCATGGCATGTAGACAGAGATTGACAGTGAATCAACACAAGAGCTGTTGGATGACTTCCTGAAACACAGTAACTAACTGTAGACTTCTCCGTGTAGTCATGGTGAAAATGCACTCTCTGAGCAAGTAGGATATTGGTGACAAGGACAGACACAGGGATGTTTTTCCCTTTAGGTTGTATGCTGAGTGGGGAGCAACTTGGTGTTGGGGGTTAGGTCTTCTTTCCTTTCGTTCCTTTTTACGTATAGAATTTTTTCCCATAAGTTGCTAGGAAAGTATCTGGTTGGAGTTTCTCTCGGAGGGACAGAGATATCTCAAGATTCGGGCTGGTAAAGAGCGGGGCTGGGGCAGCTGCTGGCTCTTGCTCTCAGCCTTGGAGGAGAACAGTCAGAGGTGCTGCTTCCTTGCTGCCGTTGATTTACCAGTAAAACAGAATAAAGTTTGCAGAGCTACCTAGACTATTTCTGATGGAGCAGAAATGACACCGAAAGCACGACCTCCTCCCCAGTGGAGTCCTGTGGCAGAAACACATCATTATGTTTTCATTGATGTTTGAGCAATTACATTCCTGGTTACATTTCCTTATACGGTACAGTACACAGAACTGTATTTTTATGAAAGACTACACATGCATACTGAAGCCCTGGAAGAAGAAAAAGTGTCTTAGCAAAGTTAACTTCACTTAACTGCGTACAACCATCCTCCTTCCCCTGATTTTATTTGTGGGTACAATTCAGAAGTTACTGAATTAGTCATATATGTTTAGCATTTTGCAAGGCAAATTACTCAAATTTTTTTGCTCCTTCTCTCCCAGAAAGCAATTTTAAAGTAAACTCCTCTGTTCCTGCAGATGGGATGACCTTAGATGTCACAATAATCAATTTTATAATCCCAGTTTCTGATTTACACAGATCTCAACAGAAGCAAAGGCTGTTGACACAAAATAGATCCAGTAAAGTATAGAAGATTAGTAAAGGATTAGGTTCCATCTCTGCCTCCAAAATCCCATCTCAACAGCACTCAAACAGCAGATGCCAAGTTTCAGCCGTGCAGTCTGTACACTAATTAAGTTAAGAAGTCAGACCAAATCAACACATGCAATGCAAAGCTGCTTGGATTTCTTCACTCTGGTCACCTTTTATTTTCTAGAAAATAATCTCAATTCACACCTTCAGACTCAAATCAAACATGTTCCAGAGCTTGTAACAACATTCTGGTACATAAAAGATTATGACAAAAACTAGCTGTTAATTCTAGACCTGAATCGCTGCCTAACAACAAACTGTACTGTGAATATTAATTCTTGGTCTAGTTGTGTTTGGTTTTTTTTGTCTGCAGAGTACTGACTTGACTGTTGTCAAGTAAAATACACTAATCTGCAGCAGCAAAACTGCTCCCAAGAAACTGGGTGCTATAATGACTTTTAGTTCATGTTCACTTTCATGCAGATCTTCAAACACTGGCTACAGACACTTCTTTGGCTCACAAGAGACATCATTAACTTTGCATGTCAGCAGTCATGCCATTCCTTTCAACAGGAATATTCGTAAGGTCTAAGCATATACATGTATCTGGGAATTACGATCATGCAGCCTGTGCATGTTGTTTATTTTGCTAGAAATATTCTATTGTTCTGTATATCTAACAGGTCATTACCGCCCTTTCACAGTCATAGAGGTGATTTAGGTTGCCCCCACATTCTTTCAAATAGTCTGTGATGCTCTCCCTATCTTTCTCCAATAGACAGGCTCTAGAAAAAACTATGAAAAAACTCCTTTCCTATTCTTCCCCACAAGGACTCAAACCATCGCACCCTCACCAAGGAATTAACTTATTCTCCTATTCATCCAAGTTTGATCAAAAACCTGGGATAACAGGAAGCATTACTAGCCCTTCTGCCGTGCCCTGAGTGACGCTTCCCCAGCAGCCTCTAGCCACTGCTGCCCTCCACCACGCTCCCCTGGCCCAGGCCGCCTCCAGCTCCTATTAGACCTCAAATATTCCAGAAAAAGGAGGGGTGGAAGACTGTCTTTTGCCAGGTTAATATGTTCAAGCAGCTCAGAAGGTGTTACCATCTGCACAGTCAGGCTACTTTCTCACTAAGTTTGTATCTTGCTAAGCTCATTGGTTTGTTTTTTTTTTTTAAAAGGTTTCTTTTGGAGGGTTGATAAACCAGTGACAAAACTCCAAGCCTCATCTCACTGCAGAACTGACAAGCTACTTTCCTCATCGTGCCCAGTGACACTTCAGAGTGGCAGGACAGGAAATAATCATTTATCAAAAGCAGGAAGGCCATATTCAAATGCTCCAAAACCAGAAGAAAATGTTACCTCTAAGATGAAATTTCAAATTTAAGCTCTTATAAGCCAATATTCCCTTAAAAGCTTTAGTGACTTTAAAAGGTCCCTTTAAAAATTCTTATGCTTAATGTATTTTTAGACAAATATTTTTATGACTACAAGATGAGCAAGTTCCCCACTGCTTTAGACTGTTCCTATGGAAACAAACCCATTGGCAAACAGGAGTCCTGAACAACTCTGATGCCACTGTCTCTACCCTGCTCCTTCTAGCAGGAATAAATCACCATTTAGAAATCCACAAGTCTGGAGGACTGATTATGTAGGGCTCAAGGAACTGCAATCAACAGAGTCCAAGCAAAGCTCTCCAAATGAAAAATCGGAAGTGCACGAAACAGCCAGAGGCTTACTGAGCATGCTTAAATCGCTCTGCGTATGGAGAATGGACTCAGGAAATTAATTCTGAATTGATAAATACATGTTACATCAAGACAGATGAGCATCTACATATTTAATCTGTAGATTGAAATCACAGTTTTGGTCTGTGCATGTAGGTAGTGACAATTATAACAAAGCAATTAAATGGCTTGTTACGAAAGAGTAGAAGCAGCATACAGACATGTTCCATACCACTCCATCTTACCACTACAACTACTAACTTCTGCAGGAAGCTTTCAGAGGCTGAGGAGGGAACAGGCAACAGTTGGCATGTATTAGCTTGCATTTTCTGGGGCGAACCAAGGAAACAAGGTGTGGCAATGACTGCTACAGAGGAGAACTTAGCACAGAGAGGAGAGGACAGTGATTCAAATCAAGCCTGGTTTGAGCCTGCCCTTCTACCATCTGTCAGTTCCTCTCAAGATGCCAGATGAGGGCTAAAATCTACAGCATGTCCTCATCACAGAGAACGTTTTCCTTAATCAGTCAGAGCTGCTCGAAGGGCAGACAGCTCCTTGATGGGGAGGTGTCAGACAGCACAATGCGATCCTTCAGCGATGTGCGAAGGATGGAGGAGCCCTGAGCTTCCACACGCCTTTTCTGTCTAGTGTCTTCAAAAGGAAAGGGAGAGGCAGCGTGACAGTGCTACAAAAGCTGAGTCTCTTCTCGGAAAAGACTCTCTGGGAGCTTATTAAGTGTCCACTGCTAGAGATAGTTCAGAAGAGGAAAAATACATGTCAAGATAAAACCGGTCAAGAACCAGGACGGTGAAGGAGAATCAGGTGGGTTTTTGACATCCAGTCCAATTCTAGTTGCTATGATCTTCAGTTGTAAAACAAAGAGTCACTTTGATCTCTCAGCGCAGTAGGCATCTCAACATATGTGATTTCTTTTGCAAGAGTAAATATGAGGTCAAAGCAGTTTGTGATCTCTACAAAACAGGAAAGCAATGAAGGAATTTAAAACATTTTAACAGATCCTGCGAAGGCTACCATTGCACAAGGAAAGGTTTCCTTTCCGATAGGATGGATCACCTTTTATCCTCAAGAGAAAGTTTCTGCTTAGGTCCCTGGGCATCTCTTGCCAAATACTCCTCACAAGTGAGGATTTCTGGCAAAAGACCATAAGCTTCCTAATGTCACCTGTAGCACCACAGACGCTGGTGATGCATAATCTATGTTTGAGAATACCTACTGCTTTTGCGGTCAGAGGCTAAACCTCAGACAGATTATTTTTATACTACCATGATTCATCCATTTCTACACTCTATGGAGAAAAACAGGAAGGAAACACTTAGTAAGTCCTCGATGTCGTTTAACATTGGTAATGAGCGTCAAGTAAGCTGTGGGAAGCACAAAAAACTCAACCTCATTCCAGTTTGAGTGACATTTAATAAACCTAAGCAATTCTGGAAAAATAAAGATATACTCAGGAGGTGGGTGGCACATGGAAGGATTAATTTGTGTTAATTAGAAGTTGTGGAGGAGGAATATTTTGAAAGGGGGGAAGCAGTTTCAGAATTTCAGTGAACAATGTGATAAATACTAATTAGCCAATTATTTCTCCACAGTGGCAAGCAGCTTTCAAAGTAATTTCTTCTTCTGCAACTGTCACGCCTCCTGTTTAGTGGCTAAGATGCACCCCACACAAGGCTCAGACATAACTATTCTGGCAGGACCTGTTTGCCTCTCAGCAGCATCATTCCATTTATCTCACATTTGATAAGGACAAAGGAAGAGGGGATAGAGGCTCTTCCAGAGAATCAGGATTATCTAAATGAGACATTTAAACAGAACAGGTGTGAGAGGCAAACTTGCAGAGGGAAAAGCTCAACATGCTTATGAGAAAGACTAGAAATAGAAACCATTGTGAACATCCCAGCTCAAGATCAATTACGTCGGAAGGCTGTCTATATACAGACTGTCATCATTTTATTTGCCTAAAGCACAGAAGTCTTAAAACTTTATTAAGTACTTCCAGAAAGCCCAGCATTCAATGATTCTTGTTACAAAAAAAAAACAAACAACCCAACCAACCAACCACAAACCCAGAATAAGTGCTGACTGTCACAAGAGAGAAGAGAGGGAGGGAAAGACAGAGGTTCACATGACCCAGAAGACAGTGATTAGTATCATCTTATTAAGGCTGCTATGGTAACACCAAAGATGAACTAACCTGGAGAACCATACTCGTGTCGTGGTAACCTACAGATCTTGGGCATCACTTCCATTAGGGTCTTGACATACTGAAGAATCGTCCCTTGTAACTAAGAGAAAACAGATATGTGTAAACATGTCAGCATTATAGAACTAAGAAACTTCACAACAAATTGCATTCTGGCTACACATATGAATATAGTTGCACTTTAATATGGCATTAGCCACCTTTTGCTGCAGGAGGAGTGGCACAACAGCTAAGGTCTGGGATGTAAAAGAGGAAATCATGTCCTTCTCTTGCAGACTGCCTTTAATGTCTCACCAACTTTTAGATTTTTAGCGGCAAAGTTGATTTTGAATGCTTTCAAAAGCAACAAGAGAAAAAAACCTCAGCATTAGGTATGTCTGTAACAGCTCCAACTGGCTATTCCAGACATACCAGTTAAGACACAGTCCCAGCCTACAGTCAGTCTGCCTTCCTCCCACTAGACACCTATCTCATATCCATCTCTGTACATCTGAGCATCTGTATCAGGCATCAGCAGGATACCTCCCCCAGGCCTTTTAACCTTCTTTATAAATGCCCAAGTGTTCAATGCTACTTTTAATGAATTCAGACAATTTACCAAATAAATAAATACATTTTTAAATCCCCCCCAAAACAACAAATCAACACTTAACCCCAAACCATGAAAAAAAATCTGTGTTTTCCTTTTTCCATGAAGATTAGACCATAGCACCCTTTAAAGCAGGCTCTAGCCTTTCCAGAATGTCAAAAACATACTTAGAACATTGTTGGAATTACTGTAAACAAGCTGCCAAATGTGTCAAGTGTCTGAAGTGAGATGATGAATAATACAGCTATCCCCTGGTATCGTTGGACTATTTTGGTAGCATGGTCCTTTCAGGCAACAGGAAGGAAAAGAATTTCTTTGACTTAAACAGAACTGCAATGTACTATGACTGTCTATATAGCTACTAATAATACAGTGAAGAGCCAGCCCATCAACCCCCTCCTAATTAAAGAAAAGGCCCTTTCCAGCGCAAGATACCCAGGCTGTAGGGATAACTTCTTCAATACCTGGTCTGCACACTCATCTAAACAGGCTTGATGCTATCCATTGCTGGATCAAGCACGGAGCAGAGAGACTAAGCCTTCCTTGTTATTAAGGCGTCATCTGTCAATAACGTTAGTAATGAAAGCCCTGAAGTTAGGCAAGGCAGAAAACAAACTCCAGCTGTTCCGAAAAAAAACACTGAGGAAGTGAATTTACAGGACAATCTTTAAGTTGAAATCAACTGATTTGAAACATTCATACTTTTTCAGAGTTTACCCAGGACCTAACAGCACAGGTGTCCACAAATGAAATTAATCTCCAATGAAGAATCCAAGGTTTTCAAAACACTGCTCAGGCTATCAAGGCACATAATCTATTGGTCTCATAAGGCGTCGAGTACTCTCAAACACATCTTATATTGAACCTCAATGGAAGTATTATTTTAGTTAGTTTTACCTGAGATCTTAATTTCACTTGGTTTCTGACACGAAATGTCTCAAGAAAAACAATTTGGAATACAGACAATGAAAGACAATTGGCATACCAGGCTCTTGACAACTTTCAGCAACTCCTCCATCACCACAGCAATACCCTGATACCCAAGAAGTCTACAGATGACTTTGAAGTGAGGGGGACCAACAAAATTCCTGTAGTTGCTGTAGATGCTGGAATATGCCAGATTCAATGCCTACAACGAGAGAACAGATAAGGTTAATGACAATTTCAGCTGGCTGCATCTTTATCATAATCTCATTTAAACAGCATTTGCAATCATATTAAAAATAAAATAATAACTTCGTATTTCAGTCTTTCTCCAGGTAGTTAGAATACAAAGCTTCCCTTTTGTAAAGCAGGAACTCCAACCAAAATATCTATATTAGCAAGACAAACCTGACAAATTTAAAACTTTTTTTTTCCACCAGGTATCTTCCATTTGCCATTTATAAAGCCATGACCATTTCTTTTGTATTCTTCTATTTACACAGGTAAAAAAGGATAACAGTCGTCAATGCAAACATTCCAATCTCTGAATTTAAAGCACAGCTTCTATTCCTATGTCATCCTTTTTATGTACAAACCATCTTGAAAGGAGTTACCAATTTCAGTTCATAACAGGTGCTTTACGTCTCTGAGGACTCAACTACAAAAAACAGCCTTCTGCACCTACTGCTCTCTGCAACTAATTAATAAGGATTTTTCTTTTTTAAATCTCTTAGCTGTACACAAGATCAAAGCAAATATAAGTCTGGGGTGTAACCTCATGGAAATTATTGCAGAGTTGTATAAATAGGACCAGGTGCTTTGCCGTATTAATATTTCTTCAAAGTGAACACAACTGTACAGACTGATGCTGTGCAGGGATTTAGGAACTCTTTGCCGAAGCCATGGATCAAAGAGTGGTTAGCCAACTTAACTTCCTCCATTTCTGTAAGTGGGATATTAGGAGAACAACCCAAAATTTAATTTCAAAAGAGAATCTTGTCAACTTTTCTTGCAGAAGTTTTTGTTGTATTTCCTTTTCTGCAGTTTTCATTCTAATACATGCATGAAAGACAGCATAACATTAGACTTTCAACTCCATACACATCAGCTGTAATAGAACATTTTCTTTCCCCAGTATCCAGAAAGAACACTGACCGTCCTTCAGTGCAGATCCTGCCCTGATTATCCATGCAGCCACTACTAGATACTATAATACATGGCACTGCACAAAGAAGCTGCTAGGAATTCAAGTCATTAAACTCTACTAAGTTCTTGGAGGATTTTAGTCTCATAAAAGAAAAGGACTCACAAACCAAATTTATCTATGTTGTAAATCTCTATATAATAAACACCAATTTCCATCATGTTTTGAACTGTGGTCTTAGAAATGACAAAATTTGATTCTAGATTGGTATACAGGTTAACACTTCTTGGCAACCTTTTGTGCACGGCTTAGAAATACTTCACAAACTCTCATGGGTGAAAAATTGTTGCACTATGAAAGAAATACACAAAAGCACAGGCTCAGAAGAGACCATCTAGGACACAACCAACTTTCTGCATCAGGCAACTCCTGGCCTAAGTAAGAAACTTTGCATATGTCATTAAAACACTCATAGATAGAAAATTACATAAATTTTATCATGCCTCAACAACCACAGAAAGTTATAACCAGCAATTTATTTCTGCAATGCGAAAATTAAAGAACTTGCCAGTACTGAAATTTACTTAAAGGTTTAGTTATATTTCTTATAGGCCTGAACTTCTGCCTCCACCTGTGTGACAGAACAACACAGCAAGACAGCCTGACCTGCAGAAGGTGATTTTTGGGATTTGTGTTTCCTAATTTGAGTGTCCTAGTGAACATGGCGCTGACCACGAGCGAGCAGTATGTCCTTGAGGCAAAGGCAGCCAACAGCCTGAGAGGCTGCATTAGGCAGAGCACTGCCGGCAGGTCAAGGGAGGTGATCCATCCCCTCCACTCAGCATGAGTGACCCTGGAGTACTGGGTCCAGTGGTGGGCTCCCTGGTACAGGAGAGACATGGAGAGATGTATGGGAGAGTCCAGCAGTGGGCCTTGAAGACAATTAAGGGACAGGAGCATCCTTCCTGTGAAGACTGGCTGAGAGAGCCAGGACTGTTCAGGCTGGAAAAGAGAAAGCTCAGGGGGATCACATCCACATACATAAGTAACTGATGGGAAGATGATGGAGCCAACTCTGCTCAGTGGTGCCCTGTGACAGGACAAGTGGAAATGGACACAAACTGGAAGTCCCTTTTAAACATCAGAAAAAATTTTGCTACTGTGAGGGTGGTCAAACAGAGAGGCTGTGGAATCTCTGTCACGGGAGATGTTTGAGACCCAACTGGGCACATCCTCAAGCAAACTGCTGTAGGTCACCCTGCTCTGGAGAGTCCCCCAGCCTCAGCTGTCCATCAGTCCGGGAAGCTCTTCCCCAGGCAGACCATGGGCTTGTGCTGATTTTGTGGAGAAAGGCTGTTGCCAAATACTCAGCCATCTTTTCTGTGAATGCAAACTAAAATAGACACTTGGCTAATTATTAAGACTCCTAATACACAACACTGTCCTGCTATTAGATTGGAGCTGGTTGAAAGGCTAAACTCCAAACACACCCCATCGGGTGGACAGCCTAAAGCTGCATCCCTCTAGTACAACGTGTGTGTTTCCATAGCTCTCTGCATGCAGAAAATGGGTCTGGGGCATTGACGGGGGAGAGAACTCACAAAACCTTAAGAAACGTGTGTGGGTGAGTGTTCTGATACACTAAGCATTTATACAATTGTCCCTAAAAGGTGAGATTTCGTATTTTGCTTTTGGGGTTTTCAATCAGGTAGGTCTTCACAATAAATGTGTCCAAACTATCTACTTCGGCTATAGCTCAAGGAGAATTTTACTTCAGTAGGTGAAAGCATTTTACTGCCATGAGGTTAAGGGGGGGAGCCCCTTTTCCCACAGCGGAAATTTGTCATAGAAAAGCAAGCCCTAAAAACATCATTTCAGTATTTAAAAACTCATCAATACATAACACTAAGAAGCAAACCAATCTAAAAATTCATCTTTAATGTAACCCTCATGGGAAAGTACCTAAAATGCACCACCTGCAAACACCGGATTAGCAGAGCCTTACAACCTCTGACAAGGGATTTAGAAAACACCATCACACGCCACCGCCACTTCTCCCCCATGATGCACTAAAGCATAAAATGCCTGGGGAGGAAGCCACTAACAAAGGGGGGGTTAGAGGTGGAGAGAGAGGAGAGGAAAGAGGGAGTTCATTATTTTTTAAGCTATGCTTGCTCCCTCCTCTACTTAAAATTTTTGAGAAAAAAAAAAAAAAAAAAGGGTTGCTAGTTGCTGATGTCATCAAAGTGCTAACATTAATCACTCACAGCATCACTGGTACATGCACAAGAGCATATAACAGGGATGTGCAGGCAGTACACTGTCCAAGGGGAGGCAAGCAAGAGGGGGGTGGAAAGACATTAATTTTTCTCGTCTGTGTTCTCTGAAAAGCAAGGGAACAGCATCTTTAGACAGGATGTGTTCTTGCATGAATTTAAGTGGAAGAGACAAAGAAACCATGCCACCAGCAGCACTGGAGAAAAAAACTGAAAGCACCAAGCAGTGAGAATTCAGCCCAGGAAGTCTGAGGGGAAGAAAAAGCAAACTAGCAAGCAGAGATCAGGCAGCAAATAACTCATGTGAAAAGGGATACAGAAAACCTAGTGTTTGCACCATTTTCACAGCAGCGTCACCGTATGAAAATTCTGTTCTGAAATTTCCATCAGGAAGTGACGGTAAGTACTGACTTTATAATCCATAAAATATCAAATTGGTCTTCCAGACATTTATATGTCAGTAATTATGTGTCTTCTAATAAGTGGTGCTTTGTAACAATAAGAATGTATTGTTGTTATTTAATTAAAATCCAAATATTCTACTTACAGAACTATGTGAGGATGAAACTACTGTTTCTAGACTGTGTTAGGAAGTGTTCTATAAAAAAATCAATTATAATTTAAGTAATTGGGATCTACCAGCTAAAGAGAAAACAACTGAGCAAGTAAAAGCTCTGATCTTAATAACATGCCTGATTTTAATACCTACAGAATTTGGGTAGATGCCAAAATGTGTCTAATGAGTTTATTTGATAGCAAACTCAGTTCCTTCATATGGTTGCTGTATCAAAAAGGGTGCACTTACCACACAATTAGAATGGCAGCATCTACCCAGATCAGTCCTATCTAAGGTTTTATACCTTAGTGAAAAAAAACATATTTTTCCCCCCACTTCCCAAGAAGCATAATCCAAATGCATTGAGCAATAATTTTATACATAAACAGTCACTGAAGTCTTACTATTGATGTAACGTAACTACCAAAATCCCACTAAAATAATACATATTTTGCCAGCCCCCTATCTAGTATAAAATACAATCAAAGTAGTACAGAATAATTTCAGAATACATTATGAGCTAATCTGACAAGCTTTCTTCATCAGAGAATTTTCAATAGTCAACTGTTATTTAGCCAGGAGACTTAATATTTTAAACGTGCTAAAAAAAATTATTTTTTTTTTTTTATAATGAAGTCATACAATTAAATGCAGTGCTCCTGTCACAGCCATTTAACTTCATAAAAAAAGAAAAAACTTTCGGAGAGGAAAAAAAAAACTTTCACAAGTGCCATTGGAAACTAAATATTAAATTAAGAGAATCAGATTAAAATGCTGAGGTAGACCTTTTCAAAAGTTACCCTTGCTACAGTAAAAGCAAAAAACCCATGTCAAACAAATGGAAATACTCACAGGCTCCTATTATATATTCTGTAACAGATGTGTTTAGAAAGTTGTACAAAATAGATGTTTTCCTTGAACTATTTACAGTGGTAATACAAACTAAGAATTATAAACCTAATTATATTAGGAGGAAGAATATAAGTTCAGGGCAGACAGACTATGGAATTACATACAATCTCTTAGAACAGAAAAGAGTGTTAGTCAGTTTGTAAAACCCCCACTATTTATCCAAAAGGTATGCTATAGTGAAAGCTGTGTTTCACCAACTAAGCTTAGCTTGAGAAAGTTCTTCCAAAGAGGCTGACTAACATCAAGACTAAACATTGCAACCCTGATGCCACCAATGTACAGCCATCACAGCCGCTGCTCTAGCAGTGCCTACTGATGTGCTAGCTCACCCGCAAAAAAAGGAGAGTACTGGCGAGTAAGAAACTAATGGAAAATTATATTGGAAACAAAATAATATCTGGTGATGTTTCCACACACTGTTTAGCTTTTCAATTGATTGCGACTGGCAAAAATGAAGGCTTGTAAATAGCAGAAGAATTTACCCCTCAACATCCACTTCTGCCGCGCCTCTCTTGCCACTTAACATAAGAAAATTCATTGCTCACAAAAGCAAGCTTTCAGATTATGTAAAATACCAAAATAAGTAGAATTAAATACAAGATACTCAGACTAAAGAGAAAAACAACTGCATTTCTTCTTCAGTCATCTGGAAAAAAACAACCAAACAAACAACCTGTGACGGGAAGTGCTCCCTCATTGCAAATTCTGCAAAACACAGTGTCTCTCATGGAGACAAGATACAACCGATCACCTGCACAGGCAGCAGCTCCAGTTGAATTTCTATAAACTTATGTATATCCTTTCACTTGGGAAAGAAATACACAGTTTAAAATACCCCAAAGCTTTATGGACTTCTAATTCCCACTTCTACACAGCAGTACCAAAGATAAGAGCATAGTTTCCTAATAAACTCCTTTGCTAAATTACAGAGCGCTACGATTAAGATCCACACGACATTCTCAGTGCTGCAGCTTCTCAGTCACCTCCCTGGGAAACGAACATCTTCCCTTTCCACAGCACCAGGAGACAAAAAACCACCTGAGCAACATCCCAATGGGAATAACCGTCCAAAACATCACAGGAAACACGGCAATGGTAATTTGGCCAAAAATGGCCAGTTGTGTCGACAGCTTTTACAGCATCATGTACCACCCTAACTGGAACAGCATGCTGTCCAGTTACTCGAGAAAGAGCTTTCAGAAGGAAGAGAGGGTACCCACCAGTCGCTCATCCTTTATTGTTGAAAACCTAACTCCGCTAACGACATACATCGTGTGTGTGACCTGCCAGTCTGCAAACCCCTCCAGTGACCAGTGCAGAGTTTTTAACACACTGGAACAAGACCCGGCATCTGTGAGCAACACCAAGAAAGATCTGGCGCTGGGCATCTGGCTCACCAGCGGCGTCCTGCTCCTCATCATTGCCGCAGTCCTCCTCTACGGCTGCCTGCACCTCCTGTGCCGCAGGAGACGAGAGCGTTTGCAAGGGCAAAATGGGACCTCCAAACAAGACCACAGGAAGGCATGGATGGAAGGCTCGGAGGAGCTTGGCAGACAGAGCCAACTGATGCAGGACACTGAGGAAAAGCATCCAGGTGGCATCCAGCTGGCTACAATCATAGAGAATCCCTCAGCATGCAAGGAGCCAGTCATGCCGACTTCCAAAAGCCAGGAACAAGTGCCAATGACAGGACAGTGCTCTGCTATAAATTAGAAATCTTTTGCCTGGGAGGAGATTTTTACTACATACGATGTCCTAGCTTCTTCAAATGCAACAGGGAGACTCTGACTGCTCTCTGGCTGTACCTCCAGGGTCACATCCCTTCCCAACAACCCATACACAGCCAGAGATAGTCAGAGGCAAAGGTTCAGATTCCCAAGAAGTGAGCACTTCAGGCCACACTCTTTTATTTAAAAGCGAAGCATGTAGCAAATAATCAGTTAACATTTTGAGGACCTTTCTTTGATTGCTTTCTTCATTTGTCTAAAACAATAAACAACTATAAAATTGAATTAAAGGTGACCAATAGACTTTTTTTTTTTTTACTAGCATAAATAAAACTGAGTAGAAGTTTTCAGATGGCAACCCAGACTGCTACACCGCAGGCAACTGGAATGCACACCTCGAATGCAGTGATTTGCCAGTATGAGTTTTACCCCTACAATCCCAATTGCTTCTCAAACTACACACTACGATCTGCAGCACACAGCCTACACACTTCACCGACCATGGTGCTCTCCAGAGCTCCCATCTGAATGAGATCAATCTCAGCGTGTAAGCTAAACCCACCAGGATTTTAATGGTATCTTTTCATCTGTCTTTGAAATTTCCCCTCCGTCTAAAACCATGCAAGATGGTGACTCTGTAAGGACATTTCTAATGAAACCAAGCAAGCAACCTGGCTTATTCTATTTTTCACCCCTCTGTACCCACCACAAGCCACCTTCTGCTCCAAGGGCGAGTGACTCTCTGTAGAGGAAACAGTTTAGAGAAGCAATTCCTGGCCCTTCCTTCTCTCTTCCCCTTTCAGTTTTAGTGATAAAACTAATTCACCAGCTACAAATTTATATCCAAGCACACAGTATGTTTTGTGTAATGAAGGGACAAAGAAGTAAAAAATTGCCAAAGCACACTGTATTTTTGTAACGAGCAAATCTGCTGATCATCTGACTCTATATTGAGCTTCACGGCAAAATGCCAAGAAAGGTCCTTTGGACAGGAATCTCTTCACCCTCACAATGTGACAAGTCTTGTCTGGCTTACCTGTGTAAGTCGCTGTGTTTTAAATCTCTTAAGTACATTTGTGTTCCATAAAAAACATAATAAATCTTAGTATTGCTGCATAGTATGGTATGTCTAAAAACAAAGATACACTTTGCAGGTGTTTTAAACTGCTGTTGATACAAACATATGCATAGAGTCAGCTCTTGTTGACATAGCTCAGTTGCACCAGTAAAGGCTGGAGAACTGGCGGCTGGGCAGCTGCCGTGCCTTTCCACCACGCCATGGAAGCCAAGGTGGTGTACAATTTTGGCAAGAGAGCACCCACCCAATATTTCACAGCAGGCAGCGAGTCTTCTCAGCTACTGAATTTTGACAACATTTCCCACAATTTGTGAAAGACGTCAACTCTCATATTGCCAGGAAGACACGAGCTGGCATAAGCTTGAGACTTCTTCTTTACTTTTTTTTCATAGGATAGGTATGACACACAGAAGCACACACTGAATGGGGGCGAATATTACTTTTAGAAAACACTTCAAAAGGCATCTTTCTTGTGTTAACTTGCCAATAGTGTGCTCTCCACCCCCTACATCCCATTTCCTTCAGCTAACACGTTTTTGTCTTACACATCAGTCTTAAATAAACTGTGAAGAAGACAACAGCTTACTGCTGTTTCAAATGTAGATATTTCACGAAACAGACACTGAAAAACTCGCTTTGGAGCATGAAGCCAACACTAAGGGTTTACTGGCCAAAAGGGGTGGCTAGGTAGTGGGGACAGATAAAAACACTTTTAAATGGTCTTGTAATCTCACTAACCGTAACCTCTGGTTAGGATTTCATCAAAGAGAGAAAAGATTATTTTAGTCTTAAAGGGATGGACCCAAGAGACATACCCAACATGTCAGGCCCTTGAAAACCTGTTTACTTTCTCTACATCTGTTTCTTTACGTGGGTTTTAAGGCAGCTAATACATATATTTACATGCATTTATGTTATAACACATGTATATCATGCTAAGAACAAAGAGCAGTTCAGTCTTAAAGTAGTTCTGAGGCAATTCAACTACTGAATTTTGTTATTTATATACAAACACATATATACAAAAAAGACACATCATAGAATAGAATGTATTGGTTTGGAAGGGACCTCTAAAGGCCATCTAGTCCAACACCCCTACAATAAGCAGGGACATCTCTAACTAGGTCAGGTTGCTCAGAGCCCCATCAAGCCTGACCATGAATGTGTCCAAGGATGGGTCCTCCACCACCTCCCTGGGCAACCTGTTCCGTATATATAGACATGTATGTATCAGATTGAGAAGGAACAGAGCCTACCATGGAAGTGCTTCCAGGAATGGGATTTACCTCATCTAAATACAAAACCATTCCACCCAAGGAGTTTAGCCCGCACTTACTTACAATAACATACTTTATGAGCAATGAACCATCTTGCACCCACTGCAAATGAGCAATGCATAAGGAATGTCATCTGACTTCTGCACGACTTTTGAAGAACTTGTCATCACACACTCCCAGAGCTACATGATCCTTTGTCTCTTGCTCAGAAAGTTTTGTTAGATTCATTCAGGTTCATTCCGTCAATTCTGTGTTTTGGTGGTTCACTGTCCAGTTTTAACAGTGATCTAGTAAGGGGCAAACATTCTAAGTGATTACTAAAATGATAAGAAGATGGAACATAGTCAAAACTGATGTTAATTTGCACACCAGCAGCAGATAAGCATCATAATATTCACACCGAGAAGTATTTTCCAATGGGGTCTTTTTTCACAAAACAAACAAGTTAGCATCTACAAAATGCAGATGACATACAAACACAAAAATCTGTGGAAAATTTTATATAAAGCCAGAACAGAAGCACTTACATTCTGGTCTACACAACCTCTATAAAACCAGGTATTTCATCAAGGTGCAAAGTTAGTTTCAAATCCCTAGACGAGACTCTTTCTTATATGTACATTATGAAGTATTTTATGCATCCCACCCACACTACCAAATTTCAATCTGCTAGCATTCATTTCCTTAATCCTACACACACTTCAGATGAGTAAAGGGATTTCAATGGCTGTGCTCAACAAGCTTTTAAAATACTCCAGCTCACTAAAAAGGCTGACCAGCTTTTGTGGGTTGGCTCCTTCCCACCCGATGGCTCTTCTCCCATAACAGCCAGAGGTAAATTGTTATTGTGGTTTTCTGTTTTGCTAATTGGATTAAGATACTGCTTAGAAAACTGTAGATGCAACAGACAATGCGGGCACAACTGTCTATGCTAAGCATTAATACACGTTAATATAGGCCAAATGCTCTGATTCATTTAGAAATATCTGAGAATATGTGAACGCTTTGAGATCAAGACAAAAAAATTTCTTTAATTACTCTTAAGCAAGCACATTTCTTGTGCAAAGCTTCTGCACAGAAAGTATTTAGCCATTACAGTCCAATACATGCACAAGTGTACATACGCACAAGAATCCACAATGTTCTTGTCTTGACCTAAATAAACAACATGGATTGCTAAAACAAAACCCCACAACCCCCCAAAATGCCCAAAAAACTCCAAACCAACCAACAACGAAGTCCAATAAAGAAAAGAGGAAGTCATATTCTTTGGCTATGTGATCTATACAACGTGCTCACCTGAGTATCTCGGGTAGTTTAAGAAATAAAAAATTAAAAACACATAGCTACTCTGTACCCCACTATTACTCAGGAGGAAATTCAACAATATAGCTGTTAAAGGACCCGAACAAGGATGTGCTCTGTGACAAGCCTGGCTATATAGTATACAAATATAATATAATGCAATTATATTGCACACTGGAACGTGTAGCCTCTATCATGTAAGAATTACTGTTACTTGCTATGTCCAGTAGAAATATCCCATTCTAAAATTCCATTCCACATCCTCAATTCCAGAAGATTTTAGATTCAAGAATAAAAATATACTCTTGTAAAAATTTGGAACTACAGAGAGCAGGAATATTTGCTAATATAGGCATATCTATTTATGAAACTTGCTCCAGAAATGCATCTAAAAACCCTCTCGGTTGCCCCTGCTCATATAGAAAAATAATCAGATTTATGAAAATGTATAGCTCTCAGAGTAAAGATTACTAAACTCATTTTAATAATGTAACCTGACTGATTAAAAAAAAGGGTTCCCCAGTTAATCCTCTGTCACTCACCCCACTGTATTATCACTTAGATAAATTAAGTTAGCAATCTCTACTAAATTCAGTGGGGTTTTTGCTCTTTGCATTGCATCTGGTGAATTCTAAAATAGTAGCTAATTCACACAATAACTCTAATGTACGAAAATCCCACTTTCCTATAATTTACTGTTCCTTGTTGTAGAACTAGATAAAACACTATTCACAGCACCAGATAATCAGCTGTAACATTCCATATTAATGACATGAATCCTTTCCCACCTCCTTTACATTTTAAAAGCATGAAAGTTGTACAACCGCAGCAGATAAATTAGGATTAAAGTTTGAAACTTCTGAGCTGTTTCTTCAGCTCTCAAAAACTAGCTTGCTGGGCAAATCACTTCACAGAGATTGTACCACATAAGTAGAATATGTTGTGCAGAAAATAATAGTAAGACAAGGAATAATTGTGCTCGTGTTTAAGTAGGAGCTAGATAATGAAACTATCTAGATGCAAAAATGACACACTGCAGTTGTATAAATTACAAGGCTAATTGAACATATAATTTAAAAACTGTTTCAACAATCTTCCAATTTGATCCTTATATTTTTATCTGTATTTTCCATACTTCCACTTTGCCTCCCTGATACTCAAGAAAACAATGCAAAATTGAGTGACATCTTGTTAAATATTCTCAAATGTCTTGCTGAAGATACCACTGCTGGTTTTTACTGGTGTTGAAAGTAGATCAGTACTTATGATCAGATATATTTTAATGCGCTATGCCTTTAGCTGTTGTTAAGGCTCGAGTAATCATTCTGAAGCATAAGAAAATAAATCTAGAGTGATCAGGGAGAATAAATCTATCCCTTCAACCTACAATACTGCACACATGAGCACAGCATTGGTCCTGTGAATACAGGCTAGCGTTCTCAATTGAGTAGCTCCATGAAAGCTCACAACTACTTCCTCATTCCAAGTACTCTCTCAACTTGTCACCCATGTAAGCTCCTTTCCAACTTCAGTATTGAGCATTGCTTAAGGCACAGAGTACGTGACTGCATATCATGTACACTTCTACTGAAAACTTGTATAAACCTTCTTGGCACTCCTAATCTGCAAAGCAAGAAAGATGGTGCTAATATAGGAGATGAGACTGCCAGAAGGCCAAGTTCATCACAATGACTTTGAGGTCCTCGCATTAAAAATGCCAAAGAAATGCTACTTTAAAAAAAAATAATTTAAGCAGTTTGGTGTCTGATAGTTTACAATGGTTAGAGTCTAGATTCCTTTTAACTTGGACAACATCTGAAGCAGTTTTTCCTATCTGTTCCCTCTTCTCCTGCCATCACAGTCTTCATCGCTGTAACAAGGGAGCAGCTGCACCCAAGATGGGCTCTCGTTCTCACTTCACCAAATGACTAATTAATCTTTTCTTTGAGTCTGCCACTATAAGCAACTGTGCAATGCAAGGTGGTTGAGAGACAGACTTATTTTTAGCTATGTCACATAAGACTAACCATCAGACTAATCACTTGCACTTCGCCTGAAACATACGGTGAGCTTCACAGCAAAGTCTGAACAGAAGTGCATATGTTGAATTTAAAATGCAAAATGTAATTGAGTCCATTTTTAATAACTTTCATATTCCACAATTTCTATAATCAAAAAAAGATACTTTTATACACTAGCTAACCATAAATATAATGGGAATTAAATCCAACCTTTGATCCATAGAGATACTGTGGCTGTGCATTAGGCTGCTTATCTCTCTGAAACTCCTGAGAAAACGGTAGCACGGTTCGAACAAATCTACAAAAATAAAATAAAGAATTCATTAATTATACTTAGATTAGTAGGTGTGGCCTAACACATCTTTCCCCGTATAACACTGCTTTTGTCTACACATAAAATCAAAGCCAGACAGGTACCTTTTGACCCAGGATGAAACTGGGGAAGCACGTAGCCTGCATTGCCCAAAAGCCTGGACACGCAGTTCTCCATCACCTCCTGGGACTTTATTGTTCCAGTGGTGTGCAGGATCCCAAAATATTTCTCACCTCTACTCTAGCCCAGCCCAGTGAAAAGAGAGCTAACAAAGTAGCAATAGTCCCTCCACAAGAGTAAAGAAGTTCCTTGTACTTCCAGAATTAAGTCCTTGAGAGTGAATTATACCTTCAAAGAAGAACATGACAATAATAGAAATGTTTTGGAGGTTCCCTCCTCCCAGGAAACTCACAGAAGGAGAAATACTTTAGGTTAATACCTTTTTAAAAAAAAGTCAGCAGGAAGGATATAATCCTTGTAGCAAAAATAATGTTTCAAAAGTTGGATTATACTTCAGTGTGAGCTTGCACCATACAAATAATGTTTAGCTTTACCTTTGTATATTGTTAAGTGGATGACAAGAGAACTACAAAGATGTGCCATACTGCAAAAGATAGGACCAAAGAGCCCACTCCAAACTGAGGGCCCCAGAGTCTGAAGAACTCCACTTGGGCAGAACTCTGCAGGCATGAGTCCTCTTGTGAGGAGCACAGACCTACTCCCCTGATCCCAGAATGGAAGGGGTTGGCTGATGATGTCTGTTAAACTGTGTAATGCACGTTTTGCAGCACTACACTCTCAGTGTGGAAAGAAGTTAATCAACATCTACAATTCTGATTGTGCTTAACTTTACTAAACAAAATTATTGGTGGATGTGTTTACAGGTTGGACGGCTACTTTATGTTTTACCTTGATAGAAAAGGATTTCTTGGTAAATGGTGCAAAGGTATATATAGACAGAGGAAGACAAAAACAGCTATTCAGGAAGTGTACCTCAAATGTTTGTAGCAGATCAGGCTGTTCTGAGTGATAGCTGAGTAAAATATATGCATTTAGGAAAAGGATTTGGGAAAGGAAGATTGCAGTACATTATGATATAAGGTACAATTATATCTTGATTTGTGTTTGTTTAAAATATGTTTCACTTAATCAGTACACAAAATAAGTGATTCATGAATAATTTTTCCTAGAAAGAACATAGAAATTCTATTTTTAATACATTGACTTCCTAGGTGAAAACAAAAACAGTCATGCCAATAAAAAAAAATTATAAATTGCACCATGATGCTTACAATTATTTCCACTGTGTTTCATTTCTGAGTATTTTATTTTCTTAGTAATTCCACTGTGTTTTATTTCTGAGTAATCTGAATCATTCTTGTGAGAATCTATAACATCAAGACAAGGTTTTCTCTATTTTTTTAACCTGCTCAGAAATAGGTGTACCCACAGTTTCAGCTACTTGTTCATATGTATTTTAGCCCTGTCTTTCCATGTCTTTGCTGACATCTAGAAAGTGCTTGCCTTCAGAGCCTTCAAGGAAAAAGAGATCATTTGTGTATTATTTTTTTATATTATATCTATATAAGTCTCCTTGCATTTACATTTCCTTGGTTTACAACTTTCCCCTCTTCTCTCTCACACAGCAACTGAAAACTTCCTCTTGAGATTACTTGAATCTATTCTCTACACAGATATCTCATTAATGAGTTTACCAGAGATGTTGTAAACATTTGATGGAATTCAAAGTAATCTGCAACATGTAACAGCCCCAGAGATTACTCTATTCCCCCTTCCTTCTCTCCAAATCCTAGTCGTTTTTACACTGACATCAATTTTCAAGCCCTAAGAAAATCTCTGAAAGGAAAGAAATCAAAAGAGGTACACATCACTCAAAATAAGACTGGGTTTGTGTGCAGATGGACTGGGCAAGAGCTGACCTGTTACCACTAAATTAAAGCCCTCACAAGGAAAAGAGTGTTCCAGAATATAAACATGGGTGCATCCCATCACTTTGGAAGCTGTAACTATAATTCTTAATCTTTTCAAAAAGGTATTGTGAATATATTTGAATTGCAATGTCATTTGTGTCTGAGAGTAAACCAGTTAGACTGTATTTGGATTGGAAGAAATCACAGCCTCAGAAATTAAGTACCAGAGAAATACTTCTGAGGTGCAGTCCCTACATTTCACAAGCTCTGTACAAGCACAGGTAACTCCTGTGCATTTCCCAGTGCTCCTCTACATTCCTGGGGGCTTCTACATCTTAAGACACTAGTGTCTTAGAGTAGTAGCAAAATAGTCTTAAGTTTTCTTAAATACTTGAAGCAAGCACCAATTTTATAATTTCTTGGGTGAAAGATGCCACGTGGGGAAGAAAGGGGTTAAGAAAAGGAAGCAGGAGCAAGAGATACAGTCTCTTGTTATTTTACAGAGGGGCTAAAGACTGAGGATACAACAGACTAAAGAGTGCATCACTCTACGAGGTATGTCACTAATCCCAAAATATAATTCAGATAAATGTTAGAGATTTCTCCACTCAAAACCAAGGGCTATACAGAAACCTTTACAGCTCAGCATCATCTGCTCTTTCTCAAACTTTTTAAATATATGTATAATGTGTTTTCTTTTTGACGTCCTGTCAGTCAGCTTCCTCCTGCTCCTCCTCCAAGAAAGAGAAACTCTTTGAAGGACTGAAGCTTGTTGAATATCAATGCTAAAGCTAAGCAAATTTTTACTTCCCCTTGGATACTGCTCAACGCACATTTTGGCACACTCCAAGATAATAAGTTCTTTTCATTTTTAATCAGTTTTTATGATCTCACAGCCATTTATCCATTTTAATCAACTCAGGTTGTAAGCAGTCAAAGCAGATTAAGCAGAATGAAAAGACTGCTGGCTTACCAAAGCTTTGCAACAGTGATTGCTAAAGGACAACAAGAGCTCCAAGGTAAGTATTTTGGGGATCAAACCATTTAAAATTTGCATTTCTGTGATACCTACCAGGAAAGAATTCATAGTGAGCACTTTACAACCCAATTTAAATGAGTCTATGATTCTAATTACCATAATCTATGCAAGAAAATAAGGAGAAATCTGAAAAAGCCCACTTTGGTCAATGAGTCTGCTGCCTTGCAACTGCAGACACCAGATTAGACAGACAATCTCATTCATAAACTTTGAGCTTCATCTCAGAAGTAATAAGATACCACAATCCTCCTTCCCTGCTCATACAGAAAGCGTCCCTCTGCACCTCCTTAGTTGGTATCAATGTTTTAAACTTCCAGCCTTCTCAACTTATAGTTTGCCCTGTCTACTAAGGGTAGCCCTACACCTCCTCTCAGTGAATGCTAGATCTAGCGCTCTCTTCTTGAACATGAATGTCAAGATAGAGAGAATAGGAGGCTACAAACTGAAGTGTAAGTAAACAGCAGACAAAACAGAGCATGAAAGAGTAACAGATACCTACCACTCCATTGCTATCACCTTTCCTTTTGGCTGAAAGGCTATGTTTGGTTGGTTATGGTTTGTTGTTTTTTTTTATGTGGGGGAAAGTAGTTGAATAGAGTCATCCCTACTTTGCATGAGCCTAGGTCCCTGCACCACTTGGCTCTTTGTAGCAGAATGCTTTTCAGGTTTGCTCCAGTAGTGCCTGAAAGGGCTGAACATTTTTCTGAACAGTGACTCTCAGAGTATATGCAAGACAAGAAGGCACAGATGTTCTCTTGTGAAAACTAGTCTCAAAAGCAGTATGAGAGACAGCTCACAAAAGGAAGGGGGAGAGGCAGGCAGGCAGACCGAAAAATAAGAAGCTGGTCTTTTTGTTCATTCTGTCACAAATCTGTATCCTCAGAAGGAACATGTCATACAGCATTTGAAAGAGTGCCATATACGTGAATTTTAGCAGAGAATACAGATATGGATAATGTGTGGAGAGGAGACGGACCTACAAGTCTGACTATTGTCTCCAGAAGCTTGTATCGTTTGTGTTATGAAAGCACAGAAAATCTTCAATTCAAATAAATGTCTAGGCTGTCTCACACTTGCTCCTCTACACAAAATAATCTATCGTGGAAGCAAAAGACCAGCTTGAAATTAGTCAAGAAGATAAGGCAGGAAACACTACAGATAGTGGAAAAAGAACAAAGAACAAAAATCTGGAAGTTGTCCTTGTGTCATTTGAATCTTCTGGACAACCCTAGTTCTCCTAAATCCACAAAGATAACACAGAAATGAAAAAAGTACAGGTGCAGGCATAAGCATGAGAAAGATTCCCAGTGTGGAAAGACTTTTGGCTTGGAAAAACGTGTAATAGAGGGCTAACATGAGAGAGAGCTCCTGAAAAACGTCCCAAGTAGCACAGAAAAGACAAGTGGGAAATGGCTGTTCACAATCACTTTCACTATAAGAACTGGCAGGCAACAGCTTGAGAGCAAATTAAAAGAGGTACTTTTTCATGCTGGACAGAGGTTCGCTGCAGCCTCCTCACTACAGCACAATTTGAATGCGGAAACCTCACATAGCTTTAAAAAGAGTGACTAGACAAAGCAACCGGGGAACGGGGTGGGAAACACCTGTAAAGGGGCAGAAATGCACTAACATCCCATCATTTTTCTTTTAGAGAAACACCTGATCCCGCTAGAAGCCAACACATTTCCTAGGAGAAAAACAAGCCTCCCTTGTTTTCATACTCAGCCTCTGCATGGCTACTGCCGGTGTGAGGACATTGGACTAGAGAGAGCTTTGCAGTTCATCTGCTCCTGCCATTATGCAAAAGTTTGTTCTCCTTCTTTCATGATTGACAACAGGTGGATTAAAACCATCTTTGGATTTCACAGCTAATGCCCATCCACAGAGGTCCCCTCACCCATCTCCCCATTTCTTCTCCACAAACTGTTGCACCTAAGCCTGGAAACATCTGTGCAGCTGGCCAGCATTAATAAAACTAAATTTCAGAAAACCATCAACTGCAATTATTAAATTGCTATGTCTTTTAATAGCAGCCTCTCTGTTTCATCTCAATACATTATCAGATATAAAAAACTCCTAAGTCCCAAATAATTAAATGCAATGTGTTTCAATACTTCTGCATAAACAGCCTTAGCTTTTGAACCAAACCTCCAGGGTTTCAAAACACTTGAACTCTTCTGTAGGTTTTTGAAATGATCACATTCAAGCCATTTTTGAGAACTTCAAAAGGTACTGGATACAAGTTAATCCAACCAAAACACCACCACTAAAAGAAGGACCCTTACACCTAGGCTGTGGTCAAATTAGTAAAAGGCAAGCCACAGGTATTACACATTTCCTGGGAGCTCTACCTCCAGTCCCTCATCACCAAGTAACCCCTCTGCTTTTTCATCATGCTTATTTCTCTTTCTTCCAGCCTTCCATTGTAACTTTTCTTCCCTGGTTTACATGTAGCTTTCAGGAAAGACATTACCCATCAAGAACTGAACCAGCAGCTCTTACAGAACACCTGTGTACCCCTACAGCTGAACGCAGAGAGCTCAATCGGTTCAAAGTCCACGCTTAAGGCAGCAATAGACATAATGAGCATGCTTAAGAGCTCCAAAAGGGCTGGAAATTCCGTTCCCTCTCCTGGCAAAAATATCAATGGGCACTGTATAGCATGTGCAACACATATTAATTCTCTCCACACTGCTGTTTTTGACTGAAACCAGAGCAATTCCATGATGAAACTGCACACATGGTACACATACTGCATAAGATCTGGCTTCCTTTATCATATCTAATTACCCAACAAGCTTGAGGATCAGCCTAACTCAGTGTATACAGTTTTTAAACAGAAAAGCAGCAGTCCTACAGGATCCTGCTAGTGTCTTTTGGCGTTCCACACTTGCTTCCCAAGCGCTGTGATCTGCAGTAGGGCAGTCCTTATGACCAGGATGAACATAGATGGTTATAGGAGCTATTGAATGTCTTTCATTAGAGTTGGCAGGTGAAGAATCAGCATTTCATTATGATTTTCTTTTAATAACATGCTTATATGATTCTTAATATGTCACACTGAATATTCCAGTACTGATCTCCTGATACACCGACTGCACATTAGCTTCCTCAGAAACACATTCAACTCTTCTGTGCAAACAGATTCATGTAACAGAAGTTTCTTAGCTAAAACTGAACCATAAAAAAACACTCCTTTTTTTTCAGTCAAAATCTTGGATCTAAAATGCAATAGAACCATTACGGAACATGTCAGAGAGGGAAAGCTCTCCAAGGAGACAGTGAAAGATAAGAACAAGCTTTCTCCTCTTCCTACAGCTCAATATTCAATATCACTTTACTGTCACTTCACAGTGCTTTAACCAAAACCTGAGTAAATCTACAAGCAACAGAAATACTAATAACAGCACAGAAGCAGGAAACTCAGAAATGCAAAGTTTCAACCACTGCGCCTTCCACTCACTCACACTTCAGATCCTGCTTTTCTCTTTCTATTTCCATTACTCACTCTCCTTAAAGGCTGAAACTGTAGTTGCAGTGAACACTGAACTCTTCCCTTTTCCAGCAAAAAAACCTCTTTTTCACATGAGCACAGAATCAGGAATCTAATTTTATTCCCATCATCTCACAGTTGAAGATTCTGTTTACCACAGTATCTTCCTGACACGCACTTTGCAGTAATTTTGGACACACTTTATTTTTCAGCATATCACAGCTAAGTCATTAAAATGTCAGAATTTGCATGCTGCAGTTACATTTGGCTTCTATTGTGGACAAATAACAGGCTTTCATACATTTGACAGTACTTAGTAAAATGACTCATGCTGCTTCATTTCAAGTAAAGCACTAGAAGTGGAAAACACACTAAATGAATGGAGATGGACCTGTCAGCATTTGCTAGGAAAGAAGTTGCAGGAGGGTGGTAAAAGAACTGCTGCAAACGAAAGGCAACCACGCTAACCTGTTAGTGGATCCATTGTAGCAGTAGTTTGGAAGGAAATCATAATTGAGTTCCCAAAAGACATGAAGAGTGATTCTTCCATAAGGGGCTGACACATTGTGATTGGCTTCTCTGAACATGGCATCAAAGCTGTCCAAGGTCATATATCTACTCAGAAGCTTGTGAGTCATTTTGTTTATCTCTATCAAGCCATCCAGCTCCTACAAAAAACAAGAGGAAAGAAAGTGACTAGTGCATTTAATAAAGTGGAGAAACTCAGTAAAGTACATAAATAACCTTGACCGAAGAGAAGTCTAGAAAGAAGTCAAAATGAACAGTCCATACTGCAGATGGGTCTCAAACACAGCTCTGTGCCAACTCTTCCACTGAGCAAAAGTTAAAACGCTAACTTTTAAACAGGGTCAGACATAGGCCAAGAAGCATCTTCTGCATTTCCTACTTTACAAGCTATCACTAAGTAATTTCTGCTCAGTAGATCTACTGGTGAACTCCACTGAAGAATATACCACAAAAGACCAGACCAGAAATTTACAAATGTTGTGAAGGTATCCACAGAATCACTAGCTGCAGACTACACAACTGTGTAAGAGCACTGCCTTTCATGATGTTTCTCCTCTTGACAAGGAATTCCTAGTATGGTTCCTGGCACTTTTTAAAAAATAAAAATAAAAAATATCTATCTCTGACATCAGACACTGAAAACACCAGACACCAAGAACACAACCACTCACTCCAAAAAACCCTAAGCACTGATTTTAAAGATTGTTGTACAATGACCTAATGAAGGAATATCCAGTGGCTTCATTTAGCTGTGAATCAAACTACTGGTCCACACAGCGCCATCAGATTAACCTGCTCCATATTTCAAAGGATTTTTAAACTTGAGTAACATTTACTTTAAGGAAATAGAAAAAGAACCACTATGATTGTTATTACAATACTGAATCCAATCTGAGGGAAAAAAAATAGCTCGGTCTTTAATTACTTTCATTTAATTTATTTAGCTTGAAAACCAGCAGAAATTACTGATTAGTTAAGCTATTAGTATCAGTTTCTCCCTAAGGAAATCAAGCTGTTTTCAGCAGAAATTATTTTGCATAAAGCAGAAAAAAAGGAAGGGGGGTAAGGGAGGAAGGAACATCGTAGAGGGACAACACCTTAGCCCTGCCACTTTCTAACTCAAGAAAGTGTGAAAACTTGTGACCTAAGAAACGCATCATCAACAGTTTCTGTTCACCTAGCCTCTAAAACAACCCCTGCACATACCAAAGAAAAACTGCATTTCAACAATTCAAAGGGTTTAACAGCAAGTGCTGAAAAGTCAAGAGGCTCTATGACCTCAGTATTTAATTTATCTTCAGTAAAAATGAGATTAAATCAAGCTAGTTAACTGCATGACAACAGCACATGGGTAAAAAACTTACGACGGAAAGACCAATGGTAAACTTTCTTGCATAACTTTTAATTTACTTTTAATTCCTGCAGAACTGAATGTGCCTGATTTTTTCTTGTTCACTGCGCATTTACTTGTCAAATTCATGCAGTCTGGAAACAAAACTTGTTTTTTAGCATTTTAATCAGGAAACTAACTCAGAAAGACACCTCAATATTGCATGGATGCTCTTCTTCCACAGGCACAAGTCAGGCCTTGTTCCTCCGCAAAAAAATTATTTTTTGTCATGCTACAAAACCAAGTTTATTTACTCAGGCAGCTCGCTTTGATCCTACCAGGCACAAGGCTATTTTGTTTCGGTCTGCAGTTTACCTACAAGCACAGACAGAAGAGGGCATTTACAAACATTTAAATCACAAGAATGCTCATTTTCCTTCTTTCCTCCTAGTATATGGCTTCTCTACAGGTGACATTTACACCTTACTCCCAAAGACCTTGGTTGCTGCAGGTTTATTTTTTGTGGGTGAGGAAAGAACAAGATTCTCAGTCTCCACAGGACTTGCACAGTCCCATGTACAACAGCATGCCCCAGAGTACTGCATCAGGTCAGGCCAAAGCGCTGTCTGAACAGAAGTGCAGATTAAGGCACAGGGAGAAAAAAACCAACCAAACATAGGCACATCAGAATTAATAAAATCTGCAGCATACTACAATGGCAACAGAGGATTTGCCAGTATAATTTATAGTGTAACTGGAGGTGACTACAAGAATGCCTTTTGCAGAACTAAGATGCTTCTCTTGTGAGAGGTTTTGGTCAATCTAGACTTAGTAATCCAGACAAACTTCAATCATAGCACTATATGATTTCATACTTACAGAAACATTAAAGCAAAATATTACAGAAACATTAAAGCAAAATATCACAGGAAAAGTTTTGTTATTTTTCTAATAACTCTGCTTAAATTATTTCCCATTTTTATCTATGTTGGGATTTAACCCCAGCCAGCAATTAATTTAACTAAGGTTTAGGATAAAACAAGTTTCCCTGTTAGTCATTCAGCCTCTTCTCCTTTCAGGAGTGACTGTACAACTATTCGCTGAGAGAATAAAGGACTTCTGGCAAAGCTGGAGAAAAGCTTTTTGCTTCTGTCATTAAAAAAAACAAACACACACCAGATTTACAATGGGGAAAAAAAAAAGCTAGCTATCTATAATTCTCAATGCAAATAAAAGAAATACAAAATAATTTCCTTTAATTTAAAAGGCAACAAAACTAGCATCTAGATCACAACTGCAGTGGTAGTGCCCTGGCAAAAGCATAATGCAACACTCACCACAATGGAAGTCAAATCCTCACTTTCAAATCGTCCAATTGCCAGTTCCATTGACCTGTACATGGCTGCGGAAATTCGCTGAGTGATCAGTCGGTTCAGGTCTATTGACCTACCAAGAAGCTAAAGAAAAAAAATGCTATGAAGTTTTGAACTGAAAGTCAAATTACGAGACAAGCTGTGCAAGGACTACGAGACTCCACAGACTAACAGACTCTCACATGGTGAACTTGCATTCCAAACACACAGAAACAAAGCAGATGGACAAAATTTATAAATCCATGAACAAATGAGGTACTCCAATTTACATCTTGATTCTCACAAAAAGAAGTAAAATCCCATGTTGCATTTACATTTAAGTATTTATATCAGCATTTTACGCTTCCATGACATTGTGCCAACAACATATTGAAAACTGGTGAAAAACATTACTAGGCAGACAACGCTACCACATGTGACGTTCCTATCTGGCTTGTGTTTGCTCAACTGCCACAGACATTTGCATTAGAACAGGATCTTTTAAGGTTTTTTTCTTAATTTACTCCTTCATAAGACAAAAAAAAAAGCTGATCTCAAATGTCAGCTAGGCCACTTAGATGACAGAACATAAAGCACAGAAAGAGTTTTATATACCTGCATAAATCAACATCACTGGAAAATCGCCAAGCAGCTCAAATACAACAGAGTATGAGAGTTAACTCACTTGGACATGTCTCTGTTTCAGCAGCGTCTCGTAACGGTTGGACTGCAGCAACTGAATGGTTGCTCCCTGATTCTTGCATTCTGAACGTAATCGTTTATCCAGAAGCAAGCTGTTAAGAAAGGAAGAAAACATTTGAAGTATATCAGACAGCAAAGCGGAGCAGAAACACATGAATAAAAAGTTCTCACTACTGGAACTACCTGCCAGCCATTGCCTTGTAGTACGCAAATATTTGATCTGCCAGCTTGTAGACAAATTGGTCAAAACACAGGTTTACCTTGGGGAAAAAAAAAAAAGTGTGTTTAGAGATACTTAAAATTAAAAGAGGGGAGCTTATCCAAGGCCTCCCACCATTTATCAAACGTATTTAAGAAAGTTAATGCATCCAGATTTCCCAGCACAAGAGAAAATGACATTCAGTTTTCAGCATTAACATGAGGCATCTTGTACAGGTCTACAGGTTTCCTCACAACATATCACCCAACCAGTTACCCGTATTCTGGTCTTTCTTCTCAGTTTATTATCTCTAACTGTTCTGCAACCCTTATAATAGGTCTTGGCCTTTAGCATCATTTTCACTTTCAGGTACAGACTATTTTTCTCAAGTAGGTAAGGTTACTTTACCTCTGCCTCAATCTCATCATAGAGGAACTGCTTCTTGAATTTAGTAAGTGCATAATGAGCACTGTCATTATAAAGGTCCAAAGAATACAGAACATACCTGAACAAAAAAGAACAAAAAAAAAGTTACATGTCTATAGAAATAAAGATTCTTTAGGATAGTGCATTCAAGATGCTGTAAGCCAGCCACTACTGTAATCTACACGTGGTTCATGCAAAAAAAAGAGGTTTTTTAATGGTGTAGTTTATAGTATCACAATTTCTTCTCTGAAGAAGTCTCATCAGTTCAAGAAATTGTACAGATAAGTTTGTAGTCTGAAACTTGTTTTCTAGATGTAGCTTTCCATCAAAATGGAACTATGCTTTTACCACTATGTATTATATTTGACATCTTTGAGGAGTACAGAGAACGCACTCAGGGAACAACATCTTTGGCTGGGGCAATGATACTTATATGAAAGGTTTTGCATTTTAATTATTCACTTCAAAAAGAAAACTTTGAGAACCTGGAAATTGGCACATGTAAGAGGAAAATTTTTTAAAAGTTTAGGATACCTTTTCTGTGAGTGCTTGTTAAAACCAATTAAAGCAGTAACATTATAATAAAGAATAGCAGTTATTAAGAATAATCCTTCAGTGGAAGAGCACAACTACGTCTTACTCCATCATTGACGCCTCTTTGGTCTCCAAAATATGGTCTGTCAGAATCCAAGGCATAGACATCTCAATGGGAAACTGGATTCTTCTGCCCATAGTCAGCTCTAAGAAGAATTCCCTGAACCACAGCTGGGACAGATCACAGCATTGCTGCAGGGTTTCTTTCAGAATAAATAAGGAAGAATTACACTTCTTACAGAAACACCACAGGAACAATACAACTGTGACTGATGATGCAATGTGAAACAAAAAAAGCAGGCGTGAGTCACTAGAGCTATACATAGGCTGGAAATGTAAACCAAATTCAAAATGTAAAGCCCATGACTTTTTCAAAAGAGTTTTTAACTCCATGTTGGCCCCCAAAATGGTGCCTAATTACAGAAAAAAGCACGGAAGCAAACGAGACTGCCAGATAAACAGAAAAACTACGTACACCAGTAAAGGGGAATTTCTAGTTTAATTTCTCAGTTGGGGGTTGACAAAGCCATACACTGAACTTGGGAAGCAGCAAGTGAAGGAGACACACTGTACCAGATCCACCGGTACCATCTCTCCCTCTGGAGGACTGAATCGCTCCACACATTCCTCTTGATTAGATGGGCAGGAAATGACAGATAGACACATGAAGGAGGGGCTAAAACAAAAAGTTTCTAAGGCTGCCATCAAGGGCATGGAGGTGTGCTTCCCACCTCTTCAGAAAACACTCAGCACAAGCCTTCTTTTGCAGAAGGCTTGAGAACCAAAATGGGAACAAACTTTTTACTAAGGTCTTCCGAAGACCTTTTGAAGTGCTGTTCCCCAGTAGTACTATGACTGACATTAACAGGCTCCCCCTTCTCTGAGGGTAAAGGAGTCTGGGAGCAAAACAAAAATGAAAGACAACACAGCATGGGGATGACAAAGACTAGATACATTCAATGTCAGTAGGTGAATTATTTAGGACAGCATGTTTCCGATTACAATTAACTGAATAGTAAGAGTAGTGAAACGACATCAAATTTACCACACAGAGAATTTGTTTCCTCTGTACTTCAAACAAAAAAAAAAAAGCAAACAAAAAAATCACCCAAAACACAAAAACTACCACCTTTTAAAAATTTCAATGTGTATAGGCTTATCTGTCCCTTGTTTATATAAATATGTACATTAAAAAAAAGGGAAGTAACAATATGAAATTTGACACATTATAAACAAATGTATAACAAGTCAAAATAAAAAACCCACCACATTCACATGTCAGAAAAAGTTTGGACAGACCAAGGCTTTTGATAAATAAACCAAAGGTAAGTTGGCTTAGGCAATCGGAAACATTTTCCAGGTCGTGTTAGAGGTGTTAGGACATGCTAAGCTGGACACTGATCATCTACATATCTTACCACTGAAATTTATCAAATGAGTGTAGAAGAAAGACTCGCGATGGAATTTTTCTATGTCCAATATGGTGGGCCCCTCAAGGCTACTTCTCAAGGTTTTCTTGGAACCACTTTTGTCAGCAATGAGGGACTCTAACATAGTTCTCACCATGTAAAGCTGTATCATTAAAGGAAACAATTGTGGTGGAAAGGGGGGGAAAAAAGGAAAATACACATGGTACATTAGTTGAGCAACACTGAGAATTACTATCAGTAAGCGACTGCTCCACTTCAAATTGAAAACTGGCACTGTGTGGGTAAAAGCCTTTCAGGCGAGAGGAACAGATGCAACGCTAGCCTACGCACCAGCACAAATGCCTACCCATGCCAAGGGGACCTCCACTGATACTTAGCAGCAGACCATTTGCAGTGGAACAGTTCACATCAGCACAAAAAGTAGAAGTAATAAGTAATGTCTTACCACCAAAGTTTAAAAGAGGCGGATAGATGTAGGACTGCCTCAGAAACTTGTGTGTCACATGCAATAGCTTTTCCAGTCCCAGAGACTTGAGCTGCTTCAACAGCTCAGCAGAGTTCAAGGACTCTGTCATAGTGCGAATCATGTAGAGCTAAAAACCAACAGACAGGGGCAGGCAGGGGAGAGAGAATCCGTTAATAAAAACACATGGGTAAATAAGGAAGGGGAAACAGAAGCAGAGAAAATGTGTTAGTTTGTTAAAAATGAAAAGCAGCACAGTAAGCATGCAGAGGAGGACATATAGAAAGGTCTCCTTGTTCAGAATAATCACTGCAGTCTGGCGCTCCATCAAGTAAAGGGGCAATTTCCCGTTCATTTCAGAGGATGCCCAGGGAGACATGAGCTTCTCAAATGATTTTGCAAGGATTTCCAAGTATTGCCAATTCATACAAAGGCATTTTAGAACTGCATGAGACTGAGAAAAGCCTATCTAAAATCGATATATTTGACCTCCCTTCCTTCTGTCAGCCGAGACAGACAAGTGTGCCAGACCAAGAGCAGAGAAAGCAGACAGAACCATGTATGCTGAACAGCCTGTTGCAGCGAAGCCCTTAAACACACCAAGCCCAACAGAAGCGCACTGGTGGTGATATTTAATTTTTTTCCCCCAAGAAAATCAGAAATCAAACCTTTTTTTTCCCAGTTCCCAAAACAGAATCTTCACTAAGCCCATCTTATCACTATTTAAGCAACTTGTTATTACCCAAGATTATTATCCACACATGCTCTCTTCCCCACAGATTTTAGGTATTAAAAGACTGTCTTTACAAATCACAGTTGCCTTCAATTTTTCACCCAAAGTGCTCAGTACCTCATTTTCTCTGGTGAGCTATGAATACCAGACCATACACTCTCCAAACAAATCCACAAAGAAAATAAAAAAGATAATCATATGGAGGTAACAAGAACAAGCATCTAGGAGTGGGAGTTCTATGACTACCAGAGAAAATACATTTGAAATACCTTGTTTTAGCAGCAGCAGATTGAACAGATTTTAGAGAGCAGTTTTATCATTCATTACTGAACAGTGAGAGGGATTTTGTCAGAAGTCAAATATTCTCCCATATATAACAGGCAATCATTTATATTTTAAACATACTTTAAAACTACAGAGACAGCTATTGAATAACAGGATTAAAAAAAAAAAAATCCACCAGTCATACCAGAGATGGGAGTCAGTCAAGAATAAATTCAAATAGTTCAAAAATATTATTTAAAAAAACATTAGGAGCTCAGTGAGACACTATTTCTTCCCAGGAAATCAAATTAAAGAGATTGAACACTTGGAAAAATAATGCATCAGAGTAGAAGGTGACAGCAACCCAGACAGAGGATTTTTGTTAAGTATACATAATTTTGCAAATATAAATCTAATCAGAGTAGATTTTTAGCAATAAAAAAACCCAACTTGCAATTTTAAATAGTTCTGGCCAAAGAGAAAACATTTCATGCAACAATCGTTGACAGATATCCCAATTACCAGACAGGAAAATACCTGAGTGCTGGAGGGTCCCACTGCACGCCTCGGGACTTTGATGTCAAAACCACTTTTGGGGTCCTTCTCTCCCCTCAGGGCTGGGTCATTGAATGGCTCGTGACCCGCTTCCCAGTCACAGACTGTCTTTCTAATGGCCTGCAAAACACTGAACACAATTCATGGTGTTTCAGACCAGTAAGCATCCAGGTGCACTGATGAGAACATTGTACTTTCCACAAGCACAGAAAGTTTGCAACAGCATTCAGGAGGTCAGGGTAACTCAGAGCAACCACAAATGATTTCACTGACAACTTCGAGAATGACACATCCATGAAACAATTGCTCCATGCTGTTTATCAAAAAAAGGATAGTCCAGAGCCCTTCCTCTCTGTCAGAAGAAAGCTGACGTCTGAAACTGGCTCACCAGAGACAAAAGTCATTTGTCAAGAATTAACCTTTGGGATCCTTAGCAAGCACATCAAGCCATTTTGTTCTCCCAAACCACAAAAAGCAAATTAATCAATTGAGCCGGAGCAGATTATTAGCCAAACTAAAGAGAGACAATTCTGGCTTGAAATAAAGTAGCAGCAGAATTTCCTGTTTCCAGCAGAACTCCAGAATTCAGCTGGAATTTATAGGAACATCTTCATACTTCTAACTCCAAATACTGAATTGGACTTCAGATACCTGTCAGAAACACAGCCAACAATATCCTGTGGCATGCTGAATGATCAAGCAAATGTCTCCTCCCAGATGTGAGCAGCTACGAAAGTAAAACTTACATATTTCATTAAAATCCCTGGGTCAAAAAGACTCTCCCTACAAACTTCATCATTTGGAGTAATTTATTTATCTTTACCTTATGACAGTATTTTTGTGGCAGTAAGAGCACTTAGCAATAGCCTAATTAGCCAAAGCCTTTCACCTCGAAGAGCTTTGCAATGAAATGTAGGAGTAAACAAACGGTAAACAAGTCAAGATTAAAAGCAAAAAATTAGGGACAAAAAAAAAAAGGTCAGGAAATGCCACCAATTAGCGTGGGCAGATAGAGCACTTGGAAAAGAAGTGTAAAGCTAATAAGCCAAAAGCAGCAGAAGCTGAAAGAGAAGGCAGGATACTAACAGGGCAGAGATAAGACTATGGGATAGGATGTAAACATGAGACACAAGGAGAGGAAACACTGGAATCATAAAAGGTGGACAGTAACACCTTTCTTCAGAATAAAAATACTAGTCTTGCTTTCAACACTACAGTACTTACATTCCCTTAAAATAAAAATAAACTACAAGGTACACAAGACTTCCTATGGTAGTCCTAAGTGGCTCAAGACAGCCTGGACTCTTACCATACCCACGTTGGCAGCCACCTACTTTTGACTTCAGACTTCTTCAGCTTCCAATACACAGTCAACCAAGCTAGCTTTGAATATCAGACAGGCTAGTAGGGGAGTACAGACTTAAAGAGGCAAAATTTAACAACTGTGCAATTCTGCAACAAATTTAGTAAGACCTGGGAAAAGAATATAGGAGAAGACGAAAACAAGAATTCTACCTCTGAATGACATTTTTCTTCTTTTTAATGGCTTGTCTTAACGGCTCTCTAAGCGTGACCTGGGCAAAGTCCTGAAGAGCTGCATAAATGGTATGGCGAATGGCATGGTTGAAAACACTTTCCATCCTTCCCATCAGCACCTGAAGGCCTTTGATCATGGCAATCACCTGCAAAAATAAATTGGTGTATTTTTCTTATTTTGTTTGCATAATTGTTCAAAAGCTCTTTTTTTAAATACAGACAATGAGAAAAGGGGAATTAACAGGTTCTAAAAGATAAAGGATAGTTTTCCTGTGCTCCTCCTACATAACAAATGGAGGAAAACATGCTCTTTCAGAGTCAACACGGGGCATGCTGTGTTCTTGCACTGGGTATAGAAAATGCTTATACAGAACGTTCTCCTTTGTGTAGAACTAATAATTGGAAAATCGCTGTTAAAAAAAAATATTATCTTACCTCAACCAAAGCAAACTTCTCCTCACTAGTATAATTGTATCTTGTTGCTCTTTCATACTCCTCTGCGTTGTCAGGACAATCTTTATTAGAATATTTGTCAGTTGGGTGTACCAGCTTCCATGAATACTGCAGTTCACACAGAAGAGTAGGGAGAAAAATATGGGGTTAAAAAAGAAAAAAAAAGGCCTGAGAAACACAAAGCACAGTTGGACATAAATAACATGCTTTAAGAATTACTCCAGAGCTTTCCAAAATATATGGAAAATAGTATTTGGCACTATTCTCAAAACCAGAATAAATTCTGAAACTACTATCTAGTGGAAATGCGAAGCAATCTTCCCAACAAATTTTCCTGAAAGCCAGCGATTCTGTATCAGCTCAAAAAATGCAATTCACACTCAGCAGGTAACGCACTTCAGGGTATTTTTTACTGAGTAAACACTAGCATAGGCAAAAGTTTCACCTCCACTTCAAGCACAAGAAGCACAGAGACACTTCAAAGCATAACAAAAAAATCCATCACATCCCCACACAAAAAGAGAAGCTTACAACTTTGCCAAATATTCACCCTCAGAGTTCAAAAGACAAGGGGAAAACTACACAGTTTGGGGTTGGTTGGGTTTGTTTGGTTGATTTGGGGTTTTTTTATGTTTTCCAGGCTTAAGAGTGTGGAAATAGCTGTATTACCTGTGACAGTATCATCTGCACAGCATGCATTTCTCTTAAATACTGCCTTTTCAGGCAGTGCAAAACACAGCTCAAAACGTTCCTGAGCCACGTCAGGCTGATCTAATACCTATCGGGGTACATTGAGTGAAAAATCCTGGTCACTTTCTCACAATTTTCTCACAGTTTGAGTTCAGTGAATAGTAATGTCTGGTCAATACTATCTTTGCATAAGTGTTAGACTACAGAGCAATATAAAGTTGCCTATTATAATGTATTAACGTTTCCACTGATTTACCTAAGGCAAAGAGCAGCATCACACCCCGCAACCTAAGTGCTACAAAGAGGACACTGGGGAAATTATTAAACAAAGATGAAGTATTTGGGCAGCATTAAGTTAACAGCGTTAAATTGGACATCAAATGTATGCTGAAACTTTTAATCTGAACATGATGCATTTAACAAGCTTCACAGATACTGACTGAATGCAGAAGACAGGTAAGTAAGTAGGATACTCCAGAATAAATTCTCAGCAGGACGACAGGGAGGTGAACATGAACTTACATGAGAAGTACTTCAGGGAATCCATACAAATCAGAAAGACAAAGAAAAGCAGTGATAATGAGCAAAAAAACCCTGCTGCGGTCCTCAGAGAAAGTTTGTTCTGGAACCGGGAGGATAAAAACAGAACAAGGAACAAGAAACTTTCTACACAGATGTAATAAAATAGGAAGATTGTCACTGTGAAGAGAAGAGTCTGAGTGCAGCAATTTGCAACAATAGAAGTAAAGGGAGAAAGCTGCAGAGGCCAGAAATGGATGACAGAAAGTTCTCTTAAGGAGAAAAGGAGAACAATATTTTCACCATAAAATACCCTGTTGATTTAAATAGGAATAAGATAACACAAAAAAAAGCATGACTCCTTTACTGGCTTTTAGAAGAGGCAGTTAAAAATATAGAAGAGAAAGAAAACTGGGTCTCTAGCTATGCCCAATGTGATTGTACTGGATTCACACTGTGCAAACAGCTTGATGCTTCCCCAGACATCAGAGGAGGAACAAGTCTGGCTTCTCTCATACGTCATCTGTTTCAACCCTTTCTACAACCTGCTTTGGTGTGGGTAAGACAAGCAGCTTTTATTCAGGTGTCTGCAACATAAAAAGGACTCCTGCATCCTCCTCTTCAATTTGTTCAAGAGCAACATAAAAACATCTGGTCAAGGCTCACAGGTGATCACCTACCCATTAAATACAACAAGTTGAATGTACTATATGAAATTGTATTTGCTACTGGATTTTCAAAGCAGCAATTACTTTACTCCTAGCCTCTGAGAACTTCATGTGCCTTCCTCTGAGAATATGGTTTGAAGTAGGAGGAAAAATGGAGCAAAGGAAGAATGAAGAAGGGAATTAATGGAACATTTTTCATTCCAGTAAAGCAAAACCTGCTCAACCTCAACAAGCTGTCTGTTTTTCATCTGTTTTTATTCCCTAGATAACATACCACTTCCATGACATGGGCACTCCACTGGGAGAGAAGCTGCAGGCCTTGGAGAGACAGATCAAAGAGCTTCCGATACTCTGCATCTGTTTTTTGAGCTTCCTGTCGACCAGATCCAGTCACCACCTAGAACATTATTGAACAACAACAAAAAAACCCCCGCCAAACCCATGTCAGAACGCACTGTGTCCAGCATCCACAGCCAAATTTCTACATAGGTTTCTTTTAAGCATTAAAACAGTATCATGCACCAATACCTGCATTAATAAAGCTTTTTCTTCTAGAGACTTACATAGTTTCACAGATTTTAGTCAAGTGATGGAAAACGCTGGTATCCCTAATCATAAAAATATTGCTGCAAATGCATTCAAGACACAAGTTATATAGAACCTGTAACCTATATATATTATATATATGTACAGGTGTGTATACATGTGCTTTTCGTTTTGGCTTTTTTTTTTTTAAGCTAATCTTCTAACTTCTGATTTCATTTAAACTGCTATGAGCATCCCTTTGGAATAAGGGCTAGACAACCTATTCCAGAAGAGACATGCCAGAAGTTCCAGGATGTATATCCTACATAGACATAGATACATATATAAACAGAAGCATACAGCTGTTCATATGATGTATCGTTATTATTTAAAATTTAAATAGTATCAATATAATGCAGAGACTGGGTGCTAGCCCTGCAGTCAGCTTCTTGATTCAGGTGATCAATCTTGTCATTTACCTAGCCTGAGGTTTACCTGCTCTGCAGATAGTTTACAAAAAGTGTTAAACAATGATGTATAAATTTGCATTAATAGCTCTGATCCCACATACCTCACTGTTGCTGTAACGAGCCAGTTCTGAAATGAAACGCATATGGTCTTCTCTGATTTGGATCATCTGCTCACATATATTGTATTGGGGACTGCTGCTGGAAGACGTGCATGTCCATCTGTTTCAGATGACAGAAAAAAAAATCTAAATAAGTTTAGGCAATAAACAGTACAATTGATACTTTAAAGAAAGAATCACAATGCATGACTTTAAAAAGAAAAAATCTTCCTTCTCCTCTCACCTCTACCTCTGACCCTGCTCAATCCATTAGGCATGGATTGCTCTTCTGAGTTGTGACTGCACTTCTTCCAAGTCTTAAAAAAAAATTTTTCTTTTCTGTATTTTTTAAAGGCCGCTGCTATGAAATACAAACCAGCATCTCTTTTCAGAAGCATACACTTAGTGACACAACTGAAAACTATTGAAATGCAGAGCAGAAGTACAGGCATAGGCTGTAAGATACGTCTAACCACCTTCAGATTGGTTTTTTGTTAATCTTGCTTAACTCTGAAGAGCCTACAGTATGCTCCCAACTATAACAAAATAAAGGCATTACTAAACACTATCAACACATTACCAAGAGGGACACAACAGACATGCTACCAAGAGTGTCATGTTAAGTAGCCTCAAATTTTTTAGTAGCTCACTAGGCCCACTGCTGTTGATTTTCTCTTAGCAATTACATGCAAGTTATGTGGGGTTTTTTTCTGCAGGAATTAAAATGCAAAGCAATACATTCTAAATTCATCTAACTGTTTGGAGGGAAGTTTTTGGAGGAGCACAGAAACGTCCACTGAAAGCAATAACCACAAACCATGGAACCATTTATGTAAAAACTGGCTGTGTTTTCCAGCCATATTGCTGTGCTGCACACCTAGCCAAAAACAGAGAGGGAAGACAAGCTAAGTTGCTGCTCCATATACAATATACACATGCCTATTTACCCATGCACCACTACTGCTCACCTTGCTTAGTAAAATCCTTCATTTCTTTTAAAGAAAGTTTCATATTTAAAGGAAAAAAATAAAAAAGAAATTAGTGTAAGAGAAAATTAATTTCCTGCAACCCAGCAAGAATGATCTCAGCAGCACAGAAAGGTCTCTAAACAACCCGTCTCTTCGGTTGTATTTATTATGTGAAGTACATTAATAGCAAAATACCCACACTAAAACGTAGACCAAGGTGAAAATCCTATTAAAGTAATTACCACAGACCCACAGACTAATGGGTGATTATGAAAATACACTCCAGGGGTCTGACTTCCCCCAGCCTAGATAATCACCTCTGTTTCTTTCTTCTCCTTACCGGGATTTATTTTCCTCGTAATGGGCACTGGTCTTAATGTATCTTGCAAGTTCAATTTGCATGTCACCAAACAGTGGGACAACCTGCAATTGCTGTACACAGGGAATAAATCAGATTAGATAAATTATTAAACACAAATCTTTGTGAAAGGAAATCATTACTTACCCATATGAAAGTCCAAAGTGATCCTTATTCTATTTAATTATATTTAAAAGGAAAGGGGAATTGCTTTTAAAATCACATATTAAGAAACACCTCTCTTAACCAACCTTAAAGAACTTGTCTATCTTGGCTAAATTTATCCTTTTCTTTGCATCCAGCTTATAGATGTTACTGACACTTCCGTCCATCAGGTACAATCCAAAGCCCATAACCTGAAAAAGAAAAAAAAGAAAAACAAACAAACCTCTCCACAAAAGGACCTCAAAGGTAAAAACCTTCTTCAGCAAGACCATTCTTCACATCATTAAAAAAGTAGTACTTTAAAAACACAGTCCTGAAACACCCACCCTCTTTCAAACAGAATATATTTTCAAATACATACATTTCTGTGGCACTCTCTTATTATATGTATATCAGTAGTTTCTACATTAACATTAGCCTGAACAGTTATCCGTAAGAGATGCTACTTGTATGTAAAAAGATTCAGCATACAAAAAAAATTATCTCACTGAAACTACAGTCTGGCTATTTTTAGACAGGTTTTTTTCACTTTTATTAAAATTGTAACAGAAGTTAGATCTAACATCTCTGAGCTATTGCTTTATGCCTTTAAATGCATCTCTGAATTACACACTCAAAAGCTCAGAATCATCCAAAAAGTATCTAATTACATTGTGTCCAAGTTATTCAATTAACATAAAGTTATAATTCAGTATTTACACTATCAAGAGCTGAGCATCAGCAACTTAATGTGTTCTAGGCATGCTTTTACCAAACAAAAGGCCTAAATATGAGAGACATGTTGTACATGCCTGCAGAGAGAATGCAAATGTTCTAGAGTTCACGTATTGTTTCATGACACTTCAGTACATTCAGCTATTCAGAAATTAAACATTGAAGGGACCCAAAACACTTGTTATGAGGGATTTTTTCAATTCCTATTCTATTTTTTTCCCCACTGCAAGCATGCAGCTGATAACATTAACCACACTTCATGTTGCCCAGCACCCTCTTATTACATATACGTATTCCAGCTAAACTTATCTATTTACTAACACTAATTTTAAGCTGCTTCTTCCCTGAAATCTTTGATACACCAAAACCACTTTGATACCTCCCAAAAAGCCTTTATACAAGCTTGCTGCATATCTAAAAACAAAATGTAGTAGTTCCTTTCTGTTGCTCTTATACTTTGTGGAAACACAATTCCATGGAATTGGTTTCCTAACAAGGCTGCAGTTCAATTGGATCAACTTCAATTTATAAAAAAAAAAAAAAAATTAGAAACTTTCTCAATAGATTTAGCATATAATGAAATAAAAAGTCAATGGAAGGGCACGAAATAAAAGAAAAAGGAATCATTTGAGCTATTTGATTCCATTTGAAAAAAAAAAAAAACACCACAACAAAAAACACAAAACCAAAGCAAACAAAAACCAAAAAGAAACCCAACCCAAAACCCACAAACAATCCAGAATTCAAACATCTATGTCCTGCCTCAACCATTCTTTTTAATTGTGTAGTAAAAAGAAACCTACTTTCAAAAGCATGTGTTTCTCACTGGGCGTTAGATACATTTTGTTTTCATAGTAGTCCACACACAAATTCACAATATCTGCAAGCAGCTCTTCATAGCCAACAATGACCTCCAACTGCTGCTGTAAAGACTGGGGAAAAAAAGAAGAAAAGGATTACTAGTCAACTAGTTACACTAGCTGGGGATCAGCAGTTACTACCAAACTGGAAGAGTTTTAAGTGTTTTTTAAGGCACTAGGTACTCTGCACAAAGACAATTAAAGCTTACTTGTGTTATCTTGTTGTGGTTGGCAAGGAACATGGAGAGGTTCTGGGATTCTTGAATAGACTGAGGATCTGCCATTTTCCGCAAGAACTGAGCGGCTCTTTGAAAACAGAAGAAAAAAAACAGTATTTCCCGTCAGTAGGACTGCTTGTAAGCAAGTCTGTCCCCTCTCAATAGAAACACACTCGCCCCAGATCTGCCAGGGGAAGCGTAAGGTATCAGCAGAACTTTAAGTGCCAGTACAATGGCGTATCATTCACGGCTCATACAGGATTGTCTCAGTGCATCTCGCACCTCCAAACTCCTGAATCAAGCAGAAAGAGAACCTGACAGACACAGCCAGTACTTTTATGCCACAGCTTTATAAAAGTGAGTTATCCAAACAGGTTACGGACTCAATAAATCTGTGTCAAAAGCCTGTTTCGTAAAAGAAAAAGAGAAGGGTTTTCAGGAAAACAGCTGAAGAGAAAGGTGAAAGTTCACTGTAAGACAGATATGGACTTAATTTCTTCCAAATGACCTGTTCAACAATCCCAAATCCCCTGCTGCACCCTAGTTAAAAGATCCAATACAACACAACCCAAAAACCATTGGGTATGTTCCTCAACTGATGTGGGCAGCAATGGCTCTATAGACTCAAGCCTCACAACAACCCAGGAAAAGTCAGCCCTCCAGAAAGCAGAGTTTGTCCTGCAGAAGCAGGCCTCCAAAGAAAAAAAAAAAAAACAAAAACAAAACAAAAAAACAACCCACAAACCAAGTCAGTTAACCAACTTACTTACAAATCATCAACTACCAAAGGCAATTCCTGGTGGAGGTAGATATTACATTTTATGTAAGTGAAAGCAGCATATACAAAATCATTGCCCTGAATGGTTTTCTTTATGAAAGACCACAGATGCTACAGCTGGCATAAAGACTGTCTTCCCCTGCTGCTCTGACCTCCATGTTCAACAAAAGGTACCCAATACCATCTGGCAGCTCAAGCACATAACTTGGCCACTGATATCCCAGCCCTCCTCCCCTCGCTGCAACACCTGTGGTCATGACGACCTTGAACCACAAAGCTGAAATGTCTTAAGAACATGTGTAACAACTCTCAGCCACAAATGTCAAAAGTGAATGCCAAAAATAGGATAGGATAGCAGTGGCACAAGCAACCCAAAAGCCAGTTTTCTCTCAAACTTAGAAATAAAAAGCTTTACTGAGGCAAAGTATATTCATTACATTTAGCAAACACCAAGACAGAAGTATTTGCTAGCTTGGTATCAAAAGGCAGAAGAACCTTCTGCTGCTGGAAGAACAGCATAAGAAAACGGATTCACTCAACTGCCTAACTGCAGTCAATACATCCCCAGCTTCAGGGTAATCTGTCCCACATAGGAAGGGCTACTTTTAAAGAGAAAGCTGTCAGAAAAAGAGCAACTGCTGCCATCTCGTGGGAGGCCTGCACCCTGATAGCAGAACCCCAGGTCCTGAAGCTCCTTGCCACTTACCGCTTGTAGGCTGAATGGTCGTTCTTCACGCTGCACTTCATATTTTTCAACTCATCCAATACTGCAAACATGTTGATGAATTTGCCCAGTGTGATCAGATATGCTTCGGACACAAAGTCCTTCCTCCTCTCCGCGTGGCACAAGCGTCTCACCTCCCCACAAAATCGTTCAATTGCATTTCTCTAATGGAGGGGAAAAAAAAGAAGAAACAAGGAATAAAAGCCATGATGTTTCCAGGAGAAAAGTTTCATCTTGTAACTGGAGCTTGTCCAATGAGAAGCGTCACTGAAGCAGAACAATGTTTAAAGCATGCAAGGCTAACAAGGCATCAGCACAGCCTTCCAGCTCCACCTCTGTGTATTTGCTGTGTGCTGCAAGTGTCACCAGTGATTTTACCACAGAGCTTGCCTCACACAAGGGACAAGGTTCTTCTTTCCAGATTAAAGTCGTAAAAGTTTAAAATCCCTTTGAAACAAGTGATTTCATCTTTAGTGAGAAATGTAGACGCATTAAGAGGCCGATTATAGGCATATTTTCTTAAAACCACCCCACAGCGCACTGATTAACAGCGGCACATGCCAACTCACAAAATCATCCTGCCACATGCTTATTTGAGGGCTCATTTCCAAGTGCACATCAGGGCCATTTGAGTTAGAGATGACAAGTACAAAAAAAGACAGTAACTTTGAATGCAAAGTGGAATCTGAGTTTAGAACAAAAGGAGGTTGTTTGTAGTCAGTAAGACCCATCAGCTGGGGAAGACAACAGGAAATATTACATTTCATTCATTCTCCTCTTCCTGTGTGCTCCAGGGCTCGAAGGCTCTTGCTGCTTCAGCTCCCTCCAAATAATGCCTGGGAACATCCTCAGCCCTTTGAGCCAAGTGGCAAGCTGCCAGCATGGGAGGAGAAAGCAAGACAGGCTCTGCTGTTCTTCAGCGCCCATGGGGCTCGGGTGGCTGGCGGGTCACAACAACTGGGTCAGCTTGCCTCAATTATGGATTTCCATAGCAAAGCTGCACCTGCTGCTCTGGTGTCCGGGCTTGTGGATCTCTCACTCCCCAACAAACAGTTTCTGTGCTGAGGTGCTTTTATTTGTAAATGTGAAACATATTATATTTTTATTTCCTTTCTTCCTAAAGTGCCAGATTTCTGTCCCCATGTACTACATAGGCACTATATGCAATTATCTTTGAGTTTATGCTGAAAGTCTTAATAGAGATCTTCTATAGTTTTTAAGATTGGCATTAGGAATTTTGCCCTTCTGTGAAACAACATGGGTTTTTTTTCCCCAAAGTATAATGACTAGGTTCAGTAACTGAGCACACAAAATAAGAACATAAAAATACAAGCCTGCTGACAAATTTTATTTCCATTCCTTTTACCTGAAAATACATAAAATTCATCAGTTTTGTGACTTCTGGCTCCAGAACTTCCACAGTTTTCTCATAAATTTCTACTCTGTTAGGCTGCTCATTGCACTTGACCTGTGGAAAATTAAAGAGGTTATCACACTTCGAATTTTCCCTTAAAAAGCCTCAGAAACTAAGATCTTGAGAATATGCATTATCATCCTAAAGAGACAAACTTAAGGCACAAATTTCTGCATTTGTTAACTTTATACTAGTCTTCCAAGCTTAACTGAGTAAAAAAAAAAAAAAA